>JAODKL010000017.1:11162620-11192989 GCA_026780765.1 Petrocephalus schoutedeni
TGGGTTACGGGGGGGGGGGGGTTAGTCTTTCTTTATGGAGGCAAGATCCACCGAGAATGGTTTTTGAAGACTACATTGTAAATTATTTATTTTTACCTGTTTCTGAGAGCAGCAATAATTATTCTGAAAAAAGTCATTCAAGTGACAAAGGATAGTGAAAAAATCATTGTACAAGGGGTCTTCTAATATGCTAAGAGACCTGTCTTGACCTGGTAGGCTGTGAGCACCAGGGGGCAAGGAATATGTGAAGGAACTGGAGAACAGTGGTGATATGGGAAAATTGCGAATGCTGGATCATATGGAAACGGACTCCATCACCTTACCAGTTATGCTGTTGAAGCCTTACAGTGGATATAAAAAGTGTACACACCCCCGTTAAAATGCCAGGTTTTTGTGATGTAAAAAACTTAGACCATGATAAATCATTTCAAAACTTTTCCACCTTTAATGTGATCTATAACCTTTACAATTCTATTGAAAAACAAACAAATCTGTTGGGGGGGGAGATATAAAAAATAAATAAGTGTGCACACCCGTGAACTAACCTTGTTGAAGCACTTTTTGATTTAATTACAGCATTAAGTCTTTTTGGACAGTAAACCGTCAACATGACAATGCCTTGGCAATATTGCAAAAGCACTCCAAATCTGTCAGATTGCGAAGGCATCTCCTGCACTTTTCTGGTCCCTCAACATATTTTCAATTGAATTTAGGTCTGGGCTCTGGCTGGGCCATTCTAAAACTTTAATGTTCATCTGGTGAAGCCATTCTTTTGTTGATTCGGATGTATGCTTTGGGTCTTGTCATGCTGAAAGGTGAAATTCCTCTTCAATTTCAGATTTCAAGCAGACACCTGATGGTTTTGGGCCAAAATTGACTGGTATTTGGAACTGTTCACAATTCCCTCCACCTTGACTACAGCCCACGTTCCAGTTGAAGAAAAACAACCCCAAGGCATGATGCTGCCACCACCTTGCTTGTGGTGTTTTTGTGCCAAACATGCACTTTGGAATTGTGGCCAAAAAGTTCAACTTTTAAGTGGAAAAAGTTTTGAAATGATGTATTATGGTCTAATATTTTGACATCACATGGCATTTTAACAGGGGCGTGTACACTTTATATATTCGCTGTACATGTTGCCCAAATACATATAAATATATTTATGTTGTATATATCTCCATATTCCATATTTATGCACAGTATTTAAACATTGAACTTTTTAATTCCTCTGTATAGTCTTGTTTAGCTATTTTCTCTGTATTCGCTGTGTACATGTCATAAATGAAACTCTTGACCTAAAATATGGCATTGCTTTATTTTTTCATTTAAAATTTTGTGTTTCACAAAGTGCTGTTGCAAAAGTGACTCCCTTAGCTAAAATAAATGAGTTGTTAAGGTGTTACATTTTCCAGCTGAAAGACTTCATGCTTGCTGAGCATGGCTGAGGTACCGTGCCCTGGGAAGCAATGGGGGTGACAGGCGGAGCCTAAATCTGCAGTTTGGAATGGACACTATCTTGTATTCTTATTATTTTTGCTCAGGGATTCAGGGGGAAACAAAAGCAGCATTTTATTTGGTTGGTTGTCCAGTGGGTCAGGGGATGCTATACTTAGCATAGTCATATCTGTAATAGTGAATTAAAAGGCATCTCTACACTATATTCTGGAAAGTTCTAAACTTCTGGCATGAATCTGAATGTGGCAAATAAAGATAATACCTCTGATTTTTGTAATATTGCAGTAAAGAATCCAGTTATATAACTGGAAATTAATTATAAGTAAAATACGACTTAAGTTTATATGGAAACATTACACATTTCATTTGAAAATCTGAAATTTTGAATATTATTGGAAGTGTACATCTAACTTTTCTTGATTTCACAGCTTCACATGATGCCTTAAATTACATAAATAGACACTACATTAAAAAAATCCATACATACCATTTTGAGTCTACTCCCATATTTACATATTTTGTTTTTGCTACTTTGCAACTACAGTTTTTGAGGATCCCTATCAAATTATCCAGTTTCTATAAATATATGCTTATTGTAGCTAGGGCTACATTTAAATTCAGTTTCTTTTACACAAGCAAAACGTAGTTTAAAAAAGAATACTATTCAACCAAAATGGTGTAACTTGCGATTAGACAGAATTTTAAACATATTTGTGACAGAAACATCTCATTTTAAAGATTAATGCAATCCCGACAGGAGTTTCTACAATTTAAAGCATACACTCTGCACATTCATCAGTCCTTTTTTAGTCCTATGCAAATCATTTCTGTGTAAACAATACTTGTTTTCTAGTAATACGAAAAGAAACAAAAATGTTATAGAGCTCATTTCGAAAGAGAAATTGCTTCAGTACCTTTTGCCAGTTCAACTGAATTGAATGTAATAATAGGTAATATTCAGTGGAGGAAAGTATGGTCTTCAAAAATATATTTTATTAATTAATTTAGCTATGGTGACAAAAAAGCTTTCTTATAGGACTTATGCAATATTTACATTGGCTGGAAAAGTATTCAAGAAATTTTGGTATTGTTTTGGTCTGACATTATTCGATTTATTATTTATTTAATCACAAATGTAAATGGTCTAACTCAAAGTGCTGTTTCTCTTTGACTCAGGTTTATTCTCAAAAAGTATTAAGTGATTGGGGCACCGTGTTGGAGTCTGAACTGACCAGAAAGCCTGTTGTGATATTTTCATGTAATTCCACTGGTTGTGTCTGTACATTTTGCATGTTCTTCTCTAAAAAGAAGGAAACACGCAAACACGGAAGTTGCTATAGGCCACGCCCCCACATACAGGAAGTCGGTGGCTGTTGCATGCTGGGAAAACGGAAGTAGCTTTTCATACACGAGCCTATCTTTGGTAGCAGCAAGCTGCCGGTGGAAGGTTCTTAATTTTAAAAAATAATTATTTTCTCCCAGTTGAATTTTTCTGTATAGAAAACGTATAGTTAAAGTAAGCAACTGATCTCCATTCTGTGGTAATTTTACCACTTTCCATTTGGAATCCTATTCACTCGGTTTCTTGCCTTACCGTATAACCACATACTTGAGCACGATTGTTGCGGTTTAGAACTTAAGCCGTAAATCTGTACCCGAGGACGGCGAATCTCCTGCCTTTTGGTGCCGGTTAAGAAAACAATAGAAAAAAGAAACTGGCATGCTCTCTTTGAGGAGGAACTGAGGCTGCGGAGTTATATTTACTCTTATCGGCGGGAGCTTAATTTGGGTGACTGGAGTTACAGCCGGCACTGAAAGGACTCCGGATACGGGGACGCAGAGAGAAGAAGGGACTCAGCCCAGAATGAGCTACAAGCCTATTGCACCAGCCCCGTCCGGCCCCAACCACACTCCGCCAGGTCAGCGCCCGCGGATGAGAATAGCTGCCCGGATTCTCCTTCGCCAAGACCAATGTTATTCAATTAACAGATTATGTCATATATGGTAACACCGTACATCCGTTATCGGCAGTTTATTTTTTGTTGTGGAGATGATGTGAAAACTAAGCGTGAATGAAGGGGTGAACCCAGTCCCTTGGCCGACCAGTGTATGGGGGACTGACCGTGACCGATCACTGCATCTGCATTACGCTGGATTACATCTGAGCAGTGACCGCGACACATCTGTCTCACTCATGCCTTGATGTCTCACTCATGCCTTAATGTTGCTTTTGGCGCCGCTCTGCTGTATATTTTTTGGAGTGTAGAGTTGATTGATTGTATTTCTCACGTCATGTCCTGATTTCCAGCTATAATTTAGTGAAGTTGAGGGATTTTAAATTTGAAGAATGAAAGTCCCGATGTATCTAGAACAATAAGGCGCCCGTTTCCCAAGGAAATTTACATAGCTGGAACTATTCAGTTGCATGGTTCCAGTTATGTAAATTGCTAATGTTGCAAGGTGCATTGTTTAGCTACTATGCTTTTGGAAAACGTGCTGCATGCTGATTGTATACAGTTGGAGCTGTTAATTTATCTCCTGGCTAGCATGTTCAAAGTGCCCTGGATTGAAATTACAATGTAGATCGAATTTAAACTGTGTGTGTGTGTATTGTACTAAATGTTTTAAAGCCTGTGACCTCTCTTTGCAGGTTCTAGTGTATCTTCCCTGTCTCCCTCTCTTCCTTCCTCTTCCACCTACAGACAGGTGTTCAGTGACTTTGGTCCCCCCTCAATGGGCTTTGTCCAGGTAACTATTGTGGAAAATGTGTATACACAGTGTTGTGCCAAAAGAAAATTTTTAAAGCTGTTTATCTGAGTAGTAAATATATATTTGCACAAATAAAAAAAAACTATTTAATAACACAACATATGCAAATTAACAGTGGCACAATAAAACAAGAATTTCTTCTATTCTCCATAAAGATACTGATATCTTGTTGGATATGCCACTTTGGCTCGCAAGCCTCTACTTGGAAGCACCTCAGCCATTTTCTGTATTTCATCTGTATTTCACCAGCTCAATCAGTTAACTCCAAATAACTCCACGAGGCAATGATTAGCCAACAAGGTGTGCCAGTGGTCTAGTCAAAAATACAGGGGTGTATTGTACAAATGCTGCAAATACTGGATAAGTTTAAGAGAGGTTTAGAAATGGCTAAACTGACGCACGTCGGCAGACATATAATCATTCTCTAACATAGACTTGTCTGAACTTTTTTTTTAACTGCCTTAGACCTTTACGCAGCTCTTTTTTTGTTTCTCTTTTGTGCCTGTGTGTACAAACGACCATGAACATCTGTGCGCTTATACATATTGCAATTGTAATCTTGTATAAAAATCTTCTTGTCACTGGTGGATGTTGGTTAAGTGTGCTGTTGTCATGTGTTGTAAACATCCCCCTGCCATCTCTCTCTTAGCCAGTGAAAGTTTCTCAGGGGTCCACTTACAGTGAGCTGCTGGCAGTCATCGAGGAGATGAGCCGTGAGATCCGGCCCACCTATGCTGGCAGCAAGAGCGCCATGGAGCGGCTGAAAAGAGGTATTGCAGTTAAGAAATCTGAAACCCGTGTGCACTAATGACTCACTAAATTGTTGTTTGCTTGTGTGTCACCTGCATCCTGCCAGCCCTGAGCACCTGCTCGTGCTTTGCACAGTGTGCCGCAGGGGATATGTTAAGGCGGCCACGCGCTTGGAATGAAGTCTGAACAAAATGTTCTCACCGACGTGTTCGATTTCAGCCTGTCACATACTTAAAACGGTGCTGCCACCTTGTTCACTCTATATTACATCACAGCTGTAGAAGGCGCCGAATATTATCGGTGCAGCAGACACATACAAAGCACAACAAAACATTGTGGTGAGTGTGTGAGTCATTTTAATAAAGGTGATTAGCGCTTTTTAAACGGAAGTTGCACTCATTATTAACAACCACTGTTGGTTTAATACTAGCAGCAGCACAGACAGAAAAGCTAACAATTTACACAACACATTCCATGACAAACCTTACAGTTACAATATTTGTTATAACAGAAATACAAGAATACACATATCAATTTACAAGCTTGGCGGTGGCTGCATAATAAGTTCTACTGACCAACCCCATTTACATGGAACAAGGGAGGAATCACAACAAACAGTTTGCCTTAGGGACCCTTTGCAGGCAGTGTGATGAAAACATTGACCATCACCGTGATCACTGCTCATAGAATCTTGCATTATTAAAACGACACAGATTGTGTCAGTTTTGAAGTATGCACCCACCATTACTGTGCCTTGTCAGTGTGAGTTATCTAGGTGAAACCCACTGTCAGTAGAGGACCTCACAGCTATCCCTTGAATGTATGTTGTTTTTCTGACTCTGCATTTTCTTGCCTATATTCATGTCCTGAGGTTCACCAGTCTCGATTGGCGTTAATGGGGCACTCTTCTCTCCCTCAGGTATTATCCATGCTCGGGCACTTGTCAGAGAGTGTTTGGCAGAGACGGAGAGAAATGCTCGCTCATAACACCCCACATGATCACACGTCTTCTGCTTCTTCATCCTCTCTTCTCCTTACAAATCAATGCTGTTAGTGTGGCTGTTTTTATAAACCTTTTTTTACAGTTGGTTGATATAAATAAATTGTTTTTCACTCAATCCTTGTCTATACTGTGTGCCTGTGTTGAGTGAATACACTCTGTGCTGGAACGGGTTTAATAATATATGCTTGTTGTGCAAATAATTTCATGTCAATTTTTTTCTTGACGCTTCTTAATTTAATCCTCTGACTTGCGTTTCAGGATGTTACTGTCACAGTGGTCAATTCCCAGGAAGTATAAAACATGGTAAAATGTATGTTTCAGAGCTGAAACACGGCTCTGGATGAATGTGTGGAAAGTTTCCTTTTGAAAATTTGTGGTGGGGGGAGTGAGCTTACCAGCCCCTCAAATCATCTCGATTTCTGCACGCAATGCATCCTGAACCATGATCTGATCTTCATGTAGGTGAATATATAGTCTTAAGACACACACCCAGCATCTTACATTTCAATATCTGTATTTAGCAGCCTATTCAAGGTCTACTTAGAAAATGTAACTGGAACCTCATACATTTGCAGTAACCTCAAACAAAGACTTTGTGTAGCTGATCAGACCTGGTATTTCAGCCTGTTCCTCTTTATATGTTTCTGGTTACATGGTTTTGCAGGAGGTCTTGCTCGAATGGACAGCTTTTGATTATGAGACGGTATCACAGTGGGATTGAGATCAGGCCATTTTTCTTCCATTGGATCCAGTCTGTTACACACTTACGCTTCTGTTAGATCATAGACAGGCACCGTACAGTAGCGTTTCCTTGTATGATGGATCAGAATTCATTGGTCCCTCAATGATTTCAAGTCCACCAAATCCTGGGGCAACAGAGTGGCTCCATACCATAATACCCTCTTCACAAAGCTCATGAAATTCGCATTCTGACTTGCGGCGTTTTATTCTCCTCCTTTTTGTTGGCTCCCGCCATAGGGTAGGCTTCCTTCTCACCATATCTCTGCATTACATGGATGGAAGTTCCCCAGCTTCCATCTGTTTTGGATGCTGCTGCTTCCAAGGAGTATTAATATAAAATAATTGAATCAGTATGTTTTAATTTTACAACAGTGCATAAGAGTTGGGGAAGTCCCGACTATTTAGAGTGACTCTCGGGCTCCTATTCAGACATTCATAGGCTTGGTGCCTGAGGGCACTCTAATGGGACTCTTAATCCAGACTATGCAAACTGTCTCCTGCACACAATGGCTTTCGCATTGCTCAGATTTAATCTTTGTTCACTCTGTTCTTGTTTACATCTCCTTTTTCATCCTAATACCCCATTCAAAGGAGCTTATGACATAACACCAGCTATGATTGAGAAAGAATGGCTCTCTAAGAGTCAATAGTGTGAATGGCGTTTGTATAATTATTGCTGATGTTCTAGAATTCAGCCAGTGTAAAAGTCAATAATTAAGGTAGTTCTTAAAAGGTTTTGAAATCTGATACAATACAGTACAGCAGATACTATTCTAATGATAATGTAAATAATCTAAATAATTGTTAGAGAATTATGAACGTTAATGTTTGTGGTCATAAACTCCCAGAACTTGTACAACAGTATTCAGCTTGTAATTATTTCTTAAAAATAATATATAATGGATATATATCTCCATTTAATGAATATACATGTAATTCTTTAAATTAATTCATTTCCATAATCACACAATGCGCTCTTAAAATGTACATGCGATTGCGGTGCGCCCTCTAGTGTTTGCTAATATGATGACGTGAGGAACGTGTGTTTTAGACAATTTATGCTTTGAAAAAGATTACGTTTTGTGATGTGTGCTATTTGGACGATATTATTTGGACTTTGTTGCAGAATCAGCCTACCTTGCAGAGCTATCGTGCTAATGGTGATTAATACTGTGTGCTGTAACGTGTGACTATATGTGTGCCCTTCCATGGACTAGCATCCCACGCAGTGTTCCTTACCCTGTACCCCGTGTTTCTTGAAATAAGCTTTGTTGTAACTGTGACCATGTAATGAATAAGTGGTTGTGTAGTAACAGACCCCCAGGTAATGACTGAGCCAGTCATGCTGGGGCCCACCGTTGCTCCATCAGGCTCACAAAAAGGACACGCAGAATAAACCTCTGCATGTGATGTTGTGGATGCATGGAAATAAGGTGAAGCCTCTTTACTCCAACTTAAGTAGCGTTAGTTAAAAGCTTAACCTTAGCCCTTTTGTTAATATCCAGTTGTGTGTGCTTGCTGGCAGGCACTGAGAATCAGAGGTCAGGGTAACTGTCTCTCTCAGTGAGGCTAACACGGACATTCTCTTAATCTTCCTGGCCATTGGGATTATACCCTTTTTTAGGAGTACTGTGTAAGAGATGATAAGCAAATGCCATTTTCATTCACATTTTATTGACCTAAAAAATTGCTTGCTATAAATTAACTGGCATTAAAATGCAGAAGACCTGAAGGAATTTTCCTGTCTTTGTGGGTGTTTTGCGGATGGGAGAGATGCAGTACATGCCTGGGACTGAACTAGGGAAAGGGCGTTTGAGACCCTGAGTGGTGTGCTGTGCAGTTTCGTACCCGACTCAAAAACCCGATGTCGTAAAAATCACCAGTTCTGGCAGTTGGACCGAATCCTGAATCATCTCAGGTCTGTAGCCAGAATGACTTTAGTGTAAGTGACAGCATCCCTTGGTCAGAAATCGTAGTCTGGTGCTCCTCCTCATGGAGACCTGTCGCACCTTTGTTTTGTGCATTGTGGCATTATGATAAGTCCATCCCCTTGACATCTGATAATTAGTTTAGCTCAATGTAAGGCAGTATGGAAAGTGGAGAATATGCAATGGTTTGATAAATAGTGAAAATAGTGTGGTGCATTACGCGTCATGTACTGCCGTGTCTCCGCGTTTCCTCTTAGCTTGGCTAACCACCATCCTCACTGTATGCCCAAAATTCGCTCTGTGCTAGTTTGTTTCCCGCTTCCCGCCTGTGGTTCAATAAAGCCCCTTTCTGTTTGTCCTGACGCGTGCTCCTGAGTCCTTAGTCCTTCACGGCATGACATTATGGAATAGGTGTGGTAAGCTGAGATTTTCAGTACTGAATCCTGCAGTTTATATCGGTAGATGGTAAGTCCCAGTCATATATTGCTATGTGTGTTAAAATATGTATGATTTCTAACTGAAGTAATAGGTATTTATTTTTTTGCATTATGGCAGTTTTACACTAGTGACACAGTGTGATCTATTTACACACTAATGGCACAGGGACCAAACATTGCTGGTACAGCAATAATGTTCTCAGGTTTTGGGTTGTGATGGTCTCCGTACTTACAGGGAGCATCATGACTGGATAAGCATAACCTGGAAGGTTTCCAGCTGAAGTTCTAAAAGCCCTAAACTACAAAATGGCCTGGAAGTGTAATGAGAACTTCGAGACGTTCATTGCACGTTCCTCGCTTGTTTGGACACAGGGTTTGAATTCAGGTAAAATTATGTATGTGGCATCGGTATGAAAAATGTAAGTGAATGAAAGTATTAGACAAGCTCTGGGGTGAAGGCTGAGTGCACTTACGATTTGTGATGCAAGTTATAAGTTTATCCTTCATGAGAAAGGAATAACTAGTGCATTCAGTGACACCCCCCCCCCCCCCCACACACACAGACACAAACACACACCTTTTCTCCTGAAGTCACACACAGACACACGTTTGAGTTCCTAATCTGGACGCGTTGATCCAGGTAATCAGCTCTCGGAGTCTTACTGACAGCTCCTAGGGCGGCAGAAGCTGCAGTTGGTCACTTCTCCCCAGTGCAGAGCAGAAAGGTAGGACAGGGCTTATTTCTCCAGCATCTCCCTGCCTGCTCTGATCAAGGTAAGAGAAGACACTCTTTACTTCTCTTTCTTTCTGGTCTTCCCAGGCAGCTGCCGTTCTCTGACGGAATGCTCCGTAGCAGAATTTAGCTACCGCCAAACATATGAAATGGAACTTTTCTCTGCATGACTTGTTTTCTAGTGATGGTCAGGGGATAATGGTAAAGAACATGAACTTGTAACCTTGACTAATCAAGTACCCATGAGCAAGAAATGTAATCAGATGTACTCTAGTTAAAATAACATCT
Organism: Petrocephalus schoutedeni; assembly: GCA_026780765.1. Lineage (NCBI taxonomy): Eukaryota > Metazoa > Chordata > Actinopteri > Osteoglossiformes > Mormyridae > Petrocephalus > Petrocephalus schoutedeni. Next base: position 11,172,725 of record JAODKL010000017.1, read on the forward strand.
TTACGGCCTTGAATATTATTGCTTTGTAATTTAAAGTTGCTTTGTAATTTTTTTTCTAGGATTGTTGTAACAAGAATAGATTGATTTGAAATGATCAAGAAACTGCTTGTATGTAGGGGTGTGTGTCTGTGCAGATGTGAACTAGAGATATATAAAATCACGGACAACAGGGAAAAATATTACGGCCACCTAAAAGGGGAAAAAAACATTTTTAGATTAATATTGAAAGTTTTGATGCTAAAGTTGAAAGAAACTTTTGAGAAAAAAAATCAAATCTTAAACAGTAAAAACGTGATGTAGGAGCTGAAAGTCATTCATGACGACACCATGCCGATTCCTCGTGTTCATGCCTATTCCTCGCGTTCGCACCATGCCGATTCCTCGCATTCATGCCGATTCCTCGTGTTCATGCCTACTCCTCGCGTTCGCACCATGCCGATTCCTCGCATTCATGCCGATTCCTGGCGTTCACACCATGCCGATTCCTCGCGCTCGCACTATGCCGATTCCTTGCCTTCGCACCATGCCGATTCCTGGCGTTCACACCATGCCGATTCCTCGCGTTCGCACTATGCCGATTCCTTGCCTTCGCACCATGCCGATTCCTCGCGTTCACACCATGCCGATTCCTTGCCTTCGCACCATACCGATTCCTTGCCTTCGCACCATGCCGATTCCTCGCGTTCATGCCGATTCCTTGCGTTCAGCTGCTTTCCGGGTTCATTCCACACAAAATGAAGGCTGACGTCTGCTAGGAGAAGCTTCTCGGAGAATTCAACTTTAACATTTAAACATTATACGCTAAACTCTACATTTTCAGGTTTGTTCTTGAAAGTTTATTTTAACGTTAATCTCAACATTTTCAACTTTAATCTCAAAATGTTTAATTTTCATTTTGGCCCCGATGCTCTTCTGTAGAAAACACATTATTAAATATATCCCAAATACTCAAGTGAACACTCAGGTAAGTCAGTTGAATGAAAAAGCAGTAATAAACTGTATTTTTTTGTAATTTGATTGACAAAAATTTTGCATGACAGATGCAAATAACTGATAAGAACAAAATTTAAAATGAATAATGATAAACACAGTTGAAATGTGTCACTCAGCAACATCTTAATAACTATAAACACAAATAGGCCTGAATGGAGATTTAAAGTATTTTGGTTCAACCCAAGTGGTGAAATATTGGCTTCTAATAACTATTTATTAAAGTGTCTGAAAAAACTAAACTCCTTGGGTATGCATACGCTTTGCATTTGTGGACGTCATGATGCATACATTATGAAAAACCACCAACATATTAATGCGCTTGTCCATTGTTCTGGAGAAGCATGTCTGAGAAGAAGGCCAGTGCTGCTGCCTCTGCGGCAGGGCCCTCTGGGGAAGCTTCTGCATCTCAGCCCAAGAAGACCAAGAAAGCCAAGAAGAGCACGGAAAGTGCCATCGCTAAGATGTACTCACCCCTGCTGAACTCACTCTTTGGCCAGGTCAGCCTGCCCCGAGCTCCCCAAAGCCCCATGCTCTACACAACATCACAGAACATATGCAAACAAACAGTAGCACAGTAGCAATGAGAATTTCCTCTGTTCTCTGAAGAGTTACTGATATGTTCTTGGCTATAAGAAGGCAAGGCAAGTTTATTTATAAAGCACAATTCAGATGCAATGCAATCCAAAGTGCTTTACAAAGGCAGAAGGATACATTTATATAAAAGACGGTAAAATCACATTGACAAGGGTTTTGTTCCCAATCCTCTTCCATGTGTTCAATAAATTTGACCAATTCTTATTTAATTAGCTTAGTAAAATCATTTTGATGAGGTATTGAATTAGTCAAACATGCTATACTAGTGGTTAGGTCAAGAAATACTTGAATAAATTGGATGGCTGCTGTAAATGCTGGAGAGGTTTTGAAATGGCTATATAAAATATAAAAAAAGAAATGACTAAGTCAGGGCTGGATTGATCATCTGACTTCCCGGTGGGCCGGCAAAATTTGTGGGGGACCCCATGTCCCCAGACAGAAAAATATATTACTCAGTTTCCATGGGAACCATTCCTTGCCTCTCAGAAAAATTAATTCTCTGAGTTCTCAAAGTCCGGGGCCATTTTTAAATCCCAGTCAAACCCAAGGGTTAGGTTCACATACTTTGACATAGTAGTTGTACACCAACATAAAGATCATTTAAACTTAATTTTTTGATTGCCTAAGTCTTTTGTTCAGTACTGCTTCCTCAGAACACATACTTATACCAAAAACAGCCTTGAGCATAAAAATCAGAATATGTACTCTTGTGCCAAACACCTGCCCTATCCACACCTAAAAACAGCATATGACATATGAAAGCTTGACCCATTGAATACAACGTCAAAGGCATGACAAGCATTCTACAGCTATGTTTTGCTTGGTTGTCAATAAGAACAGGAACAACAAACACAATAGCTGAGGGTGTCCTCTAGATTGCAGTATATTGTGTCCTAAAGCAACAATATTCAACCTACTACAGAGAGGTTAAACCCCAGGAATGACCCACCACAAGCAGAAGAGCTGTATTAATAGCTCATTACCATGGATTAGTGTCTGCACCAATTGATGTTGACACAAATACGCAGAAAGGTGAGACAGAGAGCAGGGAAAGTGAGGATTATCTTCTCTGTTGTGAGTCTGAGTGTCTGAGTGCTTGTTTGACGAGGATGGAGGATCGTGGATATATCTTTGTGTGTATAAATGCATGAGCGGTCGACTGATTCAATGTTGTTTGGTGGGTTAATGAGTAACTTTCCCAGAAATGGATCCCAGAATAAGCACTCCCCCGCGAAACAGCTCAGTGGCCTCTAACCTGATCTCAGAAGCAGCCTCTTTGATCTTCTTGTACATTCATTTTTTGGTTCCTTCTCGCTAATAGGAATGAGGCTGAGTTGGCAGTTTGGCGTCTCTTTGCCTGATCTCTCTTTGTGTTGGCCTGTTGGGTTTTTTGCCCCCTTGTCAGTCACGGCTTCTACCGCTTCTGATGTACTTCTGGCCTATTAGATGACAGATGAGGGCCGGGTCGGGACAGTGAGTGGCCTTGCTTTAGTTGCAGATTCAGTGTAATGTGAGCCACCCCGCTGAAGCACCCCTGCTACTTTATGGCCTACATGCGAGGTGGCTCTGACTGGGCACCTTGCATTGTGCTCCAGCATCCTGGAGCGTGTGCTCATGTGGGGTTTTCTGTGTGGAGCCTCTGTGCTTAATCCAATAAACACCAGGTCTGCTCGTCCTCAATACTTCTTCTAATTTCCGCCATATTCTTAGTCACACCATCTACTCACATTTATGATCACCACTTGCAGACACATTCATGCAACCTCAGCAAAAGGTATTACCATTTCATTTTGCTTACAGTTAATGTGGTAGATAGCATACATTAAATTGTATGAATACATTTTAAAGCCTCAATTTTATACTGTGACCCTGTACTGGACGTACAGTATGGAAGCCAGATGAATGGAAATGCACTGTTTTGGTTATTCTCTCAATGTCTTACTGTGTGCTTCCCCCTCCAGGAACGGCAATTGGTACCTGAGGAATTGGATGGTGAGTCTAGTTTGATTAATAAATATTGAAAGAGTATCTCTTGCATTTGCTGGTGAAAATCAGACTGCTTAAAATGAGCATGGATTCATTCAGCTTAGTTCTTGTTTAACTCATGGCGGCTAGATATTGTACATTTATCAGAAAAAATGTATGTTTATTTTGGATGTATCTAGAACATATTTTTGTTCAGGATTTTACTGGATTGTATCATAATTCACTAAACTAATTCAAAACATTTTTTTATTAATTAAGATCAAATTGAACTGGGGGTGGTATGGTGGTGCAGTGGTTTTCACTCATTGCCTCAGACCTCTGGGACCTGGGTTGGAGTCTCCCCCAGGTTTCCGTGTGTGTGGCGATTGCAGGTTCTCCCTGTGTCTTTATGGGGTTACCACTGGGAACTTCAGTTTCCCCCCACAGTCCAAAAGCATGCTGAAGTTAATTGGACTTACCAAAATGCTCAAAGGCGTGCATGTGTGAGTAAATGGTGTGTGAGTGTGCCCTGCGATGGGCTGGTGCTCCATCCTGGGCTATTCCCTGCCTTGTGCCTGTGGTCTCTGGGATTGGTGCCGGACCCCCCGCGATCCGGAACTGGACAGGTGGTTACAGAATGAATGTGAACTGATATGTTGTATGACTAGTGATTGTCCCTATATACAGCTCTGGAAAAAATTAAGAGACCACAGCAAAACACTTATTTTCACTTATTTCTCAATTTATATGTATACTTATGTTTAAAATATAGAATATAGAACTCCAGCCTGGCTCTTCCCTCCTTTTCATTAATGAAGGGCTTCTTCTGTGCTTCATGGGACTTCAGACCTGCTTCTAGGAGCCCCTTAAGGACTGTCCTAGCTGTGCACCTAACTGTGCACACTTAATGTTTCCCATTCCTGATGAAGGTCACTTGAGGTCATCCATAAATTTAAAAGGCACTGCCAGATAAGTTGACAGTCATCTATGGCATTAGAAAGTCACTTCTGCCCTCTACCTGGCTGGTTTCTGGTCATTCCCAGTGTCTCCTGCTTCACCTTGTTCTTCCTGCTGTCTTAGAATCTCTGAGCCTAGAATCAGCCTACTGCACAGTGTAGCCTTCTGCCAGCAGAACCTGGATTAAATCAGTATTTAAAAATGCTGATATTTTTAAAAATATACAGTGTTCTCCTCATTTTTTCCGGAGCTGTATGTTCTGTGGAACTCTAGGTGACGTGATGGGATAGGAGACATAGTAAGGGGAAATAGCCCGCATACACTGTGCTTTAATAACAAAAACCCCAGCACTGGGTGAGGAGATGTGCATCCCGGGTGGAGATAATGCTCAGAATCAGGTCAGGATGCCTGTAGGCAATGGCTGGTTCTGGATAACACCCTGGAATCCTGGTGGGATGGTTTTAAAGTAGGTGTGGACAGCAGGCCTATCGCAGGCAGCCTGCTTCAGGGGAGTCTGCATGCGAAGGCATGAGCACAGCTGGTAGCTCCCTATCTCACCCCTCCTTGCTGCCCTGCTCTTATGGAAAGGCCCATAGAAAGGGGTCACTGCTGGGTGGCTGTATTAGCCACCAGCTGTGGGTAATTGGGACTCCCACACCATGGTGCTTAGCAGTCCTACTTTCTGCAGGTGTAACTCTGAGACCCCTTGTGTCCATGCTTGGCAGAATGCTCTGTACGTAGCTCGACATCTCCGAACCATGTTGAAGGTTTCTGTCCTACACTGGGCTCTAGTGAGACTAGTCATAACCGATTTCTTTTCCTGTTTCCCAGAGTTAAGTGAGGCCTTTAAGGAGTTTGACTATGACCAGGATGGCTACCTGAACTATAAAGATGTGGCTGACTGCATGAGAACCATGGGCTACATGCCTACAGAGATGGAACTCATCGAAATCATCCAGCAGATCAAGATGAGACGTGAGTGTCGCAAGCTGGACTGTAACGCGACACTCAGTTTCGTTTTTCTTTATAGCTGTTGATCACTGGCCTTGTATCTTAGAGTTTGGTCATTTATTAGTGGTTGTAAAAGCTCATCATTGGTTGTGGTGGTGCTGCAGTGTCAGTCATTGATTGGTTGCTTTATCACAGTGCTGACCCTTGATTGGTGATTGCCTTGCAGTGGGAGGTCTGATTGACTTTGATGACTTTTGTGAGCTTATGGGGCCAAGGATGATGGAGGAGACAGCTCACATGATGGGGATTAAGGAGCTCCAGTGTGCTTTCAGACAGGTGAGGGACAAAACACTAGGGCAACAAGAAACAAGAAATCATTATATACAATATAAAACAATTGTAATTATGCCAAATACAGATCACAGATCACAGACAGTATTGCATAATTTAAAATACCACAGTTCTATACAGACTATGGATGTGATTCTCCATCACTGAGGCTGTGATACACATCTTGCTGCATTGCCAATGATCCAGTACATAAAGATACAGTACCCTCCACAATTATTGGCACCCCTTGTAAAGATTTGTAAAAAGGGTTAGAAAAAAATCCACCTTTTTGTGAAGTAGCTTCATCTCACACAGAAAAAAATGTGCCAGTCAACGTGATTTGATTCAACACAATGCGATTGGTCACAATTCTAAATAATAATAGCATAGGGTCACTGTTAATAATTATCTATTAATCAATCAGATTTTCCGATGTAAAGATTTCAAATCATGCATCCCAATTTCATGCCAAATTGTAGCAAATGCATTTTTATTCAAGGCAATCGCATCATAAATTTGTATGCTGGTACGCTGATGCAAATCAGTGAATCTCACTATTCCAAATACAGTCTATCAAACGCAGTGCTATAACACACAAAACACACTTGGTTATACAGCTCACCGTGCCATCCCACTAAATACCACACAATGCTCTTTTATAGAATGCAGCCGCCAATTGTTACTCATTTCCTTCTCCCTGGTACAGTTTGACTGTGATGGCGATGGACTGATCACCTACGATGAGCTGAAGGATGCTATGAAGTCCCTCCTCGGAGAGAAACTAAAAAAAGGAGAACTGGATGAGATGCTCCGGGAAATAGACCTGAACGGAGATGGGAACGTAGACTTTAATGGTACGTCACATACTAATGCACAAGCACACGTCTGCATTTCTCACTTGCATGATTCTAGTAGCTACATCCCAGTAGCAAGGAGTCTTCTGCAGGATTTAAGAAGAACCTCTGCTCATTCCTTAATGGATCATTTTACCAGGTTAGGTAAGGTTATTTTCAAGGAGGTGATATGAAACGGTTTTGAACCTTTTGACTGCAAAATGTCAGGAATGTCAAAATGTCAATGGCAGAATGTCAGATGCCCTGCCACCTTCATGTTTTTCGGAGTAACATGCATGGTGTTCTTCTCCAGATCTACCTAATGTTGTTACATTAGCTTCACACTTTATACAAAATGGCAGCGCACTAGAGAGCTGTACATTCAGAGATTAATATTTGCTTACACACTGTGTACAGCAGTCAGACATTGATTTGCCCTAGTAAACAATATTTGTGTGTGTTTTTTTTGCCTTTCAGAGTTTGTAATGATGCTGTCACGGTAACAGCTGGCCAGCTGGCTCCACACCCGAACACATACTCTAACAGGATTCTGGTTGTATTTGTGACTTTGTGATTGTACGTCTGTTCTGCAGTTCTCAAATGGTCATGTTTCGGTCTTTCTGTATGTGACTGGTAAGGAAGCTTGTAATATCCATATGATGCACTTGTTTTTGGGTACAGTTTTCTTAGAAATACATTACAAACTGTTATTAAAATGCATAAGAGGCACTGAAGATATTGACACGTCTTGGTTGGAAATTATAATTGTTGCACTATTAGCGTAGGGGCATGGAGATCCTGGAGACTAAGGATGGAGGAGGCAGGGGAGAGCCCTGCCACTCACAGGGCACACATTGGGAAATGCACCCAACTGCGTACTTTAGGAAGCCTACATGTGCACACGGAGAAGATGGAAAGGAATGAGCCCCGCAAGCCGTGTACAACCCACTGAGCCAGAACACTAAGCATTGTTGAATTGTTGTGTTATAGTGTATCACTGTATTATAGTATGCTGTTGTATATTGTAGACAGAATTATAGAAAGTACATAATTAAAGATAGTGATTTAGTGGTGGAGGGGGCTCTGAGTTTTTCCTTTTTAATTGGATGAAGCGATACTGTCCATACAGTTACTATAACAGGTAATTACATCTTTCTATCACAGTCCCTGTCAAGCAGAAATATAATTCATCTGAATTAAAATGTGACATTGTGTTTTTGTGGCTTTGATTCAAATCTTTCACTTGCCACCCTGTCCACTTCCCATTTTCACATCAGAAATAAATACAGATGCAACTCCAAGCAAGGTATAAATGTATTTACTTAAATTTGATAACTTAAACATTACAGACAAACTATAAAAAAAAATCTTCATGAATGATTTACAAACTTCAAAAGCCTGAATTTGACACAGAAGCAGTAAGTTTGTCAAAACGTCTCAGGTGCAACACAACGCAACGTTAAGGCACGGTTACTCTAACGTCATCCTGCTCCTCCATGGGTGTCGTGACAATCCCTTCAACAGGCTGAAAGTCCATTAAACCACTAAGGTCGTATCTACGCCACAAACTGTGCAAAGTTGGAGCTGAAGATACTTTCACATCTCCTGCTACAATTTAAACATGCAAACTCCTCATTTCAACAGCCATGGTACAACTCTCCATGCACTACAGGTAAATCAAGCCATCACAGCTGTCATCAAAACAGAGATAACCTAAACGCAGTAAACACATCATTTACTTAATTTAAATGCTGCAAATATCCCCACAATAATTGCTCCTGATATTATTAAAGTGCAAAATTAATTAAAACTAATTTGGTGAAATAGTGAAGGTAGTGAATTAATGAATACTGAACATGAGAACAAACAAAACAAACAACAATGCAGATTAGCCACTACATCACGGTTAATTAATTACACACCACAGACGACTGATGCGGGTCTCAGATTTAGGAGGCTGTGCATTTCTGTCTGCGAAAAAGGCAGAAGCATACGTTGCCTCACGTTCCACGAGGACACCACGCGATACTAGTGCAGAGTCACCGAGCGCGAAGTGTCGCGAAGCAAGAACTCGACGTCGCTTGCGCTCGGAATTTCACGGAAATTGCTTAGGCGCCCCACTCAAGACGCTTTCCCGCCAGAGAAGCGAAGGGTCACGGGGGGTCAGGTGGCGCTGGCATTTTGCAGGTAGGTGAGGATCTGCTGGATCTTCAGCAGCCTCTCGCGCAGTGACAGCAGGGACAGCACCGACAGCTGGTACCGCGGGTCCACAGGCAGCACCGCCAGGAGCCACCAGCAGCACGCCGGTCCATTTGCTGTGGCCTGAGATCCACAGAGGCACACTGATATACTCAGAGCCACACTCACATACAGACATTTTTTTATTTCATTTGCACATTCTTTATTTACACTACAATGTAAGTCGCTCTGGCTAAGGGTGTCTGCCAAATGCTGTAAATGTAAGTCCCTGGGTTAAGAACATCCAACTTACAGACTCGTACTAATGAACAGACTCCAATAAAGCCTATTATATTAAAAATTACAGATAATACAATAATAATACACTTTATTATTGTGTATCATTTTAAAATGTTTTAGTTTATTTGGAAGTGTTTTATATGCATAGAAAGGTAAAATATGTACGATAAACTAAGACAAAGGTGACTAACTGATGCTAAATAAGAAGCATGTACCTGTTCTAACTTACCTACAAATTAGACAGTCTATACCCGGGGGCTATATTGTATTTATTGTACGTTAGTATACGTTAGGGTGCCTAAAGTAAAAGCACTACTTATAGATGGATTTGTTGACAAAAGAGAACTAAGTCTTGAGACACAAGGGAAACAAAATATATACTATAGAGAAATGGCACGTAATTCCCACCGCTCTGCTCCATACCTGTATGTCTACCTCTCTTGCCGGCATTGGGCCAAAATGCTGTAGTATCTGGTCCCGGAAACGAGGCTCCAGGCTCCCGAACCAGGTGTGCGCTTGTCCGTACACCTGGTCATGCAGCTCCTGGAGTCTCAGCATCTCCTCTGCATCTGTCACCTGGGGCAACGTAACGTGGGCCGGTGAGACACGCCGACGCTCGCCGCGAGCCGAGGCGGGGGGCGCGGCCCTAGGGGTACCTTCTCGTCTTCCAGGTACTCGATGTCGGCGACGTGGTAGCCGTCCCTCATCGCCCGGGCCAGAACACGGAAGCGCTCACCGCCCACCGTGTCCACCACGGAGCGACCATCCGGCAGGAAGTGGACGCAACGGATCTGCAGCATGCAACCATAGTCCACAAACCTGCGGCGTGGGAATGGAGGGAGATGCAGAGTACTGTAACCTGGTAACGGGGAGTAACTACACACTCTTGCGCACGCACACACACACACGCACGTACAGTCACAGGGACACACACCTGATGAAATCATAGACGTAGAATGCCAAAAATGTGAAAAATGTCCACTTCAGGAATGGTAACGGAAACAAAAAAGTACGGAAGGCTTCAGTAGAGTTGCAAGCACAGTCCCTTAGTGACATTTGTGCTTAACGTTACAAAGGAGTTTGGCTGCTTGCATGATATGTTTGTTGAACACATGGAATGTACACATTGCATGGAATTTTGTTATGGAAGCGATTTTAAGCGTAATGGGAAGCTCTGATGAGGCAGACAGAGCGTCTCCCTCTGTATGCGCACAAGGGCTGGGCAATCGGTCAAATTTTAATTTCAGTTATGATTTTGGCTTCCATAAATGATCAAAATTGAGATAAAACAATTATTGTGCCGCATTTCATCTGGCAAGAAAATCCAGCACGGCCCATTCCAGGACCTTCTTTATTTGCTTCTATGTTGAATTATATTTAGAGTTTAGAGGAAATCCACTGTTAAAACGTTTTTAATCCAATAAAAGTATGATATGAAGCGATATGAAGCCAATGAGTAATCATGTTTAATAATCGTGATTATGGTTCTTGCCATAATTGCGCAGCGCTGGCAAACCCCGCCCCCGCGGCCGGGCTCGCAGTCTCACCCCTTATGTGGGTCGCTGATGCACATGCCGAAGCGCCTGGTGCCCGTCTGCAGGCAGCGGCGGACCATGAGGCGGTAGCGGGGCTCGAATACATGCAGCGGGCAGGGCACGGTGGGGTAGGCCATGGTGCAGACGAAGACGGGCACGCCCCTCCTCAAGCTACTGGGGCGGGGGGGGCAAATGGGGAAAAAACAGCGACAAAAAGAATCAAACAGGTTAGTGCTGTTCTGTTCGACGGTTTGATAGCTGCAGATTCTAACTGGAGTTCAGATAATAATAAAAAGTTCTAAGACCAGCGCCGAGTCCACGGCAAACCATCCAATCCCAATATATAATGTGATTTCCATATACTTAAATATGATAATTGATAAATTGTGTACAGTCATTATCAACATTAAATACGGGAATAATAAAGTATATCGTACATTATTATACAGTACTGAACTCTCTCTCTTGAATTAAAGGGAGATTATGTGCATTTCAGCCAAATTGTCAAGGGATGACACAGTAATGAAAAAATATCATGTCTCATTGGACGATGAAGCACCGAAAAGCAGGATATCATACCCCTCAAAGGATGAAGAAACAAGCCGTAGATAACTGACCCTGAGCATACAGGGGCACTACTGTACAAGGTAATGGCAGCTCAGTATCATTTAAAAAATTGGCATATAGCTGAGAAATTTGCCTCGGTTGTTAATTAGAGTCACTTCTGAGAGGGTTAGAGTACAGGGTTTGGCAGTCAGACGGGGCTGGGGGTTACTCACTCTGAGAGCTCCTCCATCTCCTCGGAGTGGCTCCTCAGGCGCTCCAGGTACTCTTCAGGGAGAAGCGTCTTCATCAGTGTCTCAAGGACCGGCGTCACGCTGAACTTCCTGGCGGCTAGGAACTGCAGGCAGAGGGCGCAGCGTGACGCCACAGCGCAAAGGGACAGTGGAAGCAGAAAGACGCCGTCGTTTTGGGACAGTACTGGGTGGGAGAGTGGCTGACCTCCCGTAGGTTGTCCTTGCAGAGTGGGCACTGAGGGCCATGGTCCAGACACCGTTCCAGGCAGCTTCGGCAGAATGTGTGACCGCAGGGTGTGGTTACTGGCTCGTAGAACAGTCTATAACAGGCCAATATACATCTGGTTAAATATCAGTTAAACCAAACCAAACCAAATCAAATCAATCAGTTCCTTTATCATTTGCAAGCTTGGGGTACTGAGAATCGAACGATCGAAAGACTTCACAGAAGTTCTTTTGATTCATTTCTAGCTATCAGCAGCTAACGAGAATAGTGTTTATGGAGAACGATAGTCACCTGTAAGTCATTGCGAGATAACTGACGCACCACTATGTTTTTCTTACATGAAACAAACAAGAGGGGGCACTGAAACCCCACCTATCTCCAGTATATTGTGCACAATACAGCATGCCGCAGTACATATAAGCTATGGAATGAGTTCCCCAGAGTGCTCCCAAAATTAAATTAATAAGACAAATGTAAATAAATAAAGAGTAAAAAAAATAAAATAAAGATGTGCAAACTGCCCATGCTAATAGCTTGATCAGCTCTAGAGTAGCCTCACTGCCTGAGGGTACAAGCTATTATGGAGTGAATGTGATGAAGGTGAAATGGGAGGAGCCTGTTAGACAAGCAGACAGCCGATGCATCTGGTCTTTTCTGACCCCATTTCTTACGAATGAGTGTCACAGTGCTGCTGCATTTAGTCTTTATGCCCCTCACCTGATACAGAGAGAACACTCAAAGTCACTGGCCTCCAACAGTTCCCTGGGAACAGCTCTAGAGGGCGCTGTGGCATCTAGACAGAACAGGAGAGTCGATGTTTGAAACAGTCATAAGTGGGTGCACCATGCGTTCCATTTGAACTCGGAAGTCGGACCGACTCCGACTCAGGAAGACTGAGGAACCTTTGCAACCCCATCCTCATAATTCAAGATTGATGCTCCCTTCATCCGCAGAAACGATAGCTGTAGTTATATACTGATTATTAGCATTTATGTTTTATTTGCGTCTCATTAAATCAGTTGAGCACACAGGACTGTGCAACTGCCATCAGTGGACGTGTACTATGGTGTTTGTCTGAGCAAAATACCACGTAATGCGCTGTTATCAACTGGTATTGCTAACGACGGCTAGCAATGAACTTGGCTATTGCTGGTATTGCTAAATGGCCTTCTGACTTGCTATACAGGAACACGAGTCTTGGTTGAGTCGGGGGTGGTGTCATTCCCAGCTCAAACGTCTGATCCCTGGGGTAAACAGAACGCAGCATAATCATACCTGCTGCTACCCATGAGGGACGCTCACCTTCCTGTCTCAGGTGTTTGCTCCTCCCATCGTCAGGCACAGGTAGCTTCCTCTCCGGCAGGGTGGGCTGGTCTTGGGGCGTTAACAGTAAGGTGGGGCTCCTCAATCTCAGGTGCCCCAAAGTTGGTGGAGGAGGGGGCATATCACAGTCCTGGGCAGGAAAAGCAGGTGAGAATCGGTCCGAATCATTAAAAACAATCTCATGAAATGAAACGAAACAGTCTTTGTCTCTCTGACTACATCATCAGACATCCCCCCTCCCCCCCCCCAAAAAAAAGTTTACCTCCTTATGGTCCTGGAGTAATGGGGGAAATGCTTGCACATGGGTGTTAACCACTGCCACCTTCCTGTGCAGGCAAGAGGATGAGCTCAAGTGCGCCACCTGCTGGGCCAGTTTGGTATCGGCAGAAGCAGGCATCAGCAGATCATAAAGGATCTGCACGACAACAAAAAAAAACTGGGCTAAATTTACAACGCAGTATGAAATACATCTACCTTGAAAATAAATGTTTGCCGATCAGTTGGTCAGTTAACCATCAATTGCCTTACTAATGAGTGATGCACTCATAGCTAGCCATCTGTATTTAAAATGCTCCAAGGACTTTTATCTGTGCTCGACTCCTGTGTGGACTAATGTTCTTGTTTATCAAAATAGAAAAACATTCTGCCAAATTATTACATCAACCTGGAGACTGGGTAAATGCCTCTTTAGGTTTCCATTATGTGCATGTCTTTTTATTTAAATCTAATTAACCTATATGTAAAAATGGAGCTCATCCATCAACATTTTATCAATTTATCCCACTGAACACAATACAGTGTTTAGCATCTTAATGTGAATAGATCACTCTATAGTTTATTCGCTGCATTGTAGCACAACAGTATTCTATTCTATTATTACTGATTTATTACTCTATTACTCTATGATTACTGTATCAATAAAAGCTTCAGAAATCCAAGTTATTTGGTCTGGATCAGTGTTATGAAAGACGTGGTAAGACAACACTTAGCAAACATTTACATAATCTGTGTTTATTCTGGACCGTATTTGTGACTGTGAAGTTAGCAATGCTCTCTGGGATCAGACCCAGAGGTAGGAAACATACATCCTGGTACGATTATTAATTTTACGTGCCACCTACCCCTAAAACATTTTCCCGGTTTATTGCATCTGTTCTTTAAATTGCATTTTCAGAGGCAATACATGCCTTTCTAGTTTGTGACAAGCCACTGAATTCTTGCTTCTGTTTGGTATATTCAAGCATCAAACTATGAACACGTCCTATTAGTCTGCAACAGAATACTAAAAAGATTCAGAAACACAACCTTATTTCTGTCTCAAACTTTTTTTTTATTATACATTATTATTTTTATTCTACTGGAAAATATTCAAACGAAGCAGAACTATAGTTATTTATGGTTATTCACAAGGTCATAGGCAGTCAAATAAGCAGGCCATTCATTACCTTTTCCACTTCCTTCCTTGCGAGAATACAATCTGCATCCAGTGCCAGGCAGTGGAGGAACACCTGCAGGGCGTCATCCACGCGGCCCATTTCCTGCAGTACACAGGCTTTCCGAAAATAGCCCTGTGGCCAACACAAGGCTTTTTGTGAACTGACCCACTTGGCAACACTGGATTACATCCTAACCATTATAACAACATGATGGAAAAAAAAATACACAGTGGCCCTGGCACTGTGACATGACCCCTAACACATAACACATGGCTGCCACTGCCAGTGAAGTTTTGCCAGTGCAACTCCTGAGCTCAGCAGCTCATTATGCAGTGCCCTTTCTCAACCTGTCACCCCACAAAGGTAATGTATTTTAATTAGAGAAAAATGGCATTAGATTAGCAGTTCCAGCTAATGAGCTGAGACCACTCGGTACAAATGTGGCTTTCATATAACCCAGCCATGCCTGCACAGGAGGTATCCCACGTATCAATTACCTCTGGCCAGTCGGGGGAGCTCTGGCACAGCGCCTCCAGGTCGCCCAGGGCTGACCCGTAGCTCCCGAGCCCAGCGTATGCCTCTGCTCGATACGCTAGGGTGAGCATATCACCGGGACCTGTGGGAGAGGGTGGGGTCAGGTCTGACAGGTGCCCAGTAACTAAGAAAACACTCAGTACTGCCTTGTGACTTCCGAGTGAAACCTGGCACATGTCTACTCAGCCATTCTGTTTGCAGACTGAGCTCAGGACATACTGTAAACACCTCTATGTGACTCGAGCACAGAAATGACCTCTGGTCACAGGGTAACACAGTAATCTGTGTATGTGTGTGTGTGTGTGTGTGTGGGGGGGGGGGGGTGGTAATCATAGTTGCCTATAACTTTTACTTTACCTGTATATAGTACAACTAAGTACATCACAGTGATGTATACAAAGGACAGAATGGAACATGATGGAGGGCACTTGACATTGACGCTGAGGCGACTGTGACCAGTGAAAACCTGGGAGAATTTGGGGAACTTGCTGCCATTTGAACTGTCAGTAAGCCAATGGAAACATTTTTACAAGAAATTCACTGTGCATTGCTAACTTCTACAATATTAAGGTCTGCTAGATTGCCCTCAATGCATGACTAAAAGTACAAAATACGAAAACATACAATAATGCACAACTGGAGCTACAGACAGACTAATATGCGTTTCTACTTGCTCGTAGTGATTGCATGTGTGCATATATGTGCCCAGCAATGGACTGGCATCCCATCCAGAGCATACCCGGACCTTGTGACCTATAAAAACGGTTCTGTTTTAAACCTACAAGTATTGGTGCGGACTACCCTTGTGTATTAAGGTCAGTCATTGTAAAAATACGTAAAACCAACTTCTGTACGCTACTGATTGCTTAACGCTTAGAGCACTTTATTATTTATACATGCATTGTAAGAGAGTGTTCCGCAGCGCGCATGCGCACCTGCCAGCTGTAGGTGGATAAGTAAGTAAATAACCTTTGTTAGAAAAAAATTTCATTCAGCAGCACAAAACACAGGAACCGATTTCCATAGTTTACCTGGTGTGATAAGCATGCTTACGATGAGATTCGTTTTTGGTAAGTCGGGTACATAAGGATCGTGTTAGAGTTACAAGTTAACTAACTACACATATGTTAAAGCAATAACTGCTGTCATATCACGTCATGTGAAAGCTCCATGGCTTACCTGACTCAATCACCTCATTAGCAAGAGCCAAAGCTTTGTCAAAAAGTCTTCTTCTGCACAGATCTTCAATTTCCCCGATGACTTTAGACTGTTTTGTCTCCGCAGGGAACCACTTCTCCCAAAGGTAGTTGAGAATCACGTTCGGCTTCGGCGTCCCCACCTCCTCGGTCCCGATCGCCGCCTCGGTGGTCTCTTCACACAGCTTACATTTGGAGAACAGGTGCCGCTGTAAACACCTTTTGCAGTACGAATGTCCACAAGCAACAGTTAGGGGCTCGCAGAGAAATCCACGGCAGCTCGGACAAGTAAACACGGCGCCGGAGTCCCCAGCGCGGCTGCCCGACGACGTAACAGCGGCGGAGTTTCGCAAGATACTGTCAACTAAAGCACTTAGTTGTTGTGGTCTGACGGGACCGTACTGTAAGGCCACGGAGAAAGAATCTAGTGCTTCTTTAACGCGGTTCTCAGATGCCAGCGTGAAAGCTTTCTGTAAAATTAATATCTGATCTACACAGCCCCCCTCGTCCCACGTAGTTTCCCTACATAAACTGGGCTCTCTGAAGATCCTACTGTCGGAATGTAGAACAGACATCGCGGATTAAGGAGACAAAGTGTCCGATATCATAAATATGGACAAAACATCTCTATAAATGAAAGCGCGATGCCCTGTTAGTGCTATACGGTGTAGTTATTCGCTGCACTCTACTGATACAGTAACATTATCATTCTACTCCGCTTCGTTACATAAAGAAATCACGTGGGCTGCGCTCCGTCCTCTGATTGGACGAAGGGATTCGATTATAAAACCTTTGTTTTTTACGTTTCGTAACAACTCCGCTAAAGTACCGAGAAATGGAAATTGCTAATATATAACATCCAGTGCTTTTTTCCTATAGCGGTCACCTTGCCCCGTGACCCGACTTTGACCAAATATCAGTTCTGCAGAAGTGAAACCGCGCAGCTAGTCGCCGATTCTTTTTTTGCGTCTTTTTTGGGGGGAGTTGCGGCCGGTTCAAGTGCGGGGGGAATAATGTCAACATTAATGACAGTCTTCATATCAGCCCCGCTTCCACTAGCCGCGAATCTGCACCGCTGAAAGACGTCAGAACTCTTAAGTCTGACAATAATATGTTATAGAAAAAAAACGTATACGTGGGAGTTTACACTCAGCGTTCACATTGTATTTGCAACTAGGACAGTATAAATGATCTTGTTTAGTGAATGAATAACGCATATATTTGTGTAGATGGGTCTTTTCTAACTGTGTGGAATTGCAAGGTGATTCTGGATTCTCGAAGTGGGCTAATGCACTTTTTAATAGGCCCCTAAAAATGTTCTTTACTAAATTAGCCTGGAGTCCAGCCTAGTTTGGAGCTTATTACATTTATTTATTTTCTTGCCACTTCTATTCAAAGTAATGTACAGTTACGAAATCCGGGTCCTTTAGCTCCGGGAGGAACTGGGGATTAAGAGCCTTGCTCAAGGGCCTAATGGTGAAATCATTCTGCTCACCCTGGGATTTGAAATGGCAACCTTTTATTCACAGGTTGTGTCCTGCTGAGCCACACACAAGCCTATATTTAGTATGAAAAAAACAGACTGATTTTGTTCTCTGAAATGTTTTGTATACTCTTTATATTGGTGTAGGTTTAAATGATTAGCTACACACCAATATCCGTCTATATCATGTAATTATGATAACTAGCAGTCCTGCATATGCATCACTAGTGCTTTGTGGGTTGCTATGTTACGGCCAAACTTTCAGCAGTGCAGCCTTCTGGGAATCAATGCCAAAGACACACCATCAGCATGGCACGGTACAGTCCGTACTGTGCTCATTTTGCAATGCAATTATACATCACGACCAATCACAGACATTGGCAGTGGCGTAAAAACTGGGACCCTGATTTATGCATGTCTGCTGCTGAATACGCTTGTTTACTTCAGGAACTGTGCCATACTAAATGATTGTAGTGCACTCTCACTGGCCACTTTATTAGGTACACCTTAATAGTGCCACTTTGGACCCTATTTTGCCTTCTGAACTGCCTTAATTCCTCAGGGCATGGATTCAACAAGGTGCTTGAAACATTGCTCTGAGACTTTGGCCCATGCTGACATGATAGCATCACGCAGTTGCTGCAGACTAGTCATGCTGCGCCTTCATTATGGGAATCTCCCGTTTCACCACATCCCATAGGTGCTCTGTTGGACTGAGACCTGGTGACTGTGCAGGCCATTTGAGTGCAGCGAACTCATTGTCATGTTCAAGAAACCAGTCTGAGATGATATGACCTTTGTGACATGGCATGTTGTCCTGCTGGATGTAGCCATTAGAGGCTGGGTACAGGCAGTCCCCAGGTTAGGAATGATATCATCTCCCCAAGTCTGTCTTTAATTTGAATTTGTAGGGAAATCAGAACAATACAGTACGTAATAGCAGATCTACTTGAAGCCACGGCAATGTTTTCATGAGTGTTAAAAAGTACCAGACACCAATGCCAATGGCACATTCAAAGTCCCCTTTCTTCCGTACTCTGGTATTTGATGTGAACATTAGCTGAAGCTCCTGACCTGTATCTGCATGGTTTTATGATTTGATATTTGCTTCAACGAGCAGTTGAACAGGTGTACCTAATAAAGTGGCATGTGAGTGTAATATGTTCATGTTAAAAACAAGTTAACACACAATTTTGATAATTTGTTATACTTGAACATGGTAGAAGTGATTTCATATGAAAAAAAGCTGTTTCTGTGCCAGTTCTTTTCAGGATAATCTCCGGGCACCCGGGGATAATAAATGAATGTATTAATGTGTGACTGACATCATTATGCAACAATTAAGCTAATGTTTTTATTATTTATATTCAGATTAAATTACGCATCAGCTTGTAGAACATTTAAGTTTTTAAATAGAAGGTCTGCTAAGAATATTCTAAATAGAACATGTTGTACCTGCTATCAAACGTCAGTTTGAAAGCTGTTCCTTTATCCCCGAAAATAACATGTTTGGTTTGTCTTTTCCCAGCATTATTCTGAAAATCTCCCAAAGTTATTTAACTTAGCAAACATGATATGATTAAAATGTATATGGAATCAAATATGTGTAAAGTCAAATGTAAATAAAATCACCTTTTTGTAACTGTGGATGGCAACAGTCAGGTTATGATTTTGTATTGTTTACATGTACATGGAGTATAGCCTCTGAATGTATTTTCCTGTGTTTGCTGATATATTGGGAGGAATTATAAAAATACAACATGGTTACTTGAAGCGCTGTTGCCTGCGATTGGCTGTCATACCATCCAAGGTGTAACCCTCTCTTAATGCAAACAGCATTCAGCTGTTTAAATATATTTAATAAAAAATAAATTGCAGTGCTACACATACATTACCAAAATGTAGGCTATATATCATTATATCAGCATTTTTTTCTTAAAATCAGTTTAAATATACTTTTCAGTTGAACAGACTCAATATATTTTAGGTTCACTTTTAAAATTGTCAGAGTAACTTTATGTTGTATTAATTGATGTGTTTTTTTTAGTGTATTTCCAGTTTCCATTGTGTTTTGCTGGATTAGGTAGCCGATGATCAGTCCACTGAAGCTACATTGCACCTGCCCCCCGTGGCTCCCTTTGCAAGTGGTGGGCCCACAGGAAAGTGGACCCGTGTTCTTTATTTAAGCCTGGCTGGCTGGGCCCCATGGGCGGGGGGGGGTCACACTATGCTTTTTCTCCATCATCACAGGGGTCTGTGTCAATCACGCTTAATCTGTTTGCTCACCTAGCACCAATTTGCCTTGGGTGACCCTACCGAGAGCAACCCCCCCCCCAACAGCATAGCCCATCAGACTAGAGAGGCCCACTAACACCTCCGCCACAATGAGGGGGTGATTCATGGAGGGGCCATGACCTGCAGCATGCGCTGGGGTGGTTTGCAGCTGAGTGTGAAGTGGCTGGGATGAGGATCGGCACCTCCGACTCTGAGGCCATGGTTCTCAAGCTGAAAGGAGTGGATTGCCCTCTCGCGCTGGGGGATGACTTATGGCGCTTTCCCACTGCATAGTACGGTACGGTACGGTTCAGTTCAGCTCACTTTGGTTTGGCTCAGTTCGGCTCGGTTTGCGTTTCG
>JAODKL010000017.1:11194076-11215672 GCA_026780765.1 Petrocephalus schoutedeni
TCCCAGTGGAAAACCCCGCGAAAGTGAGCTGAACTGAACCGTACCGTACCGTACTATGCAGTGGAAAAGCGCCATTACTGCCTCAAGCGGTGTAGTCTTGTGTCTCAGGGTCTTGTTCACGTGTGAGTAATGTAGACGCTGTACCGTCCAGTCATGGTAAAGCCAGAGCTTTCAAACCCCTGAAAAACAACCCCATACCACTGTACCTTCTCCACCAAACTTTACAGTTGGCACAATGTAGTCAGGCAGGTAACATTCTCCTGGTATATGCCAAACCCAGACTTGTCCATCAGACCGCCAGACAGAGAAGCGTGATTCGTCACTCCACAGAACCACTGCTCCAGTGGTGGTGTGCTTTACACCACTCTATCTAACACTTGGTATTGCGCCTGGTGATGTGAGGCTTGCATGCAGCTGCTCGGCCATGGAAGCCCATTCCAAGGAGCTCCCGACACAACAGTTTTGTTCTGCTGTTAATGGCAGAGGAAATTTGGAACTCTGCAGTTATGGGGCCATCAGAGCGTTGGTGACTTTTATGTCCTATGCGCCTCAGCACTCAGCGACCCCACTCTGTTACTTTACATGGTCTGCCCATTCTTTCACAAATGCCTGTAAACCTAACTTCACGGCCAGGTGCTTGATTTTCTACATCTGCGGCAATGGGTCTGAATTACAAACCTGAATTTAATGACTAAGTGGGGTGTCAGTTGTAATATGCAGTTGTGATACTACATTTCTCCATTAGATGCCCTCGTTTTACAGAAGATTTATGGTGGTAAAATTGCTCAGCACAGTGAAAGTAACCCATTTTTGCCATTACTGAAAAAAAAAGACACGAGTAACTTGATTACCGCAATGAACCAAATTCCCAGTCTGCATGTTTTCCTGATTGCTGAAGAATTGTAGGAAGTATGGGGATTAACCTGATTTTTGGAATATCACGACATTCAGAAGATTTTTGGGTTGGGATCATTGTGTGCCTGGGGGGGGGGGGGGGGGGGGGTGGTCACTAATTACTCTTTGTCTAATCACAAGATGATCATGTCTAATCATAACCTTATTGGATCAGAGTTCATTGTGAAGCTGGTAAAATAAGCTAGGGTACTGAGACATCTTTTTGACATATTGTAGTTCCTTAAAAAAGTAGTATCCTTATCATCTGGGCCTTTTGGAAGAAGGACTGTATTTTCTCTAGGAAAAATGTGTAACATCATAACCACACCTGTATGTATGATAGTGAATGCTGCTACGTTTTTAAAAGATTTCTTTTTCTTTTGACCTTCACGATGACACTGTGTTCAGTCAGGCACATGAAATACAGAGTGAATGCACATCCATTTTTGTCTGTGTACATTATATGCTGGAGGCAGTACATTTTTGAAGAAATAGGTGGGCTCTACTACTTGGAAATGATTATAGTTGTATTTCCAGGTGTTAAAAAAATGGATACAAAAACTTGGATCTCATAAGCGGTTTGCTTAGAGGATATCAGCACTCTCAGCTTTAATGTTAAAATCAGCTTATGGCTCTCTCAGGAAAACATTCAGGCTTTTGACACAAACAAATCTCTTGTTTGAAAGTGGCTTAAATGTACCATGTTGTTCTCTTGGCAGGGGCATCCTCCGAGTTTCTCTGCGCCCGAGCAGTGTCTGTGTTTCATGCTGTTCTCTCTGTTCTCCTGCATTCCCCGCACTGTCAGTCCCCTTTCTCTGAGATGCTGTTGATCAGGGACGCATTGAAGTTACCACACATCTCCGCAGAAGCCGGTCCATCGCCAATACCCCGAGCAGCCAAAAATAGCTTATTGATTGTGTAACACCTGTTTTGCATTTAATAAACCGCAGAAGATGGTCTCTTTCATCCTGACGGCCCCCATATAATTGTGTCACTAAAAAGGTCTGTCAGTTCTAGAACGGAATAGAGAGTCATGCAAGTGTTGGCTTAATCTGCAGGTAAGTGGAATGAAGAGAAGGAGATTTTCACTATTATGCTCTTATTTTGAAACATAACAAAATTTCATTGAGCCGCAGGGTTGCCCAATTTCGGTCCCGGATGACTGGAATCCAACACAATTTGCAAATTTTCCTGCTCAAAGACACCTACTAAACCTGGGGGTGTTCTGCAAAACAAGATTTCTCAGTTGTTGCGACCACTTAAGCTAGAAGACATGATTATCCAATAAGAATGCTCTTTACCTAAACTCTTATTGGAAAATTATAACTTCTAGCTTAAGCTAGCTAACTGAGGAATCTCGCTTTGTGGAAGACCCCCCCCCCCCGGTAATTAGTTGATTAAGATGTGTTGATTAAGATGACTGGAATTGGGGCACCCTGATGTACCATGTGCACTAGAAAACCTTGGACAAGGATCATTTCTCAACCTGAAAATTAAGACTTCTAACATGAGTACTGTAGCTATAAGGTGGGCATGGTATGGGTTGGACTGAAAGGACTGTAAACAGGAATCTTGGTTCCATCATGCATATTGTGATTGGCTACATCTGCTTTTAATGGAGATTAGCTACCTCAATTGATCTTGGCAGAGATGATGAATACAGTTGGACTGGCCTGCTTATTTTTTTCTGATTTACTGTTTTTCCCCTGGATCTGTAGAATGATGTCATCAAATGCAGGTGGGGGCTGTAGCCAGGACGACAGATGCGGGTTAGACGGATGACTCCTGCATCTGGAGCCTTGGAGAATTGCAAAGCGTGACATTTCTTTTGGGCAAAACATGATCTGTCACGAAAATATGTAAAGTAAATGGACTGGAAAGAGTGGCACGCCATGTGTGCACGCAAACGCCTTTGTTAATTGGGCCTTTTCTGTAGATTTAATTTCAGAGCAGCATCAATTTCCAAAGAAGAGTCAAAGTAATTAATTTTGTATAAATTATGATTAAAAGAATATAATAAACTTTCTGGGGGCGGAGTGTTTAGCACTGTTGCCTTGCACCCCTGGGACCGGGATTTGAGTGTCTGCCATGGGTCCTTGTGTGTGGAGTTTGCATGTTCTCTCCGTTTTCTCGTGGGGTTTCCTCCGGGTACTGTGGTTTTACCCCACAGGTCAAAAACATGCTGAGGTGAGTTATGGTTCCAACTTGCCTGTGTAGGTGTGCCTGTGTGAGTGTGCTCGGCCATGGGCTGGAACCCCATCCTGGGTTATTCCCTGCCTTGTGCCCATGGCATCTGAGATCCAGACCCCCATGACCCTGCATGTGACGAACAGGTATGGAAAATGGATGGATGATAGTGCCTCTGCTCAGATTGGCCCAGCACATATTTTGGGTTTCATGTTAAACTGCGCCTTGACTTAACTGCTGATTTGTACGGAGTAAATGAATGAATGATAATTTGCTCATAATGTACGCAGGGGACATCCGACTGGAGAAACAGGTTGTTCATGATGTGTATACAAAAATGGTACCCTGCCTCAACATCAAGGGTAAATTCCAGCCCTGGGTTCGATAACTCCTTCTCCAGTGGGAGCCAGTGAGCCCAGTGGCAGATGTTGGTTAGTACTGCGATGACTCATTGCTAAAATAGATTGTCCATGACTCTGTACATAATTATGAATATCAAGCTGAGGATAGCATATTGACTTTATGCAAACTTTATGCATTCGTGCTTGACATGAATTTATATAATCACATATATTCAAATCTATTCCATTATGCAATCATATGTAAACTCTGCAGCATGACTGTAGCAGTGGATTTGGTAGTCATCACAATGTCCCAGTTTGATTAATTCCCTGTGATCATTCCCGGTGGTGTTACAGGCACATACATGTGTGTGAATCTGGAGTTGTATGAAGTAGGCTGGGATTTGTTTCCCCCAGGTGGGCAGGGTAACAAGCTCCAGGTAGCCAATAACCTGCATTTCCCATTCACAGACACTATTTTCTATGCTGTCATGTCGGTTCGGGGGGGAAACAGATTCCTCTGCTATGCTCCACTGGGGTCCTACAGCAAGCCCTTTATCTGTCTCCAACAGCCCAGATGAATTTCTAGCTTTTTATCAAGTAACTTTTTATCAAGTAACAGTTTTTTGTCCAAAAGTAAGGCCGACGTAAATAAGCAGCGCATAAAGACGCTACTTTGGCCTCTGGCTGTAAAACATCGGCAGATTACGATTTAACCTCCTGCCTAGAAGATAATATGCATCAGCTGTACCCTACCTGTTTTTTTTTTAACGCTTTTCCATTTATTTCACAAACTGCCGATTTTTTATACTTACTTTGATGAATGATAGATATATTTTCCTGCTAATAAGGGTACTCAAATGGTGAATATATTGTCAATTTTGTCAACAAAGAATATTGAATGTATTTTTTGTAAATGTTACGTGAGTAACATGCAAATGTAGAAAATCTCAGTGTGTGCAAAAACTTTTGGCTGGTAGCGTAGCTTTAGGGTACTAAGAAATCTGTGCTCATATTAAAGTGAGTTATCATGCACTCTGGTTATTATTGTGCACTCCAGCCTTCATTTGGACCTGCCCAGTGGTACTTCAGTGGACCTTGGCTTCATGTTGCCGATGGAGTTTGCCCCTCTGGGATCCCCGCAATAGACCATCATAGAACATTTGTTTGCTGGGGTAGGATGCTACGGCCCTTGTGTGTTTCTTTCATGATTCGCTGCTCTTGAGAGGAAGGTTGGTGCCATAGCAGAGCCATGTGTTCTGGAGGACAGCTCAGGATCTATGTGACAGGGCAGGAGTAGCAGGCCGCCACACTCTCAACACCAAGGGGCCCTTGAGCACCACCGAGTGGCCCCTGTCTGCTCCTGGTTCTCCTCACGGTCCTTGAAGGAGGAGCACTCCTTCGTGCCATTCTGGCGTGGGAGTGTGGACACGGCCCAGAGCAAGATGTTTGTTAAGGCTGTGAAGCAAGAAAAAGCAGTGAGGATGACCAGCATGAGAGGGCAAAAGACGACGATTGGCTTCACAAACAAAGCCACGCCTCCTAATCCACATGACCTGCTCTGCAGTTGGCTGGACCGAGAGGGGCCGACCAATGAGGAGCTGTCTTTGGACAGGGGGCGGTGCCTGACATCATGGTCCTGAGCATTTGGTGTATGAGGAGAAAAACAGCTCACAAGCACATCTTTATTTGATGCTTTCATCCAAAGCAGCAGGATGTTTAATCAAATGAAAGAACTGAATTGTCTTTCTCAGAGGTAAAGCAAGGCTCCACTTACAACTGGCAATTTTTATATTGCCTGTCCATATCTGTAGCCATGAATTAAGCTCCTGCAGTATTTGCTGAGTTTTAAATTTCTTCTGCTTTCACATTTCCTTAATCTGTTAAAATGTAATTTTACTGGAGCTGGCTGCCGAAGCAAAACTCAATCATGTTAATAACCAAATTGTCCACTGTAGAATGTTGTCAGTTATAATCTGTGTGAGGTTGTGTGAGTGTAGCGTAACCCCATAGGATGCAAGGGCAGGTGAGTTAAAGGGGAACACACCAGACGCCTCATCTGAGAATGGCTGCATGAAAAGCAGCCTAACATCACATTAGGGTGAGCTAGGAACATGCCTTGTGATTCCGTGTTAAGCAAGAATTGGCCACCAGATGCCAGTGTAGGGCCGCTTTTATTTGGAAGCTTTCGTAATGGTGTAACATTGATGCCTATGCAAACTAGACACTGGCCCAGCTGCTTATCGCCTGTGCACGATATACAGGCACAAGATATTGGTCAGTACTTTAGTGAGAAGAAGTAATGTTTCAATTCTGCCCGGTATTGTTTTAAGTCTAGAGTAGCTTTTCATTTAAAATATATTGGTGACATTAATAAATCCAGGGTAGGTTTCTTTAAATAAGTGAATCAAATAAGTGGTATTTAAACTAATATGCATTTCAAAAGATGACATTTAAAACATACTATTAATAGCTTATAAAACATTTCCATTTATTTCAGTTTCTGCATTATGTGTAGTATTGTAGTATGGTATGTAGGTGTCAGTGCATACCTCTCTGTGAATGTAAACATACGTCTGTGAGAATAAACACCCCACTCTGTGTATAAATGCGTATCTGTGAGGGTAAACACACCTCGCTTCTGTGAGTGCCGGCTCATGTCTGTGAGTGCAAACACATCCCCACTGGTGTAAATAAGAGCTGTGAATGACCATTCCAGGAGGATGAAATGGCATGATTTTCCCAATAAGCATTTTTATAATGAAGCCATCATATAAATAATTAGAAATCAGCAAAGCAATAAAGAATAATACAGGCAATTTACTTTAACTCATTTAATAGGGCACTTAATGTTGGCAAACTGTACAGAAAAATGCATATAAAATGATATAACATATTTACCTTAACTTATAGAATAACATTTACAAACGCTATGACTCTCCAAAATGAATATCTGATGTATAAATATCAGAATACTTTAAACAAATTTTCATTGTCATGCATTACTTTTATTTTGTTTGAATCCCATTAATGTATACACATTATGTGTCTTCTACAGAAAGTGAAGTAAATATTTTTGCAAATCTGTAAATTTAATGTTAACGATTTTGCTTTAACTTCATGTTGATTAATACTGATAACATGATGCAGAAAACGTACATATAGTGTTGTCCTTCTCTGATATAAACCCTATTCACTGTGTCACACAGAACAGGATCCAGTTATGGGTCTTAGTTCATTGGACATTATTGTCTTTACAGTAAAACCTGTATAGTAGTGCCCCTTTATAAAAGGACAGATACATTTTAATTTAAAAATTCATAATTTATATTCTTACATATACTTATACATATTTATCAAGATATGGTGGCTATTTCTCAATGGATCTCCTCTGAATTCCATTTCTGTAGGACATTCTGAAGAACCATCCTTAAAGACTGATTCTGTATCGATAAACGTTCATTGCAGCTGTTTATATAAACTGTGTTCAGATGTATTGTATATCTACCTATTGCCTGTGAAACATTTTCCCAGCAAACACAATGAGAATAACATGCACGAAGTTTCACTTCTTAACAGGTAAAGTACTTTTGGAGAAATCTTAGAAAAAGCTCAAGCTCACTTCTTTGCCCTCCCAGACTGTGTTTTACTCACACGCCATGTGGGTTTCATTCGGATCTCTTCTCAACATGAACAAGTCGCCTTGCTCATGATTACCCTGCAAGATCATACACACACTTCTCTTCCTCATATGGTCTGTCCATCATTACATCCTGCATTCACTCCATCAAAAGTTTCCTGCATAGTCTTTTACAGTACAATAACAAGTAAAGCCTTTCCTGTAATACATAATAATATACAAGGTTGAGTGCAGAATAGAACACATGTCTATAAGCCCATGCATACATATATAAATACAACCAAGTAAGTGTATTCTCTCGCTTCTCAGAAGCAGTATCGCCCCCTCCAGGAGAACTGAGGATCATGTTGGTCCACATGTGGCTTTTCTTATAGCCTGTTATCCAGTGAAGCAGCACTGAATGAGTGCAGACATGATCAGAGTCTGGGGTGGCTGGTTTTCCTCCGTGTGCAAAAGTGTCCCCCCATGGAAGGGCAGCTTATGTTTTTCTGCACCATGTCTACTGTGAGCAGGTGAGACAGTCCCAGAAAGGATAGCTACTGGGTAGAGGTTCATTTCTCCCCGTGAGCCGTGAAGGAATCTCGTATCCGCACCACTTCTGCTGCACACAGGTTTCCGAACATCTTACTGTAATACTCCGGGAGGCGGCCCCTGTAACCAAGAGAGGGAGCAAACTGTAAGTTAACAGTGCCCCCTACTGCTGAGAAGTAGTATTTTTTCAGTGGCCCCTCCTGCTGATCAGGATTCTTTCATGGGAGAAGAACAGAATCTGACGTTTGAGACACACCCTTCTGTCCGTATCAGCTATACTCATCAAGAGGGATTGTCACATGACCGGCTATATCTCTCAGATCTATGGGTAAATCCGGGCTTGGCTCTGATATAGGAAGGAACAAGCATTCGCTAAAACACACAGCCAAACTGCAGCAGAGGCTCCAACAGACCCTGCTTTCGGGGAGGTGTAGGAAGGTATGTGTGAGCCTGGACTTGAAGCCTACCTGCAGTCCACCCTGGAGATATACGTGAGACGTGACCATCCAGCACGGCTGGGCTCAATAAAGTAGCGGGCTGTCAGAACATTAATCCGCACACCCAACGCTGACGCCCCTTCATGGTCCACAGAGGTACAGACCAAGGCGGACGCACCTTTTGGCAGGTCTGTCATCCATGTCCTAGCAGGAGAAAAGGTTAGGAAACAGGTTAGGAAAAGGTCTTTAGTGGGAAATTTGATCATTTTGTAATGGCATGATGCAAGTTTGCGAAAACAGCAAGTGTATCTCAGCTGAACGTAGGCATAGTGATGGTATCTAGGCAGAACACGAGCACGGTAAGTGTATTTGGCTTGATGAATGTATCCAAAGAAATTCTGGGTATGGCAATCTGTCTGAGCGAAGAGTCACCCTGTGTACCTGAGAAGGACATGGTCCCGTGGAGGATGAGGTGCCATGCTGTCCCGCACATACTGGTACACTTCAGTCTGCGGGTCCAGCGTCTCCAGAACCTGGGCCTCCAGAAGGTCATCATCCCAGCGGTGCTGCTCCCGCAGCAGCCGGGTCAGGACCTCCTTGGGGGGTGCTGGGACCTCCAGCGCTGCCTTCCAGACCCGCAATGGAACTCCATCTTGCACCTTTTGTGCAAAAGGGATGTAGGAAAGAATAATATATAAGCAAAGCCAGGAATTATGAGCAGTGTGTAGTGATGCCCAAATGAAGCTTGATGAACCATTTGCTGTATTTTCTTAGTCCACTAGATGGTGCTCTCTGTTCAAAAAAGAGCTCAAAACATGGCCCAAAGCAAAGCAAGAGCACCATCTGGTGGGGGCAAAAAATACAGTATATGGTTCATGAAGCTTCATTTGGCCATCACTAGCAATGAGCACTGTTTCTCAGCGAATAGAACTCAACCAAGCTCAGATAAGGAGCAGTCCTGAGGCACTGCGTGTGGCCACCAAGAGCTGTGTGGACCGTATGTCCTTACAGACCACATAATCACAAACTTGACAAAAGATTGAGAAATAAAGGGATCTGAGGAAAACTGAAAGAAAAAGACAAGGCTGAGAATGGAAGACACTGTGGATACATGGGTGCGTCAGATTTAGCGACTCTGATAAGCGGATTCTGAATCCACCCGCTTATCTGCGTGGATGAGATGAGAGCTCCCTCTCTGTTCATTGTAGTCTTTCTGTTCTTTACAGAATATGGGTACTTTCTCTTCATTTAACAGACAAACTCCAGTACACAGCTGCAGCTTAGCCAAAGAATGTGTCACATCCTGTGTTGGGTTACTTTTGAAATACAAGCGGTTACAGATTACTACCCAGTTTAAAACGTGATGTATCTATTTTAATTATTGTCAAATGTTATTTATTAATTTTGATATCTTTTTGATTACTAACAAATGTTTTAAACTGGGTATAAAAAAAGTGGAAAAATCTAATTTGTATTAACGGCTTGCTGACCCACATTGTCTGGAAATAAGAATTTCTGCAGGGCGAAAAGGTGCACAGCCACAAAATGAATGTTACAGTGGACATGGTATATATACAAGCTTTATATATAGGCTTATTACTGAAAAGAATATATTTGGATGTAACCCGTTTGTAATCACCAACATTTTGATTAGTAACAAATTTAACTTAATTACATTTTTTTTCTCAGTGTAGCTGATTACATTTACATTAATTTTGTAATTTAGTTATGTAACAACATTACATGTAACTAGTTACTCCCCACGACTGGCTTCATCCCACAAGTGGCTCTTGTCCCAATTAACAATGGGCTCCTATCTCCTAAACAGAGTAAACAGAGGAAGGAACAGGGACCCAATTGTGCTCAAAGGAAAGCATGTAAGCAGCTGGAGAAGGTGGTGACCGCTCCAACCACCCAATAGTGACAAAGCAGAGACATTCTTATTTTGAAAGGCAGTGCCATGTGATGCCAGAAAGAAGACAGCATCTAGCTGTGACCTCTCAGGCTGCACTCAGTGTCAGGCATGGACCGCCTGACCGCACAGGTGTCACACGGCCAGCGGGGGGCCCTGCACTGAGAAGCCGTGAACAGGGCAGATCTGAACAACAGTGAGAAACTGCCACCATCACCACCGGCCCAGAGCAGATAAATCACCGTGCGGCAAATGTCCCGGGGGGGATTTTCTGCTGCTTAGAAAAACCGAAGCGTCTGCCTTAATGAACCAAATAGAAGAGCTGACTGGGCTGGATTCTTAAAGATGCCACTAACAGTTCAGTGTGTGGCAGGATGCGCCCGCACACTGTACGGCGTGACTTAAAGTCACTGTTTGCTCATGAAAATTACAAATGACCAGCTTAGATTCTGCACACAGGTTTGTGTATGTGCATATGAGGGGTGCGTATGCTATGAATGTGTGTGTGGTATGTTTGGCGAGTGTGCCATAGCCCAGATACCTTCTTACTGGCCAGGTCCGCAGGCTCCAGCGTCGACCGGCTGTCGTAGCCTCGGAACCGGTCTTTGGCCTCCTTCAGAAGCCCATCCAGGCTTTCCTTCAGGATACCCTCGTGGGCGGCCAGCTTCCCCTGTGCTGGGGGCTTCAGGCCCTGATCTGTGTACGAATTCCTGCATCGACTCATTTCTTCCGGAATCTAGAATGAGGAGTTCAGACAAGAGTTTGCCTTATGCACTGGGGGTGTTTCCTGGCCCGTGGATGCAGGGTATGGGGGGGTTTGGCTCCTACGGAGCTCCTAATTAATTAGCCTGACAACCGGAATTTGCACAACTTTATAATCAATTACATACCTGCCTCAGCTGTGTTTGTTCTAGTTAAAACAGTTATGTTTATCTCAATCTTACTGAAATCTAAGCAAATCAAAATATGTTGTGAAATATTTAATGCAATCATTTAGGTGCAATGAGCAATGAATATGAGTCTTTAAAACAACACGCATTATCCATAAAAGAGCAAATGGTACAGGTTAAAGTTTTAAAAACCTTTATTTGTTCACATACTACTAGGTTCTCAGCTTCTTCAGGTTTTCTTTGATTTAGCCAATAGCTTTAACAAGGCTGATTAATTAGGCTAGGATAAAACCAACACTCAAGGCAGAATGACCTTGCACGAATCTGCAGAGGACGAAGCCTGCACACTTATCGACAAAACCGCACACAAAGCAAGGCTTCTGTCTAATCGATGCAGCGTTTGCAGGGAGCCTGAAGCCTATAACCAGAAGCACGTGGCATGAATTTATTGCCTACAAACACAACTGCATGTACATAAGCCCTTGTGTCCCGCCTCCTTCTTTGCACTATCATCTATTTTGCATTTTAAGTCCTGTGGAAACCCTCCCCCTTGCCTGGTGATGTTTGTGTGTCACTCCGTGGTCCTGGGGCAACATTATTTCTTGCCACAGTAATTACTGCATATGGATGGTAGGGAAATAAAGCCCGCTTTACTTGACGATGATGGGATTCCAGTCCATCAAAGGGCTTAAACTTGTAATCAGAGACTCCAGATAATTCACCTGAAAACATTCATTCACCTAAATATTATTTTTTAACTTTTAGCTCTGGGAGCACTTGGAGGAAACCTCCACAGACATGGACTTTCTGTTGGTTTCCAGTTTCTTCAATAATTCTTAAAGCTTTTCATTTCTTCAGCACATACTCATCATACTTCAAGGAGAATAAGTAAATTCTGAACATACTCAGCATTTTTGAAAATAAATTTTAAACAAAAACGTTTACGGTATTTACGCTTTGACTGCTTTCCAAGGCACTCTGTGTATCGCGTCAGGCGCGTAGCCACGTAGTACAATTACGGTTCTGAACCCCCAAAGAAATTTGTTTGTTCTCAACCCAGGCACGTAGCCGGGCAGCAAAGTAACGAGTTGGTACCCCCCCCCCCCCCGAAACCTGCTGCACCCCCCCTCCTCAAAATTCATTTCTGGCCATGGGCCTGTATCACTTCATGGGGGTCACGGGGTTCCAAGGTCATGGGTTGTCGCCGGTTAAACAGTTCAGATTCTTTCAGTCTCAGCTTGCGTTCAAACAAATAAATGGGCCGGATCCCGTTACTCTGACACAGAGCCGAATGTCCGGACCATGCCGGTCTGGAGACCTTCTCAGCATTCCCGAGCCTGGCCTTAGTGGAAGAGATCTGTGTCGGGTGTGGGGGCGGGGTGAGGTGGGGTGGGTGGCAAAGTCTCACCAGGAAGATCTTCCTGCACTCTGTGATCATGTGTGCTAGGCCTTGGGTGGCTGCTAGATTCTCATTCAGATCCTTCTGGTCCGGTTTCCCCAGGCTCTGCTTCCGCTGCATCACCCTGTGCAGGAAACGACCCAGTCAGACCCAGCCTGCGACTGGCACAGACCTGATGCTGCTGCCTGGCATCATGTAGCATTTATTAATGCACCTCTGCTGCTGCATTGTGGGTAGCTGCTCATAGAGAGAAACCCTGAAACCCTGAACAGGCCATCATTTCATTTCACTAAAATTTGAATTCTAGTTTGGTTTTAGAAATTATTTGTTTTTTATTCTAAAGTATTTTTAGTTTCTATGTATTTTATTTTCAGTTCAAGTATTTCAAGTTATTTCTAGCAACAGACCGAAAGTTGAACCTTTGTGATCTTTAGAGAATCCTCCATGAATACACAGTGAAAATTATATACTAATGTCCCCAACATGGACAAAACATGTTCTTGGCATTATTAATTAAACAGTATTTAAAAACGAACAAGTCATTACTTACTAAAAAGCGTTAAAAAGGTAATGAGAAGTAGTTGATCTTTTTTATTTTAATTCAGTTAATTTCTACGAGAGTGGTTATTATTTTGATTAGATGTACTTATTTTATTTCATTTTTGGATCATTTTATTTTCGTTAACAAAAATCTGTTCTTACGGTTTTAGTAGTCCTTAATGATAATAATCCTGATCCAAAATCTGTACCTACATATTGGACAAATCCTTAAAGAGTGTTTGGGTCCCTTCAGTGGGACTACTCTTATTCTCGGGATGGGGGCCCCGAGGTACCTGGTAGTTGAGCCGTCCCGCCGCAGTGTGTTCAGGTGGAAGAGAGAGGGCGCCAAACACACGGCCAGGTTGGTGCAGGTCATCTGGTTATCAGCGGCGGCGCCCGCTACATCGCTCAGGAAGAAGAGCAGCGTCTGCAGCGCCTCCCTGTGGTGGTCAGGCAGCAGCAGCACGGCCGCGCGGACAGCCTGCAAGCGCTGCTCTTTGGGGATATCTGGGGTGGGGGGAGAAGGCTGGGGTCACTTAAGGTCTTTGCAGACACCTCCAAAAAAAGCCATAAAACGGGATCCTTAAAATATCAACAGAGCCGTCATGTTAAATAAGTACAAGGGACGAGCAATTATACGCAACTACAACAATGTTACAACTCGGTCTGGATTCAGGTATAAAAACCCTGCAATGTTTAGTACTAGGCTACAGATGCCAAAGTTTTTCTTTAATCCA
Source organism: Petrocephalus schoutedeni (assembly GCA_026780765.1). NCBI lineage: Eukaryota > Metazoa > Chordata > Actinopteri > Osteoglossiformes > Mormyridae > Petrocephalus > Petrocephalus schoutedeni. The sequence continues at coordinate 11,207,585 of JAODKL010000017.1, forward strand.
GTCAGTCACACTCAGAAGCTTGTTAATTGGGCTCTTTGAAGAATTTGGCTTTTATATTGCATCACACTAAATCTGCTACAGTCCTACTTATTTGGAACGCATCAACATTTTTAATGCCTATTTTTTCTTCCAATATTTCCCCCTTTATTATAAATGTAATATAAGTTATACACGACCACGCCTGAAAGATCTTCCAGGGCCGAACATTTGGGCATTTACAGAGGCTAGGTGACGTAATGCTAAAGAGGTTTCCTCATTAAAAAGTGAATAAGAAAAGAACTAAATCATTATTACTATTACGCGAGATCTATTATAAGATGCCTTTTATGATAATGGCCCTCAAAATACAGTTTTATGTTTCGAAGGGAGAAAAATACATAGAGAACTAAGGATGTTGCGTGTTGTAGTAAATTTTAATAAGCGGCACAACAAGGCTTTCTGTGGTCACATGTGCCTAAAACATTGGTGACACAACCATCATGTGGGACACGGCAGTGCAGACCAATCTGACTATTTCAGCATATGATCAAGATTTCGTGGAAAAACCGGGCAAAAGCAGAGATCTGGAGATCGAGGTCAGCAGCGTGTGGGGTGCCGAGACCAGATTTGAGTCGCCAGAGATTGCAGCGCTTGGCACTACCATGAAAGGACTTGGCAGGAACCTTCAACAGCGACCTGGTCACCAGACAGCCCAGAAAGGGCAGAAGATCTCACGGATGGGAACAGCTCATGTCGTCAGCGAAGTACTGGACTAATTATCTTAGGTCCCTGGCTGGGACGCGGACTACCGGGTGGCCGGAAGCAGAAGAATACGAGAATAATAATAATAATTCCAAGGGCAGCCATGCTACTCACACTGGTAGATCTGTAGGAAGGTCTCTCCCAGCTTGCTGGTCAGCAGAGGCTCGGGAAGATCTCTGAAGTACTGCTTCAGCATGTCCGCCACGTCGTAGGCCGACTGTCCCTCGTAGCTGATGCCGTCTGGGCTCGCCTCGTTCATCTGCCTCAGAGCCTGGATGCGCGACTTGACCCCTGACTTCCTGAACAGGCCCACCTGTGGGAGTAGCGGTTACAGGATGTATGGGAATCGCCGCAAATCGCTCCGGGGTGTCTTCGCGGGCCGCCTGCCTATCCCTCACAGCTGCCGAGGAGCTCTCCCCCGGGAACCCCGCTGATGGCCCCGCCGGGGCCCAAGCAGCCATATCCTGTTGCAGTCTGTCTCGTACCATTTCCACTCAGCTTCACATAACATAGCAGAGACGCAACAGACCTTTGGAACAGGGATTATGTCATTCTTTGGGCAAGTAGCACCCCTGAGATGGATGCACGCTGACTCGAGGCGCCCTGACTGTAATGTGGGATTCGGGGGCGGAGACTCGGCGACGGACGGGGCTCTCACCTGGTCCAGGCACTGGCTCCGCAAGTAGCGCATGGCTTGTTGGATGCCCAGGGGGAGGGGCTGTCCGCTATGCTGCATGTTCAGCTGCAGAGACACGCCGAAGACACTCCTGTCCCGATAATCCCGCAGTTTGGGCTTCTTCATGAAGCGGGGCATGGCCCTGCTGGGAGAGAATGCCATGAGGCCACTTCCTTCTCCCTGCCACCTCTGCCTGCTGGTCCCCACATCCACCCTCCATCTCTCTGTGAATCCCTCGCTGCCTCCACATCACTCCTCCCAGGCAGCGTGGCGGTGATAAACCTCCAAGCCAAGCTGCGTGTGGACTGGCAGAGTCTGCAGCATCTGCTGGTGTCCAGTGCCTTTGGGAGCCCTGGCCAGCGATGATCTGCTGCCCGCTGAGCACACAGATCAGGCACCAGCGGGACCCCTGTCCGGGCCTGAAAGCAGCCCACACCTGCATTAACTAATTGGGCCAGATGCACATCTGGGGCTGTAATCTTAGAACCCCAGGACCTAAGCGGGAGGTTAAAGTTCCAAATTAAGAAAAAGCCCAATGAATCATCCTATTGTCGCCCCCCCCCCCCCATTAAGAGTGTATTTCCCATGGGGCTGCTTGAGTAATCCTCTTACTTTTGGGAAGCTTATAAGTTTATATATGTAGAAGACATTCAGAAGGTCTGGCCGATAACACAGCTAGTCAGATGAAAAGCGACTTCTGCTTAGATTAGAGTGAGCAGTGCTGCTGTTGCTCTTCGGTGAGAAATCACGCTAGGATAAAACGTTTCAGAGACAGGACCGATGCAGTGGTGCAGTATATAAGGAAGTATAAAGTATAACTGAAGAACAAATTTTCCAAACCTAGCTCGTTTTTTTTATTTTGAGATGAGACCACTAACGACCTAAAATCAGGCTTCCTCATCATGTTTCAGTAATCAGAAACAAAACTCACACAGTCCTCCTGTATTCCACTGAATAATTTTCATTTAATTACAACAAAAAAAAAATCTTGAAAATGTATCCCATGGAGTGAGTCTTGTAAATTTGCTCTTCAATTCAAAAGGTTCCACTTCAGGATTACCTTAGGAAGTAAGTCAGTGAAGGTATTCCAGAAGATTCAACACTCCTATCAGAGAACCTCATCAGCCATTAGCCATCCCCCCATGGCCCCACCCGCATCCAACCATAGCCAACCACCCACCCAGCACTGACTCCACCCACCATCCATGCCCCGCCTCCATCTCACATTGACACTGACCAGCTAAGGCTGTGCTTATGTCCTGGTGTGTGCTTCTCCAGCAGGGAGGTGAGCTTGAGCAGAGCCAGCTTCTGCAGCAGGTTCATCTGCAGCACAGACTGGGCGCTGAGCTGCAGGGGGGCGGAGGGGAGGCTTGCCCGGTGCGAGTCCTGGAAGCTGGGCCAGCGCAGCTTGGGGGGCCTGTAAGAGGGGGGGGGGCATGAGCATGGGGGAACAATTGCTGGGGGCAAAATGGCCAGCTGATCATTGATATGATTCATATGACTAGATTCACCGTGTGGGTCACCAGAACACTTCCAGAAGATTCTGAGCCCAGGAGTAGGGTATGTGCTGCATTGTATTGGCCTGAAAACTGTCTGTACTGGGTTAAATTTATCAAGAATCATAGGATGGATGTACGTATCAAGGAAGTGTACACTGGGGCTTTCCTCCTAATTTCTGATAGAAAGGTCCACTCCTCTGTAATGTGAATAAACACTGAGAATATGTCCTTATTCTGCTTCAAAATGTGGCCTGTAGGGTAGGAATCAAGCATTCTGCTCGGATTGCATGTATCCTGTTTGACCTCCCCGCAGTCAAAAAAGCACGTATGTTTAATTCACCGATCTGATGTTTTTACCCAAAGCAAGTCACAGTAGTTGGGAGGGTTATTTTGGTGAAAGGAGATTAATAATCATTGTCGGCACACCACAGCACAAGGTGCACAACAACGAAACGTGTCCCTTTTAATGCATGTGACACAGCAGGGGGCAGCTACTTGAGCGCCCGGGGAGCAGAGCTTGGGGACGGTACCTTGCTCAGGGTACCTCAGCAATATTTGCGGGTTGGGGACTCAAATCAGAACCTATACGCCATCACTGCCCCTTTATTTATGCGTGCTCCCTGGGATTTGAACCCATAAGCTTCACCTAGGTAGCACATTGCCCTACTTGTTGAGTTACAAGAATGAGAAAAGCAGCGCATAACCCTAGTACGAATGGTTTAGCCTCTCCACCCCCAGGTTTAGGTAACGGGACTCGCCTGCTTGGCCTGGTCAGGGAGGCTCCCACGCCCGAGTCCCTCCGGTCTCGACCCGCCAGGCCCTCCTCCTGCTCGCTAACGTGGGCCGCACTGTCCAGGTCGCTGCTGCTCTCCGCCTCCTCCAGGTGGTGCTGCAGCGGCGAGTCCAGGGCGGAGTCCGAGTCGGCCTCCTCCTCAGCCCACTCGCTGACCAGCCGCTGCAGGCCGTCCACCTGCCGCAGAATGTCGTCCAGACGGGGCTCGGGGGGCTCTGCGGCGAGGGGCTCGGGGGGCACGTTATCGTACAGGCTGAGGCGGCTGTCGATGGAGCCCGCCGAGCCGCAGCGCTCGCGCGGCTCCCAGCTGCCATCCCGCCCGCTCTCCGACTGGCTCCTGTAGGGGGCGCTGCGGCACAGTGCCTTGGGGAAGGTACCCGGCTTGTGGCCTTCTGGGATGAAGAAGATGATCTCTGCCTCCTCCTCCTCCTCGCGGTCCTCCTTCAGTTGCCCCTTGTCTTTGTACTTCTGTTTCTCCCCTTGAGCCAGGGGCAGGAACTGGGGCAGGCTGAGTAAGTCCACTCCCTCCAGCAGGGCAGCGGGGTCCAAGCCCTCCAGGTAGAGCCCCCCCCGCTTGCTGGCGTTGTGACCGAAGCTGCTGCGATTGCGTGAGCGCGTGACGGGGCTGGGCGTGCTCACGGCGCTGCTGGCTTCTGATTGGCTACTGCTGCTGCTGGTCTGCGTGTAGTAGGGGGCGCTGTGGTTGCGGGGTGGGGGCCGGCCCTGGAGGCTGGAGACGTCCACGCAGCGCATCCGCTGCAGGGCGTCCTCGTGCAGGCCCTCCTGCGGCACGGGGGCACTGATCATCGGCCTCAGCGGCGTCTTCCGCTGCTTGGTAGAGGAACTGCGCAGGCGTAGGGTTTCCATCCTACGTAGGAAGCTCTTGGCCCGGGACCGTGCACTCCGCCCCGCTGGCCTAGAGCCAGGTACGACCGGTGGAGGAACATCTCCTGGCAAGGACAAGCCTTCAGAGGAGCGGCTGGAGGAGCCGGTGCCCAGGCTGGGAGGGCCGGGGTCAGTGCTGCCTGAGCTGCTACCCACACTGTGGAGAGAAACCACCTCGGACAGCTCGCTTTCCATGCTGACCTCGGCGGGCTGGCCACAGCCGTCCGACTCTCCTCCGATCCTGGACCAGCGCCTGCTACCCCTCTCGAAGGCCCAGCGGCCGCTGATGGCGCACGGCTCATCCTCATCCGAATCTTCGTTCTGTGCCGACACGAGAATCGGGTAGGGAGACGATTAGCAGCTGAGAGAGCGGTAACACCGATACGGGAATCCTCACCGACTTGTCGGCTGAGAATCAGAGAATCCTATTGATTTTGCAATCCTGGACGGGTCAAAGAACCCGCAGAGATTTTTTGAATTCTGCTTGACCTGACTAACACAAATCTATGACTGCACTCACAAATACTTTAAGGTAAACCTGACGCTATAGATTCCAAAGTCCAAATTCAACCTGGTCCCTTTTTTCCCCCCAAATTTTCAGAACGTCAAAAATCAAATCAAAAATTACATTTTTATTGGTGCACTCTATTAAAAAAAACAAGGATAATCAGAGTAATTTACCAGCGGAGGAGAAAATTAAGAGAATATGGCATTATGCTTTACTTATCCTTGTCACCATCACAAGAATCCCATGTGGTTCTAGTTAATCAACAACTGCCCCAAGGGCAAGAAGACATTCCATCCTTTGTGCAGAACCTATAAGAGTCAGTCAGGCACGGGTGCAGGGGGTGGGGGCAGAGGCCACAGGGTCAGCTTACTGCCCATAGTGACATTGAGATAAGGCTGAGGAAAGGAAACCAAACCTTTCTCCAAGAACCCGTAACAGCCCACTAGCAGCTCTCGCGTTTTCCTTTACGACCCGGGGCCTTAAGCTTTGGCAGTCAGGAAAACTGCTTGTTTAACACATACAGTGCGCGGGTAAAGCATATCTTAATGATCTAACAGATAGGCACCCTTTATAGCTCCTGATAAGTGCCCTGTGGTTGAAATTCCATTCATTCCAGTGGGAGGAGCCAGGCCGTCACATGACGTGGGTAATCACATTCCAGCGACGTTTAGAGCTGCACGTATATTAAGTGTGCAGATAAGCTCCCTCAGCTATGTGGTGGCTCAGGCTGACCCTAAAGGTCAGTGCACATTGCTGGTCCTCCAGACCGCTTTGCTGGAAGGTCATTCGGAGCTGGGAGACTGCCACTCATTGAAAAGGCTACATTAGATCTCCCCAAACCTAAAGGCTATCCAAAACATCCTGCAAAGATGGCCAAAGATGGACAGCCCCCTTTATGAAATATTAGGTAAGCAATCGACGAAGATCAGCAGAGCAAGAAGCCCATCATGCAATCAACATGATAATTCAGAAAACCTGGAGAAACTATAAATATGATCTTCATACAACACTATTTTCTATGGCTAAAAGGTGGAAATTCCAGGTCCAAAAAGTAAAAATCCAGACCAAGATTTTATTTCAACCAACCGATTTCGTATTCTGTGAATGCTTTTTAACTGGTTGGTTGAAACAAAATCTTGGTCTGGATTTTTACTTTCTGGACCTGAACCTTCCACCTCTGCATGCAGTATTGTAATCGGAGGAGGGTAGATGGTTAATAAGGGGCTACAGGTGAAGGGCTTACCCGTTTCCTTGGGGGCGTGATCTCCAGCCTCATCATGGCACACTTGTTCAGGGTGGCCAAGCGCCTGTGACACACACACAAGCAGGAGGGGAAAGGGCTGCATTTACACAGAGCAAAACCCCGAAAATCAGCCTTACGAAAGGCACTGAAAACGCAGACCCGGCAATTCACCAGAGCGGGAAAAACGTTGCCACGGAAACAAAGGTAACAAACAGAGAGCGTATCCCCCAGTGGCTTCTGGAATGGTGTCCATCCAGCCGGCCTTCTGACGTGAGAGCCAGTCTCCGGCTGACCCTGAGTAATGCTTTCCAGATGTCCACCACTTACGCACCTTCAACTGCCGTCTGCCTTTCCTGTCTGCGCATTTCTCATCAAACTGCTCTGCACCACTCAGTGGCCTCCACATGCACAAAAACAATCGTTTTCTTTCCCCTAAGTCTTTCTCGTGTTCAATGGCGCACACAGACACACACACCTTTGTGACTGTGCTAGGCCTGTCTTCATATACAGTTAGCTGAAGCTCTGTTGTTCTCAAAGGAATGGATGTGGCAGAACAGCATCACTGCTGAGAAAACATTCTTAGATAAGAGTGATGCTCCGTTTTGATACAGGTGAAAGAAAGAACTGACAGAGCCAAGACACAGGAGAGACTGAAGCCCCCCGACCTGCGCCGGGGAGATGGGGACATCTTGATTAGCTTATCACCTTCCGCTCTCGGCAACATGTCTGAGGCCTGTGATCCTCTCTTATCAGACCGACGGCTGCACAGATGGGGAGGAGCTATGGCTGTGAACCGGAGCCGTCAGCCAATCACGGACGGGGATGGGGGGCGTGGCCTTGCAAGGCTTCACGGGCTTACCTGCAGAGGGCAGCGATGGCATCCCGGTCCAGGAAGTCATGATCTCGGGTCACGGAGGAGATGTCAATGGGAAACTGAGCATCTGGGGGTGGATGCAGGGGAGGGTGCAGGGGGTGGGGTTCGGAGGTTAGTGATGAGTCCCAGAACCGCTTCTCAGACATGGAGCATTTTGGGGTGGGATTGGGGGGCAGGGGGTCTAGAGGGGAGAGGAATGCACTGGCTTCCCCAGCCAGAACAGCTCTGTCATCAGATCTTAGAGAAGCCCCCACCCCCCCCTTGGAACTACAGAGGAAGCGCATCTTTGCTAAGCAAACACAGCTGCCAGACAGAGGCCTTCGCTGCAAGGGGGGGAATAGAGTCAAGTGCTACTCTGCTCTGGAGAAGGTATAAAGGGTCATGAGCATCACGGCGATGCTGGCAGACCCCCCGCAAGGCGACGCCTTACCGGCCCAAGCTTCCCGTTCAGTTAGCCTTAGCACTGACGAGCAGTTCGGATACATTATACATGACAGTTCATTTCTGGGGTGCGACTCCACTTAAAATGCCAGGTAGCAGGAAGACAAACTGGTTCTCAGCAGGAGTCGACACGTGGAGAGCGCCTCCTGCAGGAAGGGCGACTAGTATGTATAGATTCAAACGTCATTCCCAGCGCCGAATTTAAGGGGGTGAAGTTATTCTTGGGCCCCTACTTTTTGGGCCCCCTACAACTCGGGGCCCTGGGCCACAGCCTTGGTTAGCCTGTGTAAATCTGGCCTAGGTCACTCCACGACTCACTTTGCGCTTGTTACCCGTGTTTTTAAAATGCGATAGCATGGAGGGAGAATTTTAATAGCTTAGGATGAAGGACATGATGATTTTGGGGGGGGGGGGGGCTGGGGCAGAAT
>JAODKL010000017.1:11215772-11294619 GCA_026780765.1 Petrocephalus schoutedeni
GGGGGGGGGGGGGGGGGGGGGGGCAGAATTGAATCGTGATCAAACCCACATTCTATAGATGCTGGTTATAAATCACCATGGCTACCAATCTGACCACCCACAGGTGGCTTGAGTGCAACTGAGGTCAAGGGGTGGGGGGGGTGGGGTGGGCGTTACCTTCATAGAGCTGCGCATATTGCGGAAACCCTGCCGCTCTCAGCCAATCACACACCTCCTTGGCCTCTATCTCTGTGAGAGAGGAAAATAAGGTAGCCCGCTGTTAGACGTCTCAGAGGAAGAAAAATTCCAGCAAACAGTCTGTTGGCACCATAGCAACCTAATTACCCAGAACACCTACAAGCTGATCAAGGACAGACAAGCGGCTTTTCAATTGACTTCCTCAGTGTTCAACCCACAGTTTCGGGGGATGATGAGTTCTCCCTGCTCCAGGATTAGCAGCGCGGTGGAATCGATTTTATCGCTGGCCACTTGCGCCCGATTTCCTCTACTTGACTCGTACTGAAGAGAACACTGCCAAGAGGCCGTAGCACTGCCTTGAAAGATCTCATCAATGGATAAAACACACACACACACACACACAAACACCCGACCAATACTAAGGCCCTTTATGTCCTCCTTGCAGGGTGTTGAATTTGCACAGAATCTAGGGGTTATGAAAGGGTCCTTATTCAGGCACTGCCCTGTTGTCATGTGGGTGAAAAAGTTCACATGAGAGTCATGGGAATTGGTGGAGGCCTCCAGTGAAGCAGGATCGAGACTGTGGGAGTAGTGGACCCCTAGCACTGAGGCTCGTTACGCCTTGCCAAGTCTTACCATGTCTCACTGTGCTTCACAAGACTGTCTCAATGTGCTTCACTGTGCTTCACCCGGGTCCAGTTTGCCTGACTGTGCTTCACTGTGCCTTAACGTCCCTCAGCGGGTCTCATACAGCAATAATGTTTATGACTCAAAAAGCCTACGCAAATGTCCTTTTCCTGTCAGGCAAAACCTTTTTCAACAACTTTACTTAATAATAATTGGGAGAAAAAAATGTATTCCAATCTACTTCACGTGGAAACCTACCTCAGTCCACCGACATCTCTTAATCTCAATTTAAGACAAATGTGGAAAAAGCCCCTCAACCCTGACAAGGATGAGTGGTTGGACTATGGATGGATGGATGCGAAGAAAGGGTTATTTTGCAGACTGAGGTCAGGGTGTGATGGAGAAGAGAACAAACAGTGAGGCTGGATGGATCTGTGTGCTTTGGATGCTTTTACATCTGTCCCTGTACACAAAGCATCCCTAAAAGGTAGCCCAGGCGCCCTTGACCCTGCCTGCAATGAGTCAACGTGGTGCACTTTGCAAGCACTTGCCAGAGGGCTCAAAAGAAACGGCCACTTGTGATGATCACATGCTAGAAACGAAATAAAAAAATGATGATGCATGAAACAAAGATAGCAGTGTTGCCTGGTCAGTTAATTTTCAGTTCATTCAAATGGAAGAATATATAGAAACAGACCAAAAGAGAGAATCAGTTCTTATTAAAATGGTATGAATTGCTCTAGCGAGTAAATGATGATTAAACTTTACTTCACATACAAGTTTCTGTATTTATTGTGTATTCATTTTTAATCACGCCATATATCCATGTCTTTATTTCCGAAAAGTCCTCTAAGCTACACAAATCTAATAAATCCTGTACAATAAATCAACAGGAACTCAGGTCTTGAAGGCACGGTTCAAGCAGAAAAGTGGACGTTCATTTGAGACAGCCGAGTTCACCCTGATCTATTTGCCACTCGGTACAGTCCATTGACTTCCCCAGCAATGAAGCTAAGGGCACTTCACAGGAAAGGAAACGCAGACAGGCACCAAGAATGTGTAACCTGGAAGCATAGACAGCCTTTTCATGGAGACATAGGCTTTTCCACCCATGAAAAATGAAAAGATAGCATATCTGTGCCTACTATTGTGCCATTAGTAAGGATGACGATTCCTTGGCAAGCGCGGATGGATCTTATCGATGGCACAGTAAACATAAGATGAGTCACGGTAGCAAGAGATCCAGAAATCCACCGGGCAGCTGAAGGATAAAAATCGGATATAATTCAGATCATTGCACTGCATCATTGATCAACACAACAAGGTGTAAGAACCAAGGCAGTCAGCCTTATTTTCAAGGGAGATCTTTATTTAAGCCATGTTAGACTAAACAAGGATGCAATTTATCACATTTCTGCCAGCTTGTTCCCTCTAGAGAGTGTCAGTGGCGCTTACGTGGGCGGGATCTTACACCAGCTCAGAAAGGACGCTAACGTAGCTGCATGAACGAAGGAGCACCCCTCAGCTGATGGAATGCAGGAGCAGCCTGAGTGGGGAGTGCTGCTGTATTGTCTACAGACTTCCAGGGACGTCAAATGACCTCATTTCCCTTCTCCCATTGGTAGGAAATGTGTGAAGTTGTTTACTGTACAAGACTGTCCTGTACAGCAACCCTGCCCATTTCACTCAAGGCCAGATAACAGACCTGCCAAGTAAAAAAAAAAATTTTTAAATCCGTCCGGCAATTGTGAAGATTTGAAATATACTATAATTTCTTGGCTAAAAGAAGTGGAGGGCAGTCAGCCAAATACTGTGGACTTCTGGAGACTTTCGAAGCAGGAAAAAAAATTTATCATCTCCAAAAGCTCACAGCCCTTTATAGAATTTAAGAGGGCACTTAGGAAAGAGACCTCACAATAATACTTAGCTGCTGAAAAACCTATTCAATATGACGACAGTAAAAAAAAATAAAAATTCTTTATAGGCAATGTTTAGTAAAAACTGTGACCAATGAAAGGGAACAAAAATTGTGTAAGAGAATCAGTCAAGTTCCTGACGCCTTCCTGGGCTCTGCCTTTCTGCATAGGATGCTGGAAATCTGTCACGCTCAAGCCCTAATTGAAAGAGACGCCCGTGAGGCTGCAAGTGTTCCAGTGAGCAGAACTCCAGAAGGCTCACTGCTGTTAATGGTGCCCCACTCAAAGACATTCTCCAAACAAGTTACCGCTATGAATCTCCATTAGCATAAAATGCCCAGGACAATGCTAAAGCAAAATAATAATTATCCGTGAAAAAATAACAAACACACATAAAGATAATGGCATATTCATCCTGCAATTTTGAAATATGAATATTTTAATGCCAGTGCTGCTGCATTAAAATTTTGGGGGTGCCACTGGATCCATGACTAAATTCAGCTACCAGGGTGTTTTCCCTATGATTGGCACCTAAAATTACCCTGTACCCCCCCTGGTCCCCAACAGCCCCCCAACTCCTTCCTGTCGCAGGAAACTCTCCCCACTGGGGGCCAATATTTACTTGAAGCCACATCAAGACCTGCCCCAGGCAGGACTAGGCCATCTTGCATGGCAATGAGTGCATGTCGCAGCTGAATGAAATGTTTTTGAACCCCAACAGCTTTAGGTTGTGCATGTAAACAATTGCTTAGGGAGGTGCCTCCAAAGAGTTCAGTGAACCACAGAAGGGTTTAGACTCATTATTTTCCTTTGTAAGGAAGTGTTATGTTCATGCAAAGGTCTCATATTCAGCAGAAAAATGTGCGTATGCCCCCAGGTATAATTCCTTGCAAATGATCTAGAGCTAATTGTTTGTTATGTTATTATTTTACATTAAGGAGGTAGATCTGAACACGGTGCCCTGAACATTCTCACGTAGCATTTTTTAAAGGCCCTCTTAATGGTTCTGAGCTCATGGTGCCTCAGTGAGTGGCCGTATAAAGTTGAAGGAGACACCATTCTTTGTGTACTAACAGTTCCTTCTCTGCTTTCAGTGAATACAATCACACAGCAGTAGAGATAAAATACCCATGGAGATATATTTTAAAGACCTTCTCATCATACTGAAGACCCCCAGAATTCTGAGAAGGGATTGCCTTACATTGGCTCCGTGCTGACATATTAACAATCTATGTCTTTGATCACAAAGGTCACAGGGGGAGTAGGGTGGGGGTGACTGACCCTTGATGCACTATTGCTGAGCAGGGACTGAATCTCTCAGGTGATTGTGTGGCATGCTAAAGCCAGCACTCATGACCTGCACCACTTCTACTCCAGTCCACTCAGCCCCAGCTAACTCCCACACCACAAGCTGTTCAAAGTCACTTCTATGAATCTCATCTCCAGCCAGCTATACACACTAGTATAAAAAAGACAGTTTAGCCGTCAAAGTTAAAAAAAAAGATTCGCCGCGAAATAGAACGTACATAACATCATTAAAAACAGACACACACAAAGCACGCAAAGCATGTCTGCAAACAAGATTCAGCAAATGCAACAATGCAAGATGCAATTCAAAGAAGCTTGGTGAACAGAACAAGCAATAAATAACTCATGATAGCTCTTCAGTAATTAACAGTAATTACCAATATCGCCCCGAAACATGAGGTTTCGGGTTTCTTGTACCACAATGTTAATCATTAATGCCGCCAGAACACAATATTTAATGCAATATCTTTATAGTAAAGTTAATCTAACCGAGCACTCACGCTTTGCTGTATTGGTTTGTATTTTTTTGTGCCCTAGCTTTCCACGATCTCCAGCCCCAGGCAGGTCCAGAAGGTGGTGAACCTCTCCCATTAGCGATGGGAGGTGAGCGGCACTCACAGATCTGCACGTACATTGCGCACATTTTTAGAATATACTCACTTGTTAAGATCATAGCTGTGATGTAATACTTGTTCCGTGCATAAAGTAATCCCAGGCTGACTAAAAGCGATTTATTCCAGCATTAATGCGAGACAATCATTCCATCCATCATAAAGGAGACATTTAGCAGAAGCGACGCTCATAAGAGATCAGACAGTGCGGACGATGGAAGTCCTTCCACCGTCACGTCATTTTATTATTTCTCTCCGGGACGCAGCGCTTTTCGGGACGCGATCCCGGTGACCATTTGGCGCAGTTGCCCCAATGTGGAATGTGAATGACACGGGTGGGGAAGGGAGAAGTACGGCGGAGCTCCGCCCCCCTCCGCACGCACCTGATAGCGGCGACACCCGGGCTCGCAGGCGGCGCAGCGCCGCATCCTGCTGGTCTGACGCGCCGTCTAAATCACATTCATATCAAAGTTACAGTGCACCGCCCGTTCATAGCCGTGATTGTAACGTACTTATGGATAAGAATTAGCAGCGGGATTTAATGCGATTTCACGTTAAGAGACGCTGCCGGCAGTGATAGGATTCTCCGAAGTTTCTATCGAAGCCTTAAGATCGATAATCGCACGGTGACACAGATTGTTGCTTTGAATTGTATTGGGAAAACAAACCGCTATTGATAAAAACACGTACACACAGGCTCACAAAACAAAGTGGAAATACAGCTTCGGGAAAAACCAGTTTCTGTACGCGCCTATGGCACTGGTAATGTTAAAACAATTAAAAAAAAAATAACAGAAACAGAACTTAACCCCATCTTTTGTACGCTCACCAGGGCAATTTGGGGGTAAAGCCTAGTACTGACACTGTTGTATTGCTAAACTGGCCTTTTGTGCCCTTAATTGCAATTCTGTTTTGTGCTGCCGTGTCCCCCATTCTTAGGGTGACCAGATAATCCATGTCATCCCGGACACTTTGAGCTACTTCAGGTTTTACAAACTACTTTAAACCTGAAAGGCTCCTGTGTTTGGCTAAACAGCTCAGTTCTACTTGCACTTTGACTGGTTTGTTTCCTTGATTGAAAGACTCATCCAGCCGTTTCACATTAACGTGCATGATTATAGCAGACAGCGGGCAGCAAGAACGCAGCGCTTAAGTGAAATCCAAATGGTAGTTTACAAATCCTGTCCTAGCTCAACGTGTCCTCCTTGACATGGATTATCTGGTCACCCTACTTGTTCTCCACACCTAACTATCCTAGGGTATGTCTCCCAAAAGCATTGTTGCTAACTATGTTAGCAACTTACATAGTTCAATCCATGCAACTCAATGGGTCCAACTGTGAAAGCTGCTAACGGGAGCTTTTAGGAAATGCGCCCATACATGAAAGCAGTAAGACCCTGGCACGGAGGTGCTTAGAGCCTCCAGGAAAGACAGACCCCAAAATACTGCAAAACTGTTTCCTTTCCTTTATTCTCTAACCTCATTGATTATTCAAGCAAGTAGCACTTTGCTTGTTTGCTTTGGGTACATTGTTTAATGCCCAACATTGTCCCTACTGTAAAAACACTGGTATCCTGTTCTGCCTCTTCTGGCCAACCCCTTTAGCTCAGCGGGGCCTGAATAGAAGATTTTACTGATTTCACCAGTCATTTATACCCATGGCTGGTTTCATCCCTGCTTTGACTCCAGTAGCCAAGAGCAATGTTCCTTCACTATTAACTCAGCTCAGAATACTGTCCAAAAAGACAAATAGCCAATGCGCCTGCAATTTAGGTGAAGAAAACAATTTAAGATAACAAAGAGGCAGACTTTTAGAGAAGTTGAACTGGTTGTGTTATGAGTAATGTGATCATATTATTATTTTTTTCCCATTAGCCTTTTTTGTTGGACTTTGACCTTACGGTGACATAAAACATCTACCCACAATGCAATGCACAGTCATGTTATTTTAATTTTATGAAAGCTTGGCATGGACAAGCTGCACCGAGTGGCCTGTGGTGATGTTTCAGGCCTTTGGTGCTGAGACACTGAGAACAAAAGACGTCTGTTGCAGGCAGAACGAAGGAGCCATACTGGACAGTGGGTGAATGGGGGAGCGAGGGGCATTAGGGCAATCTGCGGCCCCATGCCTCCAGGGTAAAGCCCCTCAGAGACGTATCCACCCAACCCCCCTTCCCAGCCTCATTAGATGCTTCATATGCCCACAAACAAACCAGACAAGACCTCAAAGAGGCTAATCGTTTCAGATGGCCACAAGCCTCAGACAGCTTCCGGGCTAGTGTGAAATGCAGCGTACCAATCCACCTAAGCTGAGGCGAAACAATCCATCCTGGTCCAGATAAAACACATCCGCAGATTACCTTTATTTCACTAGACTGGACTTACATAGTACGATACTAATGATATGCCTTGACAGCGTCCATCCCCGTGCTGTTACACTCCATTGTCATGCACACATTCCAGATGTGCGCTGAAACAGCAACAGGTTAGTCTGACTTTAGTGTATTGGAGTTTACTAGTTGGGACAGCAAAAGGCTAGCAGCTTGCAAGCCCCCCCTCCCCCCAGAGTCTTTTCCACTGATGTGGTGGCAGAAATGCTCATGGCACCGCACGCTTTCTGAATGACTGAGTAAGAAACCCGGTGTCCATCCCTGGAGTCAGCCTGGCGCAGTTCATAATCAGTGTATTATTCCAGCTCTAGTTCAGCTATTGTCTAATTATAATCATGAGGCTAAATATCTCTGTCCAAGCTGGAGTATGACCTTTACTTGGGGTTAATATGGGGGGCAGTTCCATCCTAGGGATGGGGGATGTTTTCACTGTTATTGAAGGCTTGTTTGCATGCGGCCATGCAGCAGGACAGAGACAGGACACAGACAGGACGGCTCTGTGTTCACGCTGAACCTAATTAAAGCCCAGGGCACGGCCTCGCGGGGCCCAGCCTTCACTTCCTCTGCCTTATTGTAGGGATGCATGCTACGAGACCTGGGCGTGGCCTTGATATCTTCTGCAGAGCCAAACAAAGCGATGCTATTTCCATTGTTCCTGCTGAGGGTTGGGAGAGCGTGGATGCTGGGACGATCCCCTTCCTGATGGATTTGTGAGCGCTGCACGCAAGCTACATCTCCTTTCCCCTAGAAACGACTGGCTTGACTTTCTCTCCGCATGACCCCAATTTATCTAGCGATAATTCATATAATATTTCAACAGTTGAAGGCGGTTTGTGCATTTGAAAGCTACTCTGTATCGACCAAGTTCTCTGCCAGGATATATGTACCCTTCATACTGGTGTGGATTGTGAAATTCCGTGTAGTTTTAATTTTTTTTCTTTTTTACCTCTCTCGGCATCCATGCTGTAGTTAGTTTCCTGAAGTGTAATGGCTTTGCTAGTCAGCAGCATGACTGTATACGAGTTTTACATAATTCATCGCGCTGGCATGAATGAGCCGGGGTCAGATGCCGTGCCTATCTTCAGAGCTTCATCTGAGACCTGTCACTTGCTCGCTGTCTACAGTGAAGTCCTCTGCCAGCCTCTTGCTATCACCTATGTCAAACCAGGAGATGGGGTTTCCCTTTTTTAATAAAGCACTGACTCCAGGCCTGAAATTGTATTGCGCTTTGATTTATACTCTAGCAGCTCATTATACTGCTCCTTGGTGTGATGCTTTTTCTGTGGCCTTTCAGATGCTGATTATTATCAGATTAATCCTGCAAAAACAAAAAAAAAGGAAAAAGATTCTTGAACTGAAAGCTATTTGGGTGGTTAGGGGTGAAATTCTTTTTTAAAATAATTTCGGATTTAAAATTGAATGGTAGATGTTGTATGTTGAAGAGAAAGAAGGTTCTGCAGTTCTGGAACTTTCTCTTCAGGTTAGATAATAATCCCACATCCTCCACTGAATGTGTCTGCTGCAGTACCAAGTGCAACAGAGCTAATGACAGCCTGACAGACCAATCAGGGACCTCCCAGAAGCTTCACTCACAGCCTGTGGCAACGGCACAGAATTATGGAAAACCAGGTGGAAAAAAAAACACTATCACCCCTTTGTGACAGGTATGCTATCTCTCATGTCAGGTACACGGCAAACACATGTCTGTGAGAAATAAAACCTTGGGAATATTACGGACATTAAGGCTGCATTTTCCCTGAAATTTCATTGAACTTTTAATGTAAACTATCCAAAAATACAAAACAATATAATAAAAATCTGAGGTAATCCAGTAAAAACAGAAAAAAAGTATGCTGAGAACGGTGAAGTAGGTCAATCTTTGTGTTTCAGCGTCTTCATGCAATAACTCCACGAGACTCACGTTTCATATGAATGGACCGTGGAATCGGATTTTTGATATTGGATTTATGACATGGCATGAAACGGTAAGAGGCGAAGCCAAGCAGCTATTCTTTGGGATAAAAGGAGCGAGACAAAAAAAACCTGAAACATAAACCACAGAGAGAGCTGGCCAACATCCAAGTCATGTTTTTTTAATTTGTTCTGCATGGATGAGGGGAAATGTGGTAAATTGATTTAAGGATGAAAAAGAAAAGAGAGTGAAAGACAGCAACAGAGTAAGGACAGTGTAAGAGAGAAATCTATGATTTGGAGCCTGAACTTTAAACACCTGAGCATATGGGCCAGTAGGAAGCTAAATGGGAACTTCTCCACTTCTGGTTTGCCTGAAGTATATTGTCAGAATGGAGTATAAGACTTCATTCAGACAGGCAATTAGACTTTTCATATTATTTCATTGGCCAGTAGTGCAGTGTTTCCCAATCTTGGTCCTCAGGGACCCACAGACAGCTGGAAGGGAGCAAAAATGTGGACTATCTGGCAGGGAGCTCAGAGGGAGCAAAAACATGGACTGTCTAGTAGGGAGCTCAGAGGGAGCAAAAACATGGACTGTCTAGTAGGGAGCTGAGAGGAAGAAAAAAACATGGACTGTCTAGTAGGAAGCTGAGAGGAAGCAAAAAACTTGGACTGTCTGGCAGGGAGCTGGGAGGGAGCAAAAACGTGGCCTGACTGTGGGTGCCTGAGGACCGGATTGGGAAACACTGCTGTGGTGGTCTTGCATCCTGCCTAGAGTGTCCCCTGTGCTGTGCTCTGTGCTGCTGGGGGTAAGGTGCAGACTCACTATGCCCAGGGAACGGATAAGCAGTTATGGAAGATCCTGTACAAAAGTCAGTGGCTCTGTGGTGCAATGGACAGCGTGTTGGACTTCTAGTTAAGTGCTTGAGTAGTGATTCAAAGGTTGTGGGTTCGAGTCCCACCAGAGTCACTTTTGGAGGGTGGTGTGATACTATGCCTGTAATTGCAAGATTGCAGGTTCAAATCCCTGGGTCAGCAGAGTGATTTCAACATTAGACCACTGAGCAAAGCCCTTAACCCCCAGTTACTCCAGGGACTGTCTGACTCTGCTATGTCACTTTGTATAAAAGTCCCTGCTAAATAAATAAAATAAGAAATTAAACGGAGTAATGTTCTGATCTTTCCACCAGTCTTAAAAAGCATCTCCTTAATGATGACCTGACTATGAATGATTATGGGTCTCGTTCTCATGGCGCCCCTGTGGGCATCTGGTGATTCATACCCATGCATTTTTACAGTGTTGTTTGCCAAATTAGGCCCCTGGGGAGGGGGGGGGGAGCACAAGAGCCAGAAGTTACGCTGTTATTCTGATTGGTCTACTTATACTGTTGCTAGGATGCAATAGCTATATGGCAGTTTTATCATAAGAGCGACAAGGTTCCGTGTCACCCATAGGGCAAACAGACCGAGGGGCCACAATTTCAGCATACACTCGTGCTGGCTACATAAGAACTGATGCTATTGAACTGAAAGCCTTTTTAAAAAGCTAAGTTGGCTACAAGCTCTAAGAAACACATATACAGCAATATCACAGATATGTATGTATGTATGCATGCATGTATAAATTGCCTCTATTACTCCCAAATGGGCAATCGTCACCAGATTCTTTACATGAATATCAGGCGATTGCGCCTCTTCCTTTACAACAGTAATGCATCACTTCCATTTAAAACACAAAGACAACAGAAGCAAAATAAATAGTTATCAATAGACAAATCCATCTCATAGAAACACGTGAAACAGCGCAGAGGCATCACAGGAAGAGGATCATGTCAAGTTGGGTCAAATTCCTGTACAACAATCACATTTATAGTCACATGTCAATATTACATACAATGTCATTTGGCAGAGGATGACACAACTGGTCAAGGACTCAGCACTCAGGGACAGAAAAGGTCTTTACTCTAAGCCTGATACCCATGGCCACATTTTGCTGTCCTTGGAAAGGTTATAATAAACAGAAGATGTTCCCAAAACAAAGATCAGTATTTATAGCAAAGATCACCTTTGAGGTTCAGTCAGACTGGAGCCTGGTCTGCAAGTTTAGGAGCTGAAAAACAGGTATTAAGAAGCATAAAGCCACCGGGGACCTTTGATGTCCCATGGGGGGTTGACCATCAGCCTAACGACCATTGACGCAATCCCACCAGGGACCCCAAGCCATAGAGATGTGCAAGGCGTGTAGAGGCATTCCCAGTTGGGAAACACATTAAAACAGAGCCTTAGGTGACAACAGTAGACACATTGTGGTTTTTAAACACAGTGCTAGGTGAGAGAAACAGACACACTGCAGTTCTTAATGGGGCACTGGCTGGGAGAACAGGATCCATCAGTGTTTTAACTGGGCATCTGGGGTGACGCAAAAACTCTTGGCTGAAAGATGGTAGGTGATAAAAAAATATAATACATAAAATAAACAATGATATAAACGATATGGAGATGGACGTAATGAAGTTAATATGATCACCTTCTTTTCAGTAACTGAGAGGAATGCATTAAAAGGAGCTTGTAATGTCTTTTTTCGACCATCTTTATATTCATTATACAATAGCCTTTTGTTTTGCCCAAAGAGATGCTTGTTACAAAGGATAAGAGCATCCTTGTTTTGCAGAATTCTAACCATGAATTCCCATTGACATTAAATATTTTGGGCATGCATCCTTCCAGACAAGGTTGCTATTTGAAAAGTTAAGATTGACTGGCATCTCGTGTTTAAAGGCAAAATAAGACATTGCTGCTTTATTTACAAATTTCGGAGGACTATATAAAATTTATAGAGCATAGATGAGAAATGCATTGGGGCAGAACAGCAATAAAACAATCGTAGGGATTTGCAATTTGGGAAAGTCACATTATTTGCTTTTAGAATAAAAGCAACCAATGGAAGTGAATTATTGCCATAAGAAAGAATAAAAAACAAACACATAAATAAATGTGAGCAGAATTGTCTCTGGCAGTAATAATGCTGCCACATCTTTGCAGATATTATATAATAATAGCATATTTCTTGTTCGATCTTTGAAACATGACTTCCACAGTGTCGAGAAAGAGCACACTCCCAAGACAGTGATGGCGAATGACACTTTTTTCAAATGGCGACCTTCTTAAGCAAGCTGCTGAGAGCGACTGGGGCCGGTAAGCAGCCGGACAGCCGGCTGCCTTTCATATTCTTTCTGAGGATTAACACAAGGCTGCCCAGATCCTTTCAACCACATAGCGCGTCCAATTAAAAAGCTTCGCTTATCTCCTGTCATACAGAGGTTACATTCATGATGAGCCTCTGACTCATACAAACTTTCCTTTGAGCAGCCTGGGTGGGCAAAAAACCAGGAAAACAATATGCCCCCCCTCACTTGTGCGAGAAATAGGCTCTTCTGACACTAGAAGGTCAAAAAGTTTAAATAATTAATAATTACAACCCGATGAAATAAGCAACGGTGAAAACTACCATGTCAACTAACAAAAATGTTAGTGGGGGATGTGATCTATTTGCATGCTGTGGCATTTAAAATGAAGACGAAAAATCCAGTGCATTCGCAGAATGCAACTGAAAAATCATGATATGTATTTTCATCCAAGCATAAGACCAGCTGTGAATAATTCATTACTGATTATGAAAAGCAGTGAGAAGAGACAAAAACTGTTTTCTAGAGATGCAAGTAGTTGTTACAGGGCTAATCGAAGGGAATTCAGTGAAGTCGCATGATGTTTGAGAATATGTGATAGAGATCCAGTAATGTTTGCTTTCCACTCCTCCGTTTAAGCCTTATTATACAAAAATATAATTTTGTGCCATATTTTTTGTGAGATCCGAAATTGAAATACCCCTCCCCCCACTCTCCACCAAATGCTGAATGGACTGTTCCAGGCACCAGATTGTTTCTGCTTATGCAGTGATTCTATATTAGCCAAGGTGAGAAGTCTCATCTTGTGTCCAAGTTGCGATCTGAAAGCTAGGTGCAGTTCCTGGTTTCTCTACTCACGACTCTGGCTTGTATTGCTTGATTCCAGATCTCCCTTCTAACTCTGCAAGCAACTGATTGACCTTGGAAATAAACTCTGTGATTGGATCTACACCCAAAGTTCTCAGTAAAGTGTGGCAAGAAGTTTGACGGATCTAAAAGGAATTAGTTTTGTAAGATTCTACATGAAACATTCATTAATAATTACAATCAAATGAATGAAAAGCAAAGGTTAATAACTGAATTCCATTTCCAAATCACACGCATGGTGCAGTCATGTTCAGAACATTGTAAATCCCCGTAATTCAAGAGTAGCTTTTCACATGGGTATTGTGAAATTATTGAGTAACATATGTGGCACTTCAGAGAATAAAGCAATGTCACTTTGCTGTAGGAAATGGGGTTTTAAATTAGGAAGCCTGCCAAAAGCTGCCCACAGCAGCCCCGACTCACACCCCAATGAATTACCCTTTGCTTCGGGACCAATTCAATTCCAGGTGAAAGACCCAGTGGGACAACGATATTTGTACTGTTTTATCTCCTGATGAAATCACACCAATGTATTCTGGATTTGATTTCAAGAAAAGGGTTGGGTTTGTCAGGGCATCTGAATGGCTCGTGGTTCAACTGTACAGACAAACATATCAACCCACAGTTAAGCTCAGCTGGCACTGTGTTACTTAAGGTATTGAAAGACTGGGCACTTAGATACTGTAGGTATTTAGCGGACACAAGGGACAATTATTGAATAGGGTCAGGTCTTCAATGGCTAAATGTTCCTCCACTTCTGCTAGCTTAAGGCTCCTAGCAATAACTCTGATGCTTCATAAACATGTCATATTAAAAGTACACAGATTATTGTGTAAATAGATACCAGATTCAATTCAACTATTGTCCCTAGTCTCCCCTAGTCAAGACACACGATTTCTTTGCACTACCATTAGAATCCTTGCAGCAGCAAGTCGCTGGCCTACATAATTCTGATCTTCACTTTAAAGTTCTCTTTTTTACCACATCGTCCTGGTTCTCATGCTCAGTACATGTCATCCTCTTTACCACAAGCTGCTGGTCCTGCTTTTCATTCCTTGTCTCCATCATACAGTCCTGTTGTTCAACATACATTCCCGCTGTTAGGCACATGGTCCTTGTTTTGTTAGTCACTGCTAGGAAAAACAGCCTCTCACTATTAGGATGCTTCAGACGCAATGGCAAACAAAGAAGCCACCCGGAGAGTGCATTCCTTTGCAATTATGGCTCATGTCTTCACTGTCAGAGCACAGAATACATGATTTGGGGTGGGGTGAGAGTTGGGGGTTAATCAGTCTTGGCACCCTCACAGTACCTTGATGCAGGGCCCCAGAACCAGGCAACTGTTTACAGTAGACGGGAAGACACCTTATGAGGAAACATTCCAGCTGTCAGAAATTGACACGGAGGGATTTGTTTCTGCAAACACAATTGCCGTAAGAAGTCACCAGGGTTTGAAACTAACACCAAGGAAGGCGTCTCGCATAGACGGCATTGCTCAGAAATCATTCGAATGGAAGTGTGTTGAATTAGATTCATGCTGAGCACCACTAGTTAAAATCAGCCTAAAAGCGACAAAGAATCAAGGTATCATGTATCTTTCAATGCTCTAGTCTTCAGTACACGAACCAGAACAACACTGCACGACCAAACATGTTGAGATAAACTTTGGTGCCCTCTGTCATATTTGGTAGTCATCTGTCATCACTACATATAATTTACATGTATTAAATATTTCTCTGCAGAACTACAAACCAAAACAACGAGACCATCACAGAGCATACGTTGCAGAGTGATGTTTGACTTTACTTTATTTTGTTTTACTTAGTTTTCTTTCTATATATTGTTTTTGAAAAGCATGTGACCTACCTGAAGGTCCTTTATGATGACACAGCTCTACCTGAACTCCCCCTGAAGATACAACTGAATAAACCAGGATATCAAACTGAATTCTAGATGAAAACAGGTCAGAAATTCTTTTCCATAAAATCAGAGATCAAAGTCTTCGACTGCTTTACTTTTAGGCAAAATATTAATATTTATGATCACTATTATATTATCACACATTGAAAACTGAGAAAGGCATTTGAATACAGAGCAGATGGGAAATTCTTGACAGCCTTTGATATGTATGCAACACCTTATTAAGTATTAGTAAATCTGCTCGCCCTTTCTTTGACAAATGGAGTGCTGTGGTTTGTTTTGGGTGCGATTCCACACATCTGCTTGGCACACTGAAATTCAGGCATACAGCTGATATTAAGGCAGTAACAGCTATTACATTTAAATCCCTTATGCATCCATTGCTAATTGGATATCTAGAGTCCTGAGGGTGTAACCTCTGCAAAGCAATGGGGGCTGGCACTGGGGGCAGATCGGTTGGCAGAGTGACCCCCCCATCACTGAGCCCTTTCTCCTCTATGCCCGTTTCATGAGGTGGCCTCCTGAGATGCTTTTCCAGCTGTCCCGGCAGTCCCACATATGCTGAGCTCTCATTGGCTACCTCTCCTGTACTCTCTGACTCCTCCAAAACAATTTCTATTGTGGTTTTGGTCAGGTGGTCAGGTCATGTGATGTGACACTATCATTCTCCTTTGTAGGTGACTTGGTGTGTCCAAACTTTTGACTGGCACAGTATATCTATGTATTACATTTATTTAGCAGCCAGTTCTGTCCAAAGGGCATTGCACAAGGGCCCAGTAGTAATATGATTATTCTACCAGTAATAGGACTGCACCCACAACCTTGCAGACATGAATACAGATCCATATCCTGCTGATCTACATACCTCCCCATTAGGAAAAACTCAATGTGAAAGGCTCAATGTCACTATTGGAATATTTTCCCCATAGCTATTTAACAAATTTAACAAAAGTGATTTAAGTAAGAATCCCTTATGGATAGTATTCAACGACCATCAAGAGACATACTTTAACATGCAGCATATTTACAGAGCAGCCCTATCACTATGTATTTGATATTTTGTTAATAGTTCATAAGCTGCAAATGCTTTACAGCGGATCAACCTAATAAAGTTATAGAAAAAAGAATGAAGCAATATATCAGAACATCGTCTGATTATTAAAACTGGGAATTATAAGAGACAAACGGGGATTTTCAAGGACAAACGATAGCATGAACTGAAACTGAGCAGTACACATGCATAAATACGAGCACTCATACGGTCTCTGATCAAAAGCAGGGCAGTATCAAACAATTGAGATATAACATGCATTTTCATAATATGCAGCATGCCAGGGAAACAGCTTGCTTGTGTGACTGAGATTTAGCCCACTGTGGCCTTGAAGAAGACAGACTGAAGCCCAGTAACATGGGAGGGAGGGGCATTTGAAAAATAACAAACGGCGGCCCGCGGGTCCAATAACATCCTCTTTGATCCAGACACAGAAGCTGAAATATATCACTCACAGAATAAAACACTCTGCGTTTCATGAAAATGCACGCTAGCTGGCTTTGCGGGGTCTGTGGAACGCATCACAGTCTAAACGGAATGTTAACTGTACCCATTATCACCAGCATTCATTAAAACCACAATCACAAACTGGCCACAGGCATTTTATGTCAGCCCATAAGGAACAAATATAAAACACAGGCAATTATCATTTTTTTCCATATTCCAGCGATTTGGTTCATGAAATGCAGTACAATCCTCAATTAGAAATATTTCCAGCTGTAATGAATTTTGAGAGAATCACATTAAACACGAACTATCCATATGTATGTATTTTTATAATAAAGTTATATCGCAATGTATCAGAAACTGCGATATTTGCTGCGAATAACATGGCGCTTGCAGCTTCAGTAAATCATTGATTGCTTACGCGTTCTTTGACAGTTCTTAAGCTATTTTCAGAGTTCACATGTCCTCTTTGTGCTGGACAGGTTTCCTCTGGCTATTCCGGGTGATTATCTTTATTCCGGTTCACTATCATAGTCCAGAAATAGGCAGCTGGGCTAACTGGCTTCTCACATAATGTCGACAAGGTGCGATTGTGCGTGCCCCATGTTGGATCGGCATCCTTTGCAGAATGCCTTCTGCTTTGTAATCTGTGATTTCTTAGACATGCTAAGGATCTCTATGACCCTGTACTGGATATAACTGGGTGGATGGATGGATGGATGGATGGACGGATGGATATTTACAAACTATCCCAAAAAGGGTGTGACACTAACAAGGTAAAGAGATACCCGTCTCCTTTTGGAGGCTTGCTGCACCCCCAGTAATGCACACATACATACATATTTATGCATTTGCATGACACAGCCTTCCCTCAGTTTATATTACTATTTTTTCCATGTAACACCTTCAAATCAAAGAATATACTAGGCAACATTACAAGCATTAACTTTTCAGTAGTATGATTACAGCCAAATTTGTAAAAAAAAAACCAATGTATTATGCATCACTTTCTTTTTCACAATAAGTGAAAACTTGAAACCTTTAATTGTGAAAAAATGTAAAGCGGATTATCGTAAATTGAAGGGTTGCAATAGTGATACACTTATGTTTGTTTGTTGTACTGGACTTGTATAATACTCATAGCTTTATTGACCATGTTACAGTATAATTGCCAATATTACATATAACCTGTCATCTGGAATGCTAGTGGCCCTGTCCATCTCAAACATCTGGGATGCTAGATGCCCCTCAGAATTAACAGAAGGCTTATCTATGCTAAGTTTGCCTTGAGGTGTAGCTTTCCTATTTCCTGTGACTTAATCTATTATATATCAAACTGATTCTTATCTGAGGAAAACAAGATGGAAGAACATATTTATAAATGCCATAAATCCATGAGAGGTGCCACACTGGGCAGATCTTATCAGCAAACCCCTCCTTGTACTTTTCTTGGCCTGTGACAGAGCATCACTCTTGAGACCTACTGTCATAGCATAGGAAATAACCTTGTCACAGAATTAATAAATGTTTTTTTTTTAAAAACCAAATATATATAAACCAAAAATATAAACCAAAGCCAAATATATTCTATCAGTGTTTGCACACTCCACCACACGCAGTACTAGTTTATGTAATGTATAAGATGTAAAAATAAATACCTATTCATTCAGTTGCCTCTTAAAACATCGCAGAATGGTAAACTTTCCTTACATCATTGACCTTAACATTACATCACAGACAGTAACACCATAGGGAACATGTCATCAACCTGTCTGGCTGTAACATCACACTTACTTCATGGATAGTAACACTACCATTAGAATACATACATACATGCTACTGTTACGTCACAGGTAGTAACACTGCAATTATAATGTGTATCGTGAAACTATAATTACATCACAGACAGTAACACTACTGTTACATCACAGGTAGTAACACTGGAATTATAATATGTATTGTATCACTACAATTATTTTGCAGATAGCAACAATACCATAACATCAGATAGATACACTGCCATTGTACCACAGAGAATGACCCTGCTATTATACGACAACATTACTCCTACGCCACGGAAAGTCACACTACCATTATATCACATTCAGTAGCACTACTATTACATCACTGATAGTAAACCTAGTAATACATCACAGATAGTAGCACTACTATTTCATCACAGAAAGTAGTACTACAATTACATCACAGATAGTAACTTGCCATTATACCACATAGAGTAACATGACCGTTACATCGAAATCAGTAACATTACTCCTACATCACAGATGGTAACACTATCATTATACCACAGATAGTAAACAGTTACAATATAGTATGACTATAACATTACCCTTGCACCACATACAGTACCAGTGCTGTTACAAGACTGACAGTAGCACTACGACTGCAGCACAGATGGCATGTGTTCTGCAGCCCTGCCGCCTCCTGCAACATGACTCAGCAGCTCCTGCACTGCTCTCTGCAATCCTTTGTCCCGCACTCTGCCATGCTCCTAAGTCAATTCATCTCACATCACTCCAAACGTACTATCAGGACATCTCGTGCGCTGCAGCAAATCAGACAGATCACCAGACTACAAGACATCTGTGGGGCTAAGCCCCCTCACAGCCCGCCCGAGAAAGCAGCCATGCAGCCCTGTTACCATGCCAACAGGGCAGGGATGGCCGTGCCCTCACCTTTGACTGCGCTCACCTGCATGACGTGCCTCCCTGGTGCTCTTGTGAAGAAGCTGCAGGGTCTTGGTGGAACGGTGGAGATGCTCGCTCAGGGAACGCCTTAGCAACAGCAGCCGGGCAGATTGAGCCATGTCACAGAGCTGCTGGCTGGTAATGCATGCGCCCGCCTGTGTCTGTATGAGTGTGCGTGTCTGTGTAGGTACGCTATTGGTCTACACGTGACACATGCAGCCCATCCCTCTGCAGAATCCTCTCTTCTGACTCACAACTGTCTGTGTGCGTCTGCCTGTGTGTGTGTGTGTGTGTGTAGGGGGGGCACTGCATTGAAGCGATGCTGCTCGTGTGAGAGCCGTCCTCTGAGCAGTGCGGGCTGAGAGGAGACTCCCGAGGTGGGGTGCGTTCCTTACGCTCGGCTGCGTCACGCTCGCCAGCACAGGGGCAGGTTGCGTGTGCAGCTGTTATGAATATTTACAGCCTCAACACTTCGGCTCTACTGATGTGGCATTTGACTTGATATAAACACATTATGAGGGAGTTTTTAGCTTTAAATAATGCATTGGGGTTCAAGAACTTCGTAAAAGTGGTTTCAGACAGGGACAAGGGCACAGTAACACCACAGATATACAGAAATCCTGAGACATCTATTTATAGTGATGTTACTCGCTACATGCTTATGCTATTATGATTAACTTTAGTAGAGAGGCCAGGTCTTATAATGCAGGTCGGTAGGATGGCTGTTTATCATCTCCACCCCTTGATAAGTGAAAGCGAAACAGCAGTGGGTAGTTAACTGGATGGACGTGCTGTCATTGTCAGTGCTGTGCTTCAAGCTTTCGGCCTGTGGTTTCATATTCTGGCTACACAGTGATCTAGTTTGGCAGCGAGGCTATTTGTTTCTGTACCAGAGGGCTGCAGACACAGTGAGAGGCCTAAAAGCATCAGATAGCTGGGATAGAAGGACCTCCTCTACATGATTTCTTTGGATGTAATTAGTATCACATACATTCCCAATTTAGAAGACTTATTAAAGCAAATTTGTTTAAATGTCATAGCTTATGCAACAGCACTTACTATTAGATTATAGTCCTCACTATTATAATGTCAGCAAAATGATGGATAGCAGATTGACAACAATGAGCATCCTCCATACAGTCCTTGCTAGCATACGTGTCTACAGCACCGGGGTGGGGGGAGGTGGCAGGCATACACGACTTAAGCTTGAAATGTTTTTAGAGAAGCCCTTTATTTAATAATCACTTTTACAATCACTGTCATGTTATGAGGTGCAACAGATTCTTGTCTAAGCCCAGAGTATCCTCTGACACCTGAAATGTCCCGGGCATGAACTACGGAGACCCGCGCACAACACGAACCTCATGAACGCCGCAAGCACACTGATATATTAAAACCTTGAACACAGTTCTTACGTCAAATGTTCTGCAGTGCCAGGACACAGTGAGTACCCTGCACAGCCTGAACACCTAGAATGCCCCCAACGCAGTGAATTCACTGAATACCGCGGACATCCCAAATTCCACGAATGCCATGAAAGTAGCACATTGATTAAAAGTGTTTTCTTTTATTTTTATTTTTTATGAAATTAGGCAATAAAGGATTAGAGGTGAGTGGGTATATTTTTTTAAAGCATCACTAAGGAATTTGGCCATGTTGTCCTTCAGATTCCAAAGAAATAAATCACTGCCCCAGCTGCCCTACATAAGTTAGTGGGACATAGATAAGAAGACAGACTAGATGGAGAGATGAAGCCATTCTATGCCTTTCTTAAGATAATGGGGCCAACCGCTCAGTGCTGGAGCCTCTAAACGATGCTCCACCTTTTCTACGGAAGGAGAGCCACTCAAAGCTGGTAAATACCAGAATAACAATTCTGAGCAATATATTAACATGTTATTTCCCATTGTTTTCCAAAAATTCACAGGAAATTAAATTCTTCCTTTCTGCGGGGAAAGCTAACTTTAACAGTGCACTAAATGAGTCAACGCATTAATAACAAACGCAGACTAAACATTTAGGCCTGCGAGAGTTTTCATCCACTAGCAATCATCGCTAGCATAACTTAAAGGGTCCCAATTTTAAAACCTAGCGGGGAAAAAATGCTGACAAAAAGTTTATATCCAAACGTTCTGCAGGGGGAAAAAAATGAGAGGTCAGCTGACTAAGTGCACCAAAGATACCAACTAGCACATGCCTCCAAACGACTGATTTGTTTTGCTTCAAATGAACAATGAGGCTTTTCCTTTTTGAGTTTCTCGCCTGGCTTTCAGACAAGACTAGCATGTAGTATTCTTTTTCATCCATCAGCAGTTAATGTTATTAGAGAACTCCCAGCATGCAAAGGGTCACACTCTCAGCCAGTGGAAAGATTCTCTCATTCTTCTATGTTTATGGATTCCCACTGTGGTATTTTTAGATTAGGCAGATGTTCCACAAATGAACTTCACATTGGACCTATACTCAGCCTTGACTTTTGAAATGCTCTGCCGCTTCCATGAATAAACGTTAAAGTCAAATGAAATGCAAATTACTAAAAGTACAACTCAAATACCGGAGCTCCTTACCCTTCCTGAACAATACAAGTACTGTGCTACCAACCCAAAATATTTTGTGCATTTCTTGAATCTCAGTCTGTACCAAAAGAGATTCTATACATTATTTTTGTATAAAACTACAACAAATTAATTCTTCTTATTTTTATCTTTTATATGGCTTAAAGTAAACCCTAAACTGAAGAGTAATTTTTGTATTTCTCATAGTTTTATAAATGATTATCTGAAGCTTTAAACATGCCTGTGTAACACTGTGTCATAGCATTTTTTTGCATGAAGTGGCGTCAGGCAGCGTGAGAGGTCCTTATTTCCCATGGTCCCTTGTGTAAGTATTGCTCTGTGCTGGCTAGAGTCTCAGGAGTTAATCTTTCACATGACCAATCAGCTGCTCTGGGGAAAAGCCTCTGTGCGGAGATGTGAATGACAGCTCTGGGTTCCTCTACGGAAGAACCCGGACCACAATCCAGCCTGCTTATCAGCCCTATCCATGGCTGCCCCTTGGCGTATACATCTCCAGCAAATATTACCATGGCAAGACCTACTGCGTCAGAATGGTAAGGCTAGGAAATGGGTTATTTATGCAAGCTATGTAACAAATCTATCACCATCACTGTTCTGACCCACACATAATAGAAATTATAATGGGATTCTATGAATACTGACAATTCAATACTCATGAAGAGAAGGCGTAGTTATACTGATATATCCTTAGACCAAGCCTAACTTACACCCTTTTTTGCCTTGCCTGCGCTATTCTGACGGGATAAGTACATTCCTGCATTGTTCACATTGATAAATTGGTGATAGGTATTACGTAAGGTGGACAAAGATTAGCTTTGCATGTTATGCAAGTCTGTTTCGTCAGGTTTCAGGATAAGGATACACAGAAGCTGCCATTTAACATATCAAAGGTGTACAGAGGCTCCATTCATCTCAGATAACAGATCAAACAACATTTTACCCACTGGAATAGCAGCAAAGAAATTTTTTATATGTAAACAAGTGAGAGAAAAAAGTTCCAGCATGGTCACAATAAAGTCTACTAGCACATTACAGCACTTCAAACATTAATGAAAAGCTTATTGAGTAATAAATATTTTTTGATTAGGAGTAAGTGTGCACAAGGAAGAAATGGACTCAAACTTACCAGCTTTATCTTTTTCTGAAATAGCTGGCATCATCTACAAAAAAAGGCAGAGAAGAGACTGTTATTAATGACACACACGACCCCCTGTCCAAATAGCATCCGGATATTAATCGTGATATTTGTCCTGAGAGCAGCCTGTGATAACAGTCAGGTACCACATGTCCTCGCAGACAAGCTAGAACAGAAGTAATCTCTGAACCGGCTATTTCATAAGAACAGCGGCATTCACGGAGAAGCCGTAACTGTCTCACGCCGGCACAAACAACACAAATCCACTGCTTCACCTTTAACACATACTGCCTCGCTGATAAGTGCATAGCTCATTGGATTTTTCCCATGCTTTAAGTAGTAGTAACTTAACAGGTGTTTGTCCTTCTCTATATAATTATCTTTTTTTTCATTTTGGCATTTACATTTTTGATTTCTTTTTTTTTTTACCAGTTACCACTCCAGTTCCTTCACCCACAGCAGGATTCCTGCTCATATATATACATACAGACACACATACAGTATATAGCATAAATATAACACATATATATGTAACTAATTTTAGATGATGTTGTAAAATTCAGGAAGCGAAACACAAAGGTATGATTTTGTGATATGCAAATACGTTGAATATATTCCTTAATATAGAATTTCTTGAACCATATTGATATTTTAGCTCCCTGCGAAGTGTCAGTGCAATTTTCCTTTTATTATGCATGAGACTCCATGAACAAAGCTGCCCTTCACAGAGACTCATATGTAATGCAGGGTCTTTGTCTATTTACTGTCACGCACATTCCATTTCCTGGCTGAAGTTATAGGGTGGCACTCTGGCTTAGTGGGTAGCACTGTTGCTTCACATGTCCAGGGCTAGGATCCCGCCTCCACTGTGTCTGTATGTATGTGGAGTTTTGTGGCCGTATAACTTGGATAAGCCCCGCCTCTTACAGCATGACCGCACCCTCCCAGAACTCACATATCCTTAATGACTATTCCATCTATTAATAATATAACAATATGACAATGGAGGAAAACCGACGATTTTTCAGCTGCAGTGTGTTGAGGTTCCATTTAATTATGATGGTGAGGGATTCAAAGCCACCTCTGTGGTAGTGACATGGGTCCCAGGCTACGCACTTGTCCCCGTCATGGGGAATGATACAGTGATGTCTCTGTCTCAATCTGGTCATCACTTTTGAGTCGGAAACCACATTCCTCTGCTGGTTTATCTCAACCCTGTAAGCCTCTATAGACCCATCCACAGAGCAGGAATTGTCTGGAGTCAGATTTAAGTTTGAAAAGCTTACAAATCTGAAACAATTAATCCAACAGTAATAATACTAATGCTCATACTGCCACTATTACTATTACTACTACTACTACTACTGAAGTACTGAAAAGTACTGAAGACAATGAAGCACGGAGCACAAGACTGAATGTAAGTTAGAAGAAAGGAAAGATATTAACAGTAAACAAACACTGTCACCAGAACTACCCCCCTTCCCAGCTGAGATGACTAAATCCCCACCGCCTTCCCACATGTGACTTCTTTTAAGCTGTGTATACATAACAAGGCTAAGATTATGAGGCCGCATGCCCCCGTATCAGTCTAGTAACATCAGCTTTGGGTTGCATGGGTAGTACGTGTCTGAAAACTAGGATTGCTTCCCAACGAGAGCAAGCGGGAGAAAGCTGGTAAACTCATGTCACTCATGTGAAAGTGGCGCCAGTTCCCCTGTGACCAAAGTTGGCACCGCCCTCGTGTTTCTGAAATATGTGGGAAAGTATTGTTATAGCTTGCGAGTTGGTCATGTCCTCCCACCTTTAATGTCTTCCATCTGCAGCAAGGCCGCAGCCAAAGGTGTACCGTTTGGGAAATTACGCCATCAAATTGGGTTTTCGCCACAGACCTACGGGGTCCAAAGTGGATGGAGAAGCCAGCTGAGTGGCCTTGTTCCAGAACAGCAGATCACTGACTGCAATGAACGCCATTTCCACTCGAAGCTCTTCACAGCAAGAACGTTTAAGAAGCAGACATTTGATTGATGCAGGTTCTTTTTTTTCAGGTTCTTTTTTACTTGTTGGAGGTCTGCTGGAAGGAATGCAGGAGTGGTGTTTATAAAAAGCATTTAGAAGGTCTTTTCAGGCACAGCCCGGCTCACTCTCCATGGCCTTTTCACATCAGCTGATAGGGAAAACGCATTTGGAGGGAAAGTGAAAAGACATCTGCAGGAAACTGGGTAAAAAAATAAAATGATTACCGTGCACCAAATTAGCCTGTTTTATTCTTTTCAGATCATCAGTATTAACACACAGCTGAGTTTTTTAGACGTCTTGAAGGACATTACAACCTTTTACTCAATGGCAAGATGTTTATATCAATACTAACTTGTTTAGTAATATCATTTGCAAGCAAGTATTGCAAATATTTTTCTTTGCCTTTTCTGCTGTACAAGCCAAAGTAAGGAGTGGAGTAAGCTGAGGCTTCCACTGCTAAATGATGAAACTCAAATAAGTTGACCCTATTTTCTGCCTTTTAATTGAATGGACAGATTTCTGGCCTAGAAGAACTAATGATTTATCCATTACTTGGGTTATACAGGGGCGAGGTGAGGTAAGGTAATATTCACTTCCCACATTTTTTTCTTAAAAAAAATCTTCTGGCATTTGTTAAAAAGCTTCGGTTATACTTTACTTGAGGAGTAACTTAGTAACTCAGCTACTACTCAAGTACAAATGATGAATAAATATAGTCCCTGCATGAAATACATGAACCATTATGATTAATTAATCATGAACCAACATAGGATCAGTATGTAACAAACAATTAGTTTCTGGTTAATTAATACATTAAGTAAGAGTCTAGTACTACATTATTTGTGCCTCCTCAAGTAAAGTGTTACCAAAGCTTTAGATGAAGATTTTCCCTATATATCTGCATTGGCAACACGGAAATGTCACAAAAGTGACACATTTCAAACGGACAGGAAGCTGACAGTGAGGTAGATGCAGTGGTGAAATGAGATATGGCTCAGATAGCAGCTCCCCCGCGAAGCATGTGGTGAGGAACACAAAACAAGGATCTGTGTGACATCCTGAGGAAAGAGGGGCCTGAAGCCTGTCAAACACAAAGGAATGGAAAGGTGTGGCCCCAGGAAGTCTCTCTGCCTCAAACAGCGACCGCGGCCAAACAGGAACGAGCGGGGGACGGACGTCAACCGCGGCCCCGATCGCGCCATCTGCTGTGAGGTGAGATGTGTGAATGCCATGTTTGTCTGCAGGAGAGAATCTTAATAAGACTCTTACAAAAAAAGCTGAATTGAGGTTGTGAAATAACCCCAAAACTTGTTTTACAAATACCTACTGGGGCTTAAATGTTTCTCCACATCCTTTCACAATCATCCTTGCATAAATCTAGCGGGCCTACAGTTTTCCGGCTTTGTAGGCAGTCTGCGTGAAACTAACTGTGATTATCTGTTGGATCACAGATCGGAACAAATAAGTGATTTTTTTTCCCCATCCCCTTCTTGTGTTGCGACACCGTGTATCGGTCCAACTGGCACAAATGTCAGCTATACATAATTCACAAAATGTGATGGTTTTCTAATGAAACAGGACATTTTTTTTACAACAATGCTCTGTCTGTTGTAAAATCATGGGCTTGTGAAATTGGTGTGCTGTGTTGAGACAATGATGCCTTGGGCCTGAGTTGAACATGCCAGAGAGATGAGCTAATACTGTTTATCCATCCCTGGTATTCTCAGACATATGGGAAATGGCTTTGGATAAGGTCTGTGCTGGCAACCTGTCCAGCAAAGACTACTTAGAGCACTTTCACTCCACAGAAGGGGAAACCCTCAGTGTGACACAGATAAGGCTCAGAACACAGTCAACGGAAAAAAGAGCTCTCGTGTACAGGCTGTGTGCCAAACAAGCACAGATCATGTTCAGACATCATGAGAGTCATGTGGGGAACATATGGAGACCATAAACAAAACTACGTGCAAATGTTGCAATGCAAACCATGTGTAAGACATGCACAGACCACCTACAAGCCATACTCGGTCCATTCACAAACTTTGCACATGTGGTGAAGGTGTTACTCAGCTAGACTGTGCTACTGTCAGAAGGATGGAGGGTGGTGCAGGAACACAGAGACACACAGAAAGACTGAGAGATGCTTGGCGGAGCACAGTAACACAGGGGGACAGAGATATGCAGCTGACATACTGAGACATAGTAACACAGGGAGACAGAGTGAGACACAGGCGAAGGGGCACATAGAGAAAGTGAGGTACAGAGAGACACAGTAACACAGGGAGACAGAGTGAGACACAGGTGAAGGAGCATGAGAGTGACTGAGAGACCAGAGAGACACGGTAACACAGGGAGACAGACTGAGACACAGCTGAAGGGGTACATAGAGAGACTGACAGACCCAGAGAGACACAGTAACATAGGGAGACAGAGTGAGACACAGGCGAAGGGGCACATAGAGAAAGTGAGGTACAGAGAGACACAGTAACACAGGGAGACAGAGTGAGACACAGGTGAAGGAGCATGAGAGTGACTGAGAGACCAGAGAGACACGGTAACACAGGGAGACAGACCGAGACACAGCTGAAGGGGTACATAGAGAGACTGACAGACCCAGAGAGACACAGTAACACAGGGAGACAGAGTGAGACACAGGTGAAACGGCACATAGAGAGAGTGAGAGACCCAGATAGGCACCTCAAGAGGCACAGGCACACAGCGACATATTCTCTTGGCCTTTCAAGGGATCCTGATTCAGTGTCACGTTAACTGTGTGCACATCTCTCTTATACACACATCACTGGATATCACATCTCTATGCCACATACTATTGTATATTTTCCCTCTACATTAAAAAACCAAATATCAGTCAAAGGCCAAACACATAACATGGGTAGTATATAAATTATATACATCAGTGAGAGGATGGTACACAACAGCAGGCTGTTTACTTTCAACACTAAAAAGATCAGTCACTGGCCTGCTTAAATAAGGTCAGGAAGGTAGTAGTCATTAACTTTCAGGAGTAAACAGAGCGTAACATGAATGGCCATGAAAAGCCAGACCTGCTCATTGACGCACGCTGTGTTTCTAAGGAAAACTGCGCTAATTACGACTGCCGCAGAAGCGCCTGACGAAGATTCCACTCCACTGCCCCAGGGAACTAAGATTCAGGCCTTCAGGGTGGACAAAGGACGGGATGGGACAGGAGACAGGAAGCGAGGGCTTGTCCTATCCAGGGGGTCTACGGACTCATGGCTATAGATATAAAACAACAGCTCCAGTGCTTGGTCAAGATTTCATTAAAGCTGCAGGGCTCAAATTACTAATATTGTATTTGGTCATCATGTACATACACTGAAAATGAGTTACCAGTCATGTATAACTAAAAAAAAAAAAACATTAGATATAACAAACAAAGCGCCACTCTTGGGGCCAAGGTCCATGACGGAACTTCTCTGTTGAACAGCAAATGATCCGGTAATGGTACCCACCTCGGCCTTGTGTTTCACTCTGCCAGCAGATATGGATGCTAGTGTCAGTGCTGTAGGATACAGAGGGTTCTGGAAGGTGGGTGACAGCTCAGGGGAGTACAAAGAGTGCTCTCCACTTGGGGTTTCCATACCAATCTCCTGCAGAGTAAGCAGAACCTCATGATGAACTTAATTATGTTCAGTATGAAGGTGGCATTTGAAGACAGTATTAAGACGGCCACACTGATGATCAGACGTATACCTACAGGGACAGCCCCTCTTTTTTGGATGGCCGTGGAGTTCAAGGCACGGTCAAAATCCTGGTCAAGTTGGTCCAGTTTCATGATCAGCAGCACCATGGAATCATACCGGGACCGCTCACGCTCTCTTTTTGATCCCTAGGGGAGTGGGGGTGGGGGGTGTATCAGATTAGTGTGAGGAATGAGGAATACCAGCATTTCACCTATGGAACGGCCTTATTTTGACCACAAAACTAACATGTAAAACATGAATGAAACAAGACATAACATAAGACTTTCAAAAAACAAACATATTTTCAGGATGCCATAATTACCATCTCGGGAGGCCTTCTTGAATATGAAAACCTTGATATATTTACACAAGAGATGCGGTTTCTTACATATAATGCATATCTTTCCGCTATTATTCACTGAAATCTGACAAGACACACATTCCTATATAAAACAAGGAACCTTAATCTAGTCAAAGCAGCAAATCAGAAGAAAAGAATGTCCTAGCATTTGCCCAGGGCAAAAAGAAAAAAAAGGAAAAATACTCTCAAGTCCCCCCTGCTGTACTGTAATGTTTCCATTTGAATTACAAATTTCGAGTAATGTATGTAAAAATATTACATGAGCAAATATGGAGCAAATACATGTTCTCTGATATTCAAACGCATTATGTACATATCTGTCCATCTTGCATAAATGCTTATTTAGTATACAGTACTGGTGAACTTGGAGCCTATCCCAGGAAGTACAGGCCACAAAACAGGGGACACCCTGGACTGGGGGTGCCATGTAGTCATAAATACTACATTCCTATGCTGTTTCTAATCTCCAGAGTTGGGTAATTTGTGTCCAAAGAGTAAAAATCCAGACCAGGATTTTGTTTCAACCAACTTGTTGAGCACTCTGTGACTAAGACTCTTAAGATTTAAATGGTTAGTTGAAACAAAATCCTGGTCTGGATTTTTACACTTTGGACCCAAATTACCCACCTCTGCTAATCTCACATGAGCATTATTTCATGTGCAGTATTAAGTCGTGGTCATTCCATTTTAAAGTCACTGACAATGCCCAATTTTTTCTGTAACTTTTTACATCAGTATTTCCACTGTGTTGTTGGTCACTATTAGCTGTTGTTAAAATACTGGTACATGTGAGCAACTGTATGTTGACATTCATATCAATTTTATGTATTACTTTTATTTGTGGAATGGTGTGTGACTGTGCCCTGCGATGGGTTTGCGCCCCATTCAAGGTTGTTCCCCACCTTTTACCCGTAGCCTCCAGGATAGTCTCCGGACCCCCTGCGACCCTGAATAGGACACGCGGTTTCAGAATATAGATGGATGGATGGATTTTCTTTGGCCAACCTATGGTATAACTAGTTACAAAACTGATTATATTATTAAAAGCACCTTGTTCATAAGTTACTGCCAATTTCCAGGCTTTAACCTTTGTACTACAGCTTAATGTTTGTCAATGAAAAAAATATATATATTAGTTGAAAAGAGTGGAAACCGTTAGTAAAAAAAAAAAGCGATGGGGAAAGATTTAGACCAACTGGCCCTGCTTTTCCACCGATTTCACCACACTTCTCGGCGCACATTTCCCGTCCCCATTTCTGTGTGTGAAACATCCATTTTCTCAGGTTTCTCAGTGGACACAGTGGACATCTCCCATTTCACCCCATTTATGATGCACATAGGCCACCTGTTCCTGCTCCCAGCAGGAAAACAAGAGGTCTGCTCCTGAGCGGACTGGCCTTCTGATTTACCAAGGTCTACACTGACCTCAGGTGGTATGTCTGCATAAAGACAGGTGTTCCTGTGGAGTCACTGCCCTTATCTTACCAAAGAGGAAAGCCTATTTCGCACAGCAGGAAAGCTTACTCAGTGTTTGGATTCGATAGCAGACTTTCAGCTAAATATATAATCAAAGGCTTACTTATAGAGGACTACTCTTACTGCTAACAAAATGTAAACAATTGTTTTTTATGATGACTATTTACATGGTGTTTCATTTTTGTTTAGTGATGCATTAATGTTAACAGAAAGTACCATTACAATAAACAGTGATATGATTACTTACTTAGCCAGTAATAGGATTAGAACCTACAACAACCTACAACTACCCAGATTCAGACACAGATCCCTAAATCACTGAGCTAGACGCCAACCCATACAGACAAAAACAGGTTTATGCTAAGTTGTTGCTTATTTTACAGATGGCATGTGACTCCCTTGCAGTGTTCTCTATGACACCCCTACAGAATGCTCTATGACGCCCCTACAGAATGCTCTGACACCCCAACATCATGTTCTATGACAGTCTTACAGCATGCTCTATGACAGCCCTACAGCATGCTCTATGACAGCCCTACAGCATGCTCTATGACACCCCTACAGCATGCTCTATGACACCCCTACAGCATGCTCTATGACAGCCCTACAGCATGCTCTATGACTCCGCTACAGCATGCTCTATGACACCCCTACAGCATGCTCTATGACTCCGCTACAGCATGCTCTATGACAACCCTACAGCATGCTCTATGACTCCACCCGCATTTCCACAGCATGCTTTGCAAATCTCCTACGGAATGCTCCAGGGTGTCTCGTACCTTATCTGTGACTCCTCCCCCAAAGTAACTTCTAAAGTACACTCTGCATACATACTTTGGACTCTCTCTGCTATCATAACACTCTGACGAGGTGATCAAAGGATAGCAGCAGAAAGTAACGCAGACACCCGCTCTCTGTGGAGCCCTGACTGACGCACTCTTAGCTGACAGGCACTGGCTGATAACTGAGGCTGAGACAGCCCATTCTGGGCCAGAGGACAGCAACTGGACAGTCACACTACATTCACAGAAAACTGGTTTTGCAAAATTGTATTAGTCAAGGTTTCTGGCAAGTTAACAGGGTTCTGATCAACATTTCAAAGTAAAGGACTGGCTGAAAACATAATGGAAGCGTTTACAGAGGCAATCACCGCTTAACAGGCGTCGCGGTGCCGTTTTGGCACCGTTTTGGTGGCGTGTCAGAGGCTTCTCACTGCACTGGCTCCTGAACTCAACTAAGAAATTGAAGAGCTCTCATGAAATGAATTTCTACACTTTCCAAAACTCTCTGAGCGCTGGGGGGGGAAAAAAAAGTTTACTACTGAGTTTGTGAAATATTTGTAGGCAACTGTAGCATATAAATCTGCATTCAGATTGCCTTTAAAAAGAAAAACAGAAATGAATGCATGCCCACCCAACTTCCAAATGCTTATCTTGGGCAGGCTTGCCTGGGGGGGGGGGGGGGGGGGGGGGGGCTATTCCATGCAGAATACAGCTGCGTATTCTGTGACTCTGTGACTCTTTATGCTCAGCTGGTTGGTTGAAACAAAACCCTGGTCTGGATTTATACCTTCCAGACCCGAACTTGTCTGTAATGGATTATTTTCCAGTGAATTTAACTGGATTTCTTTGGACAGTTCAGGAGCCAGTGCAGAGTCTTAAAGCACTTATGTAAGTCGCTCTGGCTAAGGGCGTCTGCCAAATGCTGTAAATGTAAATGGACAGAGGGAGAACATGCAAACGACATATACAAAGCAAAGGCGATACTCAAATCCCAAACACTGGAGGCGTGAAGCAACAGTATTTACTCCTGAGCCACCATGTCACCTAGTCTAAGCACCGTGTGCATGAATTACATAATGACAGAGAAGAAAATCTCTGGAATGCAATCAGAAAATAGTAAGAGGTAAATCAAACCCTTTCTCCAAGCCAAAGGCAAGCTGTCAGCCTCGCTCAGTCGCCTATACGTGTTAATACATTCACACATCACCATGTTTAGTATTTTTGCAAAAAACAGCATGAAGCCACTGAGCCATTGTGGTTTGCCACTGAAACAAAAACAGGCATTTTATGACAGTCTTGTGCGATTATTGATTGAGAGGAGCAGAGAAACCAGAATCTGTCTGCCTTCATTTCCCACAGTGAGTGACTCTTGTGACTTTGCTTACACTTACTTTCTAGTCAGCAGTAATTTGTCCCATCAATGGAGGCCCTTTAAGATTTCCACCAGCCAGTGAATCATGCATTTATGCCACTCGGTGTAATGGAAAGGACTGACTCAGTTTTCCACTGTGTCCCCATATTATTTTGTTATAAGACAACAGCGGCCTATGAGGACCAAAGGAAGGCAGACATCCGCATGTCGTAGTCAATTGTTACTGTGTGTACTGGTCTGTTCCCGCCGTTGGCAACG
Source organism: Petrocephalus schoutedeni (assembly GCA_026780765.1). Lineage (NCBI taxonomy): Eukaryota > Metazoa > Chordata > Actinopteri > Osteoglossiformes > Mormyridae > Petrocephalus > Petrocephalus schoutedeni. The sequence goes on from JAODKL010000017.1 coordinate 11,248,595, forward strand.
CAAGCACAATATCAAGGCACATTTTCATTGGGTTCTGGAATATTGTGTTGCCATAGGAACAGTATTAAAACTGTAAACACACACAAATCTTCCTCACATAACAAACAGGCTTATACAAATGGGCATTTTATTTTGCAGATGTAAAAAGAAAAATCATAGTAGTTTCACCATTATTGACTACCTGCTATTATAAATTAGTTTAACCTTCAGGTGTACTGTAGGTTTTAGATAAGGTAAGATGTAGTTTATCGGTATTTTGCATACAGCATTCATGCTACCTGATCCTGGTTATAACTATGCCATGACACATAGCATCCGGTCATTTAAACAGGCCACTGTCTGCTAATATAATTATGTTTAACAACTTAGGTTTAATCTTCTCACTTTAGGCTCTTGAGTTCCTGACACGGCGAGCGGCCGTAAATGCAGCCTGCAGACTTCCTGAAGTGCACTCAGACGTAGCATCACTGAGGCAGAGGAAGGGGCTTGTGCTGTGCCATGGTGTGCGCTCACCTGTTTGCAATTTGCAAAAGCACATATGGCAAACATTCGCATGCCAGGTTCTGTGCAATATGTACAGTACTCAAGAAAAAAAAGCTTATAAGGCACTATAAGTTCGTTACTGTCACCTTGGGTGGTTTCTCCTCACAACAACTGTGTAAAATAATACCAAAAACAACAACAATAATAAATAATTAACTCGCATTTCTTAAAATAAGATCTATAAGTTAAAGGGCATTCAGGACGAGGGTAATCAGGAGCAAATGAGATGACTAAAGGGAATTTATTCATGAAAAACAGGCACATATCTCACATCATTACAGTCACTCATAAGCCATTACACAGCTGCGGTCAAAAGCAGTAGCTTCCTATGGGAGTTAATTCCAGGTTTTATTCTGTTTTTTTTCCAGTTTATTATCTTATCTGAAGTGGGATCCTCTTCCCCCTAACCATAAAATCCTGTTTCTCTGCTTTCAACACTGAAATTGGAATTAGTTATTTTCGTTGAATTCTTCTTAATGCAGATGTAAAACCAATAACTTCTTTCATTCTATTTTTTTCATAAGAAAACTAACATCTTGCTTGCTTACTATTAAAAATATGTAGAACTCCATTATTAAGTACAATTGAACTGCTGTTGAGATACTTGCAGCTTTTCTGCTGATTGGCTGTAATTTGTGGTTACCCATTTCCTTAACAAAAAATCTCTAATGAGAATTACTTTAGCATAATAATTTCCTCGGTTTTAATGATTCTGCTTAGACAATTGAGGTTTGTTGCTAATGCCATATATTTTGAAAACAACAGATGCCTTTAATTTTTCCAGGGAAATCTGATTTTATAAATTGCGTCAACAAACCACATTTGTGCATTTTGACATTGTCTCCCTGTATACAAAACAAATTCTTAATCTCCTAACTGAACATTCATTATCATAAATGCCAGAAGTATGCCATAAGTGCCTTAAATGCTTTAAATGCTTTAAATACTTTAAATGTCCCAACCTCTGAAACCCCACCCAATCGTTTCCTAATTTTTTAACTGCTAAGCTAGAGAATAGTGAATAAATGTAAGGAATTGCCAGCTGTAGTGGAATCCATATGGACTTCTGTAAATACAGCTCAGTGATCTTTGCTCCCTTAATAAGTCCCTTTAAGAATATGATTCTGACAGATTAGGTGCTGAATCATTACCACCAAAAGTCCCACTTAACAGAAGCTAATTTAAACACATCAATTTATTTATTATTATTTATTACATCTTTGCTAAAAGGTGCCAAAAAAGTATCTGAATTCTGAATGACTCTCCTGATAGTAACGCTACATTGTGGTATGTTTTATGGAATGAATTTTGCGAGGACTACTTCCAGCATGAAAATAAAACGTGCAGAACGGGGGCTAGTTCATTGTCAGCTTCATACATTTTTGCATGACTGGGGAACAGCTTACCTGTCGTTCACGCAGTTTTACGCCGGACCCATTGTTCACATCTGGGATTTGCATTTTCCCACATTTCTCAAGGCAGCCTGTATCACCATCCACATCCATGGCGGCATGCTGAACGACGGCGTCTCCCAGGAAGCACGGAAAGTCCACTTCGCCGAAACACGGAGACTTTCTCACCAACTCCATGCTTGACATCTCACCATGACTCTTCACAATTTTCCCATCGACCTCTTGAGAAGCAGAGGACTCCCCAGTCTCACTGCCAGAACCTGCAGTGTCACATTCCTCTCGCCTTTGACCACACTCCTTTGCAGAACATAGCACTTCACTGATCATATCATCTGCTGAGTTTGCATCTGTGACTTCCTCACTTATACTAGACTCTTTCAATATATTCCCTCTAGACTCCAGCTCTGTGTTCTGGGTAAGAAACACATGTTCAGTAGAATCCCCATTCTGATATTCGGTTGGCCCATCTGCAGAAATTTCCTTGAGCTTATTAGTTGACCCTGCGACTCCATTACTCTGAGGAGGACACGGATTGTCCTGACACACAGCTACATTCTGAAGACCAGCATCACCCTGACCGTTATCGCCCCGATCACCAGCATCAGCTGGAAAATTACCAGGACCTGGAAGAGTGACATCGTCCAGAAGACCGACGTCACATTCTGAAGACACGTCAACGTGGCTCCATGCCCCTTCCTGCTCCTGCAGGCCAGACGCCTCCTTGGGGTCGTGGAGCAGGATAAGACCCTTTTTATCAGATTGCTTCAGTCTATCTTTCCCTTTCTGTTCATCACTCTGGGAGCTGCTAGCGTGGTCTTGGCCTGTAGCTTCACGCTGGCTCACTGTGGGAGGCTTGTCTTTATCTTTATCTAGGCGCCCCTGCTGAGTGCCCTTGGGGGGGTCACTGGAAAAACTGTGTAAAACACAGGCCGGTATCTCTCCACTGCTTTCCACGGGTGAGCGGCAGTCCTCTTCCGGATAGTTGGCGTTTTCATCTATACCCAGTGTTGTGACCAGATCCCATACTGCATTTCGGCATTCCGGCAGTGAGACACACCGCCCCCTGTGGCCAGAGTGGGACATAGCACGGCCGGACTTTCTGTGGCAATGTGTAACTCCATAGCAGCAAATGATATCCAGATCATCAAAACTGTACTGCAGCCCAGGCCTGCCAGCCAGGTGTTCCTCCCAACTTCTCTTCCTTGTGGTAACTGGCATGTCTAACCTGGTCTTCAACAGCAGTTCCTACAGATGTCACGAGGTCCAGTTCAGATCCGGTACTGATCGGCTGACTTCTTTGTTCTAATGACTGGCATTGTCTGAAGTTTCATTTAGGCTTCATGAGGTCCAGTTCAACGCAGGTCACTGGCCTTTTGTCTCTGCAACTGACTGTAACAGAATAATCAGGAATTATTGAGGCGATATTTAGATAATACAGACCCTACTGTCATAAAATTAAAAGTAAATTTAAAAAAAATATCATACATTTAGACAGTTCAATCAGTCATTCCATAATAAAGACAAGAAAAAATGTTTTTCCATGATAAATTGCGAAGATATTTTGCTCACTTTAGTAATACACTTCAAAAATCAATTAGTGATTCACTGGGGGGAGAGGGGGGGCTCTGTAGCCTATAATTTTAGCAAAGCCCTTAAATAATCAGACCTGCCTGTGAGGTGGCTGCTACTTGCCATGAATCACTACTGGACGGTTCTCTAGAAGGAGTGGGACACTGATGCATTTGTACCCAAGCTAACGGATGACAGAACTGAGTTACTACCTGGGGATGTAATGATGTTTAAAGAAATCTAATTAAGAATATTTATTATGGATAGATACAGCGTACATAAAGAGGCCAATGCACTTCACAAATTCACAATTCAGTAATTAATACATCCAGGATTAAACTGCCATGAAAGAGTAAATTTACTGTCAAAGCTGGTATATGAGATTAATAATAAACATACACAATATATTATATCGTTATGAGCATTTACGCAGTAATAGCATTTATTTTTGTTTCTTATTTTTTGGTGTGTTCCTGAACTTTGGAATCAGTTTCTTCTCATTGCAAATGGTTCCAAGCAGTTTTAGGTTATTTTTAAATGAAAACTGAATACAGACCAAAGGATGAGGCTGGGAAAGTCCTCACTCTTTTTCAGCTGGGCAGTTCCCGGCCCTGCTCACCCTGACAGCTCAAGCAGGCACTCTGGAGCCGGGCTGCTGATGAGGACAAGCAGCTACAGCCGGTAATAATCTGGGCCGGGTGTCCCGGCTTAGGGCTCTGGGGAGTGAGCCGAGGGAGAGCCTGTCAGGACCCTGCCCTGCCCGTGCTGATGGGCTGCCCAGCTGGACCGACACTGCACTGACCACTAGCGGGGACATGCTTGCGGTGACAACCGATTCCAGGCTGGGAGGACAGCGGAGAGCTGCTCTCATTTCTGAGCAAGGCATGTCTTGGGAGTATCTAATACACTAGAAATTAACCCAGTAAGACCAACTGCTCAGCTGCATCCGAGAGCTGAAACTTAGAGACGAGCCACAGAGATACTTAGAGACCATATAAACGGGCCATACAGCTAGACCATACAGAATCCTACATATTGAGCCAAGTAATGAGAGCGGCAGTAAACGGCTACTTTTACTGAAAGGCTAAGGCGAGGCATGTCATGTACCTGAAGACTTCTACACCTACAAACTGTGACCTAAGAGTGCCCATCAGCGAAGATCTAAAAAGAAATGATGAGTAGCTGGCATTAAATGGGTTAGACAGCAGCATAGAAACAGACACAGGCTCTAGAGAGAAAGCCAGACTGCACAGTGCACAGAATCGCGAGTGAAATAAGAGCCTTCCTATGAGGTGGCTTCATATCTATGTCCAAAGTTGATAGCAATCTTTGTTCTTACCTTTCCTGACAAGCCTCCAGAACCGCACGAATGCAGAGAGGCGGAATCCCAAAGACAGTCAGTCTCCATCTTGATCACATTAGGATTTTGCTGACACTGAGACCCCTCGGAGGAGCAGTGCCGCGTCCAGCCTGTCAAGACGCCCGGATCCTGGCCGTGGGACCTCCCCCGCCTCTCAGCCCACCTCTGGCTCCCAGCCCTCAGCTCCGCCGCGCACTCGCTCCTCTGTTTCATCTGTTTATCTCACTAGCTTTCTTCCCTTGCAGAGTGGCTTCCTGCAAATTGCACCGAGTATCTCTCGGGCTTGGGAAGCGCTCTGGCTGTTTAGTTTTGATTAAAAGCAGACATGCAGCTTAGTAAATCTCAGGACGTTATCCAAAAGAGATTGCAATGTTTTGGCAGTGACTTTCCGAGCTGTTTAATGGTCGCTTGTAACTGTACAAGCATCCTTGCATAAACAGAGTGAGAAAAAATACATAGAGGCACATTTATGGACATTTTTGGAAGAATGTGCCGTGCCTGCAAATACATACTCAGCCAGTTAGGTGAGGTTAAGATTCGGTTAAATAGCTGTCTACCATAGTGATGTCGTTAATATGAAATGGATACGACAGCTAAGATAATTAATAGAACAACTTTGTAAATATTTTTATATATCCACTTGTTTTTAAAATGCCAGCTGTTGTATAAAACTATTTCTAATATGTAAATGTAAAGAAAATATTTAAATGTTTTTAGCTTATTTGCTTTGTTATCACATTAACTACATTAAATAGCCTACCTTCAAGTATCATATAATTTTTCTTTCACTATTTGGCTGAAATATCACGTACAGTAATGTGCAAAAGGCAGTCAAATGAAATGACGCTTACATAATCTTCATGATGGTGTAAAACTATGTGACTATGCATGTCAAAGTGTGTCAGCTTAGCCACTTCAAAATCTCTCCTAATTTGTATCAACCATCCAATACATCCACATATTTATTTACTGGACCACTGACACACCGCCTATGGATAATCAATGCCTCATTCAATTTTTTCTTGCTAATTCAATCAATTAATTAAATGAACTGGTAGTGAAATGTAACAAAAACATGGAATGGCTTGGGTGTCCCTGGGCAGATGTTTAAGATCCTTCCTCCAGAGAAGAACGAGAGAGAAGAAATTCTTACTATTATTATTCTAATGTTCGTGTTTCTGTTCTGAGTAAATATGCACTTATTACCCAGATAAATAGCTTCCAAGAATTCTTGCCTATGACTTTTGCACAGGAATGTCTTTTTGTTTTGTATTTTGATTCCTAAGATCAATATCAGTACTTTTGCCGGTGTGCGTGTAGAGGGTGGATCAGGATATGACCTCTGTTTCTGTTCAGCATGGAAGAATATCCGAAGCCCACATGAGAAGCCCACACCATCACAAGAGAGCACGTGAGGCTGGCACTGCAATTACTGACAGTGTGGCTCTGACCTCACACATACAATGCAGGGTGTCAAGCTGGTTAGCACATGCTCCTCATTATACGCCCAGTAAGCATGTGTCATGCATTTTTTGTGTTGACGAGACCCTCTGGCAAGAAGGTAAAATGTTTCCCATAAACAAAAAAAAAAAAATGTTTCATGGGTTTATTAGTCACTTATTAGTTATTCCCTTTGAATTGTCTCCAAAGCACTGAGGATTAAGGACTGCAAGTTCTGCCCTGGGATATTGGTGACCTTTGACCCCTGCAGCCTGGGAGTCACATGTGTAAGTCGTCACTAAATCCTTTGACTCCTTTGGACAGTGTTAGCAAAGACACAGGAAACATTTCCTGTGTTCTTTTTCTGTAGTGTTCCGTAATGGCGTTTTGAACTTTTGACATAATGAGATTGCCTTTTGCAGTCCGGCCTGATCAGATATCAATGCGGAGGTGGTCCTAATGTGACTACAGCATTACGGCAAGAACACATGCTTACTGGCGTGAACATGAGTAAAATGGTTATTGATGGGAAGGTGAGAGAAAAATCACATTGCAGATGAACAAGGCTGTAAGCTGTAGAACGAGCGTGAAAGGCCTCGAATCTCTTGAAAATCCAAGTGATTCATTGGTTGCTAAACTGAAATAGCCCCCTGATGTCCAATGGCGCCCCCCGTCATCCACAGGGTGGAGCTGGGAAGAATAAACCATTCACAGGGTGCTCAGAAGCCGCTTCTGTTCGATTCTCTAGGCCAACAGTCGCAGTGGGACTGCTCAGAGGAAGTGGTCCCAGATTCCTCACTGATACAGTTTATTATTGGAAAATTCCAGACTAAATTGTGAAGAGAAATGATATGATGTCTGGCCCCCGTAGGAAACACTGGTGGATGCTCTTGGTTCCTGAATAAAACTTTTATTTTGAGTTCATTTTTGGCAAAGCCGCCCTTTTTTTGGACTGTTACGCTTTCATGGGACAAATTACCATGCAGTACAGCACAGGTTAACTGCAACTAGGGGAAATCGCTGTCACGATGGTCAACGGGAGGAAATGAATGGAATGAAACGAATCAGTTTCCTGCTCCCAACAAAGTCCATGAGTGTTCAATTACCAAAGCACTCTGTACAACACTATCAAACTCAATGGTACCGTCATGGACTAAACTGAAGGGTTAAATGCAAAGCAACTACTGATGCTGGGATCAGGATGTTCTGGGGTATCATACCAAGCTTTAGCTGTCACTGCTTGGACACTGAAGTCTCAAGACTCAAACCAGATGTAGTTCAGTTCCAAATGATAAAAGTGTAAGGCATGGCATTTGATTTATTCACCATTTCAGCCACGGAGGACCCAACATAACCCCTTTGCTGCCGTAGTATACATATTATCATGGCTACAGAGCACTGAACATGGAGTATGGGAAAAAGCTGAGTCTTGTCAGGACAAGAACTGTAAATATGGCTTACCCTAGACCTTTGAACAGCCACATGTATCTAACAGCTCCCACGTCCAGCTGACGGCTCACGCAAATAATCATGGAAATAGTCATGGGGGACACAGGGTTGGTCACAAGGTTACAGTCAACAGTCCACAGCAATGGCGAAAATCAATCGTGGGAACAGGAAGCCAGGCAGCTGAAATGGATCAACGCAATTTTGGAGGAAATAGATCTGACTGGGGCAGGCTGTGGCCATTGCACAAAAGTGTCAGACTCTGCATGGATTTCTGCATCTTCTTAAACAATCATTATGTAGCACGTTTAAATACAATTAAAGACAATTGTTTAGCAAGTGATTATGTGTTAATATATGTTATACTGTATGAATCTGATATATACCAGAATCTGAAATTTCTCTCACAAAGACGATTTAATCGGAACATATTACTGTGGGGGCCAACATTAAATTTACAAACATTCTGCAGCATCTTTGGAAAACATTTTTGAATGCACTAATGAACAGTGGATTTGCAAAGTATTTGAATCATCAGGAAGAAATCGCTTGTATTTGTAGTTGGAGTTTCTTTAGCTTTATTAATGAAGTGCAGCCATATTTGTAGCAATTTTGTCTAGGAAGGTTAATCCAATGAAAAGGTTTGTAATGATAAATTAACCCAAAAAAATTTATTCACACTTATAACACAAGAACCCAAATTACGTTAAGTAAACTACATTACTACATTACTACATTATTACTAAACTACTACTACAAGTGATGCAGTCTCTGGTACTCATAATAAAGATTTTCTCTCTGTTCCTCTGTGCAAAAACTGCCAAAGTTCTTAATACTAAACAAGTTCTCGACTAGATATTGCAAAGATCATAAATAACTGCTAGATTGGTTATTATAAGGGTCATAAATAACTGTGATAATTAGAAAAGATCTGCCATGCGTAGGTCGTCTATAAGGCTGCGATTAACCCCCATTACCATGACAGTTAATCAAAGGATCTTGATGTTATGATAATGCTTATTCAGGACTTTCAGGGCAAAGATCAGCTTCGCCAGTGGCTAAAGAACACAAATTCAAACCAGATGTCCCCTCCGTATTATGCCCCATATGGAAATACCTTGGACGCAAGTGAAATTTTTCCAGGAGGACTGTATGCTGCACGCTCACAATTTATAGCCCCGTGAAACGCTGGTTCACCACTTCATCCTTACAGAAAGCACCATGACAGAGTCCAGTTTTTTCAGGCTCGATTGCTGCACTCACATGTGAGAACAGATTGATTATTATTTGGTTTGGATTCAATTATGTGATGCCTTAGCTAGGCTTAAGTACCACACACAAGAAAAACAAGCTTATTGCTATTTTTAGCCTTGGTTTGCTATATATACAGTACTATGCAGAAGTCTTAAGCTGCCAAAGAAAATTATTTAAATTATCTTTATGTTGGTGTAAACTATGATTTTATGTTTGTCAAAAAGTGTTAGTTTGGCCATTTCAGGACCTCTCCTGAAGTCACCCCAGGATTTTCCAGTAACCGTCCAATCTACCCATGTATTTCACCTTCTCAGGGGCACCTCAGCCCTTCCATGTATCCATTACATTTCACCACCAGCTCATTTAATTCATTTAATTAGTTAAAAAAAAAGTCAATGAGGTATTGATTGCCCATATGAGGTGTATTAGTGGTTAAGTAAAAAAAACTACATGGGTGTAATGGACGGTTGCTGCAAATACAGGGGTGACTTTAGGAGAGGTTTCGACATGGTTAGCTAATACAGTACACTTTAACGGACTTACTGTAAGAACATAGTTTTACACTAACATGAAGACAATTTAAACATCATTTACTTTGACTGCTTAAGACATATGTATAAAGTAAATAATGTAAATAATACGTTGTAAAAGAGCAAGCAATGCATTATGAAAGGAAATGTGTGCAGCTTAACTTTTTAATATGTTCTTACTTTATTGCTGATAAACGTGCTGTTCCGCATGTCGGAGTCCAAACGAACAATGAAAAACTAGAACGAAAAATGAAAACTCCCCCCCCCCCATTTTTTTTGTCACCTAAGAACAAGAAACAGCAGATCCTTGTCACCACAAAGTGCCCTTTAAGGAGAACAATGAAGGCTTAAGAGCAGCGGCATTGTGCCACTTAAAAGGACAGGCCCACCGCCATCTCGAACACCAGAGTGAAACTGCTCATAATCTCAACAATTAACAAAATGAATTATGCCTCTCGCCTATCTCCTAATTTCTCTCCCTGTCATCCTTGTCGTCCTTGTCACCCTGAATACTGAGTTCCTTCCACATTGTGTCTCGCGTTATCATTTCAGCCAGGGGCTCGTGTGAATCAGGGGAGCACAAAAGAGGAAATACATAAGGGACGAGTTACACCCCCCACCCCCAGCCACATACAGTACGGCTGACTTTCAAAGATGAACATGTAGCAAGATTCAAAAACAGAAAATGAAATTGCAGTATTTGTAGTCTGCAGCTGCACTATTCAGAACCAAACAGAGTCACATCACATTCCAAGGCTTTGTTGTGTTATACGTTTACAGGATCTTTCTGAATGAAACTCTATCACTATATGCTAATGGTGTTGGCTAATTGTAATTTCATGAGAAGTATAATTACAATAATAATATAACTACTATAATAATAATGTAATAATAATATAACTGCAAAAAACATCATGCAGCAAAATAGAAGGCCACTTTTAGGTTAAAAAAAATGAAATTCCTGCAGATTCTTGCATACCAGTGGGTAAGATAAGCAACACCACAGATTTCAGGTCACTTTAATTATTAATCCTAGCATTCAATCAGTCTTCTATTAACCTAAGGTAAAAATATTCCCGTCTGGGGCCAACTGTGGGTGTGAGGTAACTGGTCCATCACAACAACATTCCCCCACGGATCTCCTGGAGACGTGTTTGCGATCTTTTATGACTATCGTATGTGCAACATTGCACATGTCCTTTTTTCTGATTTTTCATGGACCCTACATAGACTGAGGGCCCAGTCATGTCATGAGCAGTGGCACACACCTATCAGTAAAGTACTAACACCCATGACATAGCAATACCCACCACGACAGCCTCAAGAGGTCCATCGCCGTGCTGGGATAAGGGCAGGAACAAGGCCAGACAGACGCCCCAACAACACCCAGCTGTGAGTCAATTATTACAACCAGCTGAAGACAATCGACCTGCCTCTCTGCGGAGCTCTATAGAGCGCTGTTTCTCAACTCGCTCCCCGGGGACCCTCAGACGGTCCACGTTCTTGCCCCCTCCCAACTCCCTTGCAGACAGTCCACATTTCTGCAAAAAAACGCGGACTGTCTGGGGGTCCCCGAGGACCAGTCTGAGAAACACTGATATGGAGTATTCCCAAACTAAGGCAGGGGGAAAGAGGAATTCTGCTGTGACTGACTGCATGGGCCTTTTCGCTAAAACCAGATGCAGACCCTGCTCGCACAGGGCTCTCCTCCCCCGCCTACCCTCACCCGCACTGTGTATAAACACCCCCCTCTAGGGACTAAACGGATTCCTCTCTCTCCGGATCCTTCCTGCATGTGACACCATGCTGGGTTCTCAGCTCCTCTCAAAACGCACAGTTTGCCAGCCCAGTGGTCTTAATGTATGCCAGTCACTTTACGGTGGAGGACCGTGAGATTTAGATTTGGTTATATGGGACGCCGATGTCTTTCTTTCAAACAGATTTTGAGACATTTTCCCCGGTCTCTCTCTATGGAAGCTCACAAATAATGTCACAGTAAGGGCTGTGCTGATGTAACATCTTGCAATATGTATGGTTTTCCTGTCTGCTTGGAGTTTCAGGAGCTTATTTTAGTGTACTTATTAATTATTTATGTTGTATATCTATATATAAATAAGTACACACACCATTTGCTCACCACACAACCATGATATATTTGGTAGATATAAGGATATACAGAGTGGGTCATTTATACCTATACGTTATATACTTATAAGAAAACAGATTCGGCTACTTTTCACGAGCACTTCTTCATAAAAGCTGAATTGGCCTTAATTATACACTTGTGCATTGACAATGTCAGTTGAGGCGTACATTAACTGTGCATCATATTCTAAGTGGAAAACCATTCTTGGTATCCTAGAAGAGAATATAATTAAAACCTTGATTTATGGCTTCTACTTAACAGGCCAATTCATCAGCAAATTCAGACTCGAATAAAAAATAAAAAAAAACGTCCTGTACGAGAACCAGTCCGTAATTCTTGCTTAGCAAGGAATACTTGGACAGGTTTGTGGACTGACATCAGCAACAAAGCTCTGGGAAACTTTCAGGCGCGACCAGAAGAACACACATTAGCTCCTGTTCAGCTTCTGAATCCCAATGCAAGCTGTCGCAGCTGGAGTGTGCCAACATTCCCCACAGAAGTCCATTAAGGATCTGCAGTGTCGTATCCCTGTGGCAGAAACAGCCTGTCCAAATACCTATTCCGCTCCTCACACTAACAGGCGGCATGCTCTCACACTAACAAGTCTTTAACGGCGTTTGCATTTACCTTTCATGCTCAGAAGCACACTAGTTGGGTTCAATGTTCACCCCAGCTATTTCTGGCATGGCTGCAGTGAGAGAGTGTGATGTGTTTATCAAACATTTTCACAACCATTTAATGATGTCTACTCTACAATTAAACATGCCATTTTTTTATCTGTCAAGAGAGTTATGTAGGATTTACCATTTGAAAAACAAATTACTATTTAAATTAACAACGAAATGTCCATCTTAAAAACTAGATTAACCCATAATTAAGCAGCCTCTAGCAACTGCTAAAGTACACATAAATATTATTACATTGATAGTTTTATATTAATTAGTTATATGACTACTGCCAAACCGTATACCAGGAAGTTTTGGGATTAGAGAATTTTGGTTTGATTTCCAACTTGGACAATACTAAAAATAATCTTATTTAAAAATAGCGGTAAAAACACTAAATGATATGAAGTTAAACAACAGAAAAATGATACTCCTTCAATTACCAAATACCATAATAACTATTTCAAATCTGTTCCATTGAACTAACATCAGTTTTTGCTGTATATACCAGTATGATGGAACGGTTCCAGAATGTTTCACAAAACACAGAAGCAGTGATATATTGAATGAAAAACTTATAGTCAGTCACAAATGCAGGAACGAGGGGTAAAGAGATGTAGAGAGACCCCCCACCTCAGCGCTGACCCACTGTTCCTTGACGCTGTCTCTCTGCTCATCCACTTGCTCTTCTGTTATGGTCTCAGAATGCTCGGATGGACCTTGTGATATCTGATAAATTCATCGACACAAAGTCACCACTGAGGACAACAGCAGGGCCCCATCTGAGAGACAGACGTGTTGTATCAGAGGTAGGAGCAGACAATTTATCTCTGTGATTTCATCATGACAAACAGAGCTCTCCTCTTTCAAACGCAACCTGCCCCCCAGGGTACTGTGTCAGCCTTTATTTTATTATTTCCCTGAATTCCAGAGACAGGAGTTTGCGGAGACAAGCGGCTCTGATTCAGAAGTAGGACTGAGGTCGGCCCGGTCTGTGGAGGACACATTCAGACCCAAACCCGCACGTGTCTCTGGAATTCTAAGATGTCCTCCTGCCTGGCCAATCCACATAAAGCAGGGAGTGATGAGGTGTTCAAATGGCTGGTTTAGACCTTATGGGCATGAAATCACAGCTTGCACATGCTGCTGGAGTGATAAATGACACCGAATTGTGCTGAGATAGAAGAAGCGCTGAAGCCGAGTTCATTAAAGGCAAACAGAAACCCAAATTTTGCTCAGTCGCCCCCCATTTAGCAATTACTGCAGTCAATATGAAAAAGGCTAAACCCCGGCAACTGCACTTAAATCAGGACCTCAGACAAGCTTCCCCATTGTTGTCAGATTACTTAATTTATAATATATAATCATAGTGTTTGAGTGCCTAACACACCCATTCAGATGTGTTTCCTATGACATTGACAATCATAGGTATGCCACAGTATGGTGTTAATACTGTATACCCTCTTGAGGTATATGTTTTAAGTTATACTTATTCAGTGAAAATTAATTATGCAACATCTCTCAAATATCCATGGTAAATTTGGCATTTTAACACTACTATTTTCTGGTAGAAAAATCAGAAATTATGCTGTTATTTTAGCAAAACCACTAACCAGTAATAAAACTAGTTTTTAAAACGTTCTTTTTCGTCAATTATAAAGTCAAAATATTGTATGAAAGGAACAGCAGGATCAAAAATGTTGATGGCATTATATCACAGAATTGTAATGGCACATTAAAGTTTGGGAAATGTACACTTGAGTGTTTTACAGAGTTCAGAGTAAAAATTCACACTATTCCTTTGCCTGCTTATCGTTCACCAGCTTTCTCTTTCTCTTACACTTTGCTGAGCTTCTATTATGTTATTAGAGAAGATCTCAGCAGTCACACGAAGAAGCTGAATAAATTACTTAAGGTCCCTGCCATCTTATCCTTCAAATTTCCCATTAACAGCAGGAAAAGGTCAGTATTTCCAAACAAGAACAGATTTGGAGCCTAATTCGATTAGGTTTAAGAAATTCAACTGAAATCTTTCCTAACTTTGCTCTTGAAAACCAAAGTTGAATAATAATGTAATTTGATTAATCCTTCACTGTGAAAAATATACATACTACTTAACACATACTACTAGTACTACTACTACTACTAATACTACTACTGCTAATAATAATAATAATAATGAGCACATAGGTAAGACTTTCTATGAAGCCCATACTCATAAAGCCTAATAACTGTCCTAATAATTAATTACAACGCATTCATAAAGTATTATGAACATGGCTATAAACATTCATAGAAAGACATAACACATTATAGTCATGTTTCTCATGCATTGTGGATGCTATATAAAGGTCTCATCTATAATGCACTATAAATAATAAATAAATAAATAAATAATAATAACCTTCGCAATGCATTATAATGGTCAGTTTAAGAATTAAGGATGCTTTGTGCTGCATTATGAAGGTGTTAATAGTACAGACCTTCATATAGCATTCATAATGCATAATACGCATAACTATAATGTGCTATGCCTTTTATAAATAGTTATAGCCAGGTTTATAATGCTTTTTGAATTTGCTATAATGCATTATGAAGGTGGGTGTAATGAAGTGACTGCATTAAGCACAGTGTTAGCAAAACGGTAAATAACAAAAAAACAGAATAACAGCATATTAAAAAGGGGGAAAGAGATACACATTTGGCTTATTAAGTGCTTAGTTAAAACTACGCCAGCAGTACAAAGGTTCTCCAAACAAGGAATTAGCAGGTGTCTTTTTCCATCCAGCAATCCATTCATCTTCAAGCCCTTACCCAGCACTGGGTCAGCAAGGTAAGCTTTGATCCTATCCCAGACAGCATAGGACACCAGGCCTGAGAACACCCAGTATAGGATGCTGTATACCCACACTGTAGGTGAATAAGCTCACATTGCTGGACTGAATTAGAAAAGCATGCAAGTGGCACAACCCCCCCCCCCCCCACCCCACCCCACACACACACACACACATATGCACCCTCTGCTTCATTATGCTGCTCACCGGGAATTTTAATGTACCTCAGTGATATTACTTCCATGCACTCTATACACGCAGTACACAGAATGCTCCTTCAGAAAAAAAAAACAACAAAAAAGCAACATCTCAAACAACACAATGTCGAATTCATTCCAAATGAATTGCCACTCTTTAGCTTTAGGGGCTGTTTGCAAACTGAAAAATGCCTGAGACAAGGCTTAGAATGAGTAACAAAAACACAAACACAGAGATTAAATTAATGTAATATAGCCCTGCAGTTACTTCTAATTAATTTATCTGTGTCTTATCTGCGCTCCAGGGTCCTTTGCGGATACTTTTTCGGTGTCTGTGTTCAATAAAATGATTAGCCTCAGTGCAGTTCAAAGCCTCCAGAGGCAGTAGGCTGTAGCCATGTTGGGGATCATGTTGTGTCCGATGAGATCTATTGGCATTCTGGAGTGATATCAGAAGTCCTGAGCCAGAAGCATCAATTTAACGGCAAACGTTGTGTGAGCCCGGTGGGGCGAATTTGACAGAGAGGCCAGAGACGACCTTCTAAATAGCTATTTCACATGCTAATCTTTAATTCTAATGACAGGAAAACCAGTTAATGGTATTGGTCTGACATTTATCGGCATGGAATTAAAGAGTTATTGTGAGTTTCTTTTGATAGCCTGTATGAATTCCTCTGTAGGAATACATTTATGATGTTTGATTTGATTTAATTTGTGGTTTTAATATCAACATCAAATAAACTGATAGCTAGAATTTTTTTTTTTCAGGCGACGATGTGACTGGCCTGTAATAATCCAGAAAATTAAATATTTGCTCATTCCAAAGTTCCATTCTTTGATAACTATTTTTTCAATTCACTTTTAATCAGCATCTGTGACTGTTCTGTGGAGAGGTCGGGAAAGCCCAGAGCAGGAGCACATACATATTAGGGAAGGGCGCATAGCCTTTGGTGAAGAGTGTGCAATCCTTCAGCTATGAAGAGTCATTCCTACTGACTTCATCTGCTGTGGAGCATAGGAATGACGTCATCTCCCTGAGAGCTTGAAAAGCAGATATTGTGAATGATAGCCTCTTTCAGTCAGGATAAATCCGCTATACACAGAGAGAGATTACCATTTTGTCCGCCTTCATTTGAAAGCACACACAGACTAACAAAAAGATCAGTTCATATATTATTTCAATTTGCTGAGACAGGTCTTAAAATAGCCGCTTGGAATGGTTTTCCCAAAAGGCCCGGATTTATCCCGATCCACTAGTACAGCCACTTAGGAAAATTGCAGTGCTGTTTATTTGTGGATGACACCCTGAAGCTTCCTGAGTAAAAAAGCAATAAATCTGTTCTTGTTTTCATTAGTGCTTTCGGCAGAATTGTGTTTGGTGTTCACTGAGGCTCGGGATGCTTATACTGTATAGCTGGGGATGAAGTTTCAGTTCCTTAAAATTGTTCCATATTTTAATATAAGCAAAATTCTACAGAAAAAAAAATATAACCCACAAGGAGAAGATTAAATTACTATTGGTAGTAAAATAAGAGAAAAGAAGGTTATATAAAAACTAATAATCTTGTGGTCAGGCCGTAAAACTGCCTTTTAAAAGTGAAAGGTTTATAGCATTGCCAATTCACCCTGCAATCAATAATGACACATACATGATAAGTCAACACTTCTGTAATCTATTCTCGGTTTCTGTAGTGCAGTTAATGGTGCGAAACGTCAATAGAGGAAGCATGCAATTTCTACAGTTAAAAGCCTTCATCTGTGCTTCACCAGAAAGATGGCTAAATTAAACGCTGTTATATTTTACAGTGGATTTTTTTTACTGTGGTGAAATAAAAGACATTTGGGAAGTTTTTAGTGGAAGTACAAAGATTTTTTTGTTTTGCTTGAAGGATAACCAGCAGGGGGCAGCACGGATATGACGAGACTGCAGTAATGGATGCAATCTCCAGAGTGTGTTAAAGCTTCGGGTGCTGCATGTCAATGACTATCAGAATTTGTAACATTAGGGTGATCATATTTTGCTTTGCAAAAAAGAGGAGACTGGGCACAGGATGCAAAGAGAGGCGTCAAAGCAAAGCAAATATGCACACAGAACATATTCTGATTGACGAAAGCAAATGTCAACATGAAACAAAGCAAAATTTCAGACATCTCAGGCATTTTTAGGTCCCAAAAGGAGGACAAGTTTGGGAAAGAGAGGTGGTCTGGTCACCCTACATAACGTTTAAATAGATGTTCTGGATCCAAATTTTATTTTGCTCTTCACAAATAGGAAACCGAGCATGGTAATTTAGACTAAACATATCAATATCCTATAAATAGGCTGCTTGGTGTTATAATGGAAATGACCTTTGACGTTAATTTGACTGTGACCCAGTAGTAAACATCTAAAGATGCAACAATCAGTAAGACACATTAATGCTAATAATAGATGGCTGCAGGTCTATGTTACAGCTAGATGCATGAATACATTTGGAGAAGCTCGTCAATATGAAGCAGCATGACGCTGCTCAGATAGAGCATTTAGGGAGGACAAATTCCAGGAGGCACACTGTCTGACCTTTGACCTTCTCCGCTGACGGCCTACAAATCAGATGACATCACTGATGGTTGATTTGTGAGAATGAGGTGTGCTGCAGGTTTGACGGGCATATCTCTCGGGAAGAAACAAAGTGTTCCAGGATGATTGATGACTAATGGTTTCAGCGTTGAAAACTGCAATATGATTCTGTAAATGAAACAAAGAGTTTTGGGGAATCAGATGGAGGCTGCACATAGCCTCCCATCTGGGATGTCCCCACAGCCGTGAGCCCGGGGTAGGCTCCAGGCTCAACGCGACCTTGAACTTGACAAGCAGTTATGGGAGATGTGCAGGCAGAGGGATGGATGCAGCAGCGCAGCCCCGGGAACCCCACACTCCATTGTGTTTGGATATGTGCTGGATCTGCATGCCTTGCTCCATCCCCACTTCTCACCTCCTCTCGCTTCTCCAGAGCCGCCTCTTGACTCCCTAATAATGCAGCGTCAGAAAGGCCCGCCTTCACACCATCCCTTTCCTCTTTACAGTCGTCACACCCCGTCTCTCTTTTCATCTTCCATTTCGTGTCTTTCGAGATTATTATCAGTCAGAAGACAATTTCTTTAATCTCTTTTTTTCTTCTTCCCTGGCTCAATCTACCTGCTCTCTTGTATTAGAGCACAGCATTTTTACCTTTAGCTCTATCCTAAGGGCATCCTCGAAAAACTTTGATTTCCCTGCTTCGTCTTTATTCGGGTTTAATGTAATGCCTTAAATTAATTTGGATGTTGTAGTCGTTTAGGGCCTAGTGACCCCACTGTCATTGCGGATTTATGCTGGGCGCTATACCTGACCCACAACAAATGCCTAATTTGAATTAATAGTGAAGACCGAGGGTGTTGCGCCTTGTTTCTGATAGCCACCCTGGTCAGTACGTTTCTGATATGTTAATTTCATTGTTTTAATGAAATGGATCCATTAGCTGAAACTGCATAGATCAGTGTTTCTGTCTGGGGGCTGGATTCAAGTTTAAATGCGAAGGCCAGCATATCCTTGACATTTTCCTTGACCTGTTCGCCTAGCACATAAATACAAGCAAATGTAAGGGGGTATTTACACAATTAATTTTCGGACGATGCCATACCAGTAGGATCAGGGTTCCACAGTGTTCTATGCTTGTTGTTGTGAACCCTGAGGATTAATGGTTTCGGGAAGATGATTTTTCAGGGAGAGCAAATGAATTAAAAGAAATGCTTTTAAAGAAAGTGGGAGTTTACACACTGTTGTTATATATACTGTATATATACAGTATAAAAGCATGGATAATGGGAATAAGATGACATTTAGTTTAGGACAGGATAGGTAAAAAAGTCAAATTTTGTGGCCTTTTTTATTTAACTAAACTAAGCTAAACAGTAAACTAAATATAGTCGCTAAGCAAATAATATGCCTATCTATTCAGAAGAAGGTGTTTTATTTTGTTTGTACAGTTAGCAAACATTCACATTGGATTTGGGATGGTCGATTACACTCTGTCTCCGTAAGCTTCATTGCGTCTGACTTGTCTGTCACACGCACTTGTATCATGCGCCCCGGCAGGCACCTGCCACTTGTGTGTGCGCTCGCACGCGAGAGTGACACTTTTAAGGCACTCCTCATCTCCTCTGCATGGTGAAGGGAAACTAATCATAATTTTTGCTATTATTTTAAAGATGATGTGGGGTACACACTAATTTCTCAACATAATATAGTTTGGATAAAATAATTGAGAAGATTAAATTTTATTGAATGTGGTTAGAGATGGAGCGGCGAGCTTAAATGGTGATTTAATCTTCTATTCCAAGTGTATTAAAACTGACGTTTTATATGAAACACTGAGGACCTATTTAAATGAGTTTTTGCAAATATTAGGACTGAGAAGGATGAATGAAATCCAACTGTTAAATCCAAGGCCCTTTAATGCATCTGGTAAAATCATAAAGGTTGTAATTTAGTGTAAACACAGCTCTATAGCACTGTGTAACTAGATCTTGGGTCCCTAGACACATAGAAGCTGAATTTTAATTCTGCTGTTTGGGGCTGTTGTAATTACATTCCTGAGGTTGCACATTTGTCGTTTCAAACTTAAGTCCTATGCAAGTTCAGAAACTTTACTAAATATCTAATGGTATTTTCAGCTGTACACTTCCGAAATACCCGCAAGTCGATAACCACAACATGTCGTAAACACTCATTAGCTGAGCATCTCCTTCAGTTAAAGCCTGAAGGCACAATTAAGCTTTTATTACAAAGCGCCTCTGTCCTGGTCCTGCATTCTTATTGACTAGCCAATATTCTAGACACTTAGCTGGAAATCATAATCAAGCCTTGACTTTCAGTGAAGCATCCCTCCATGAATGAAAAAAAAAATTATTTCAGAAATCGGAAGCATAAAGCATAAAGACTGGCATTTGTCATGTCAGCAAAATGACATGGAGTTTTTCACCTTCTATGCAGGCAGGATGATATCGGACTAATTAACAGAAAAAAAGGAGATTTTGGATCATATGCACACATACACACACATAGTGTGGTACAGAAAATGACCTAATGTCATTGCTGGTGACATCAGTTAACCTTTTCCGTGGTGCCATGATGGCATGTGAAGGTCATGTGATGTCTTTGAACATAGAGTAGTATACAAACATACAATACAAAGCTCATCTCCACTGGACACGAACATTGTAAAGGCGAATTTGTTATAACAAATAGGACACACCTTATATGCTCGCAATGCTGATTCTCCAACAACTGCTCTGCTTCACGCAAATATAAATATGCACATGCGGTGTTTTATATGTCATGCAAAATCGGTCTGTCAGCTTATTTACATAAAATGGTCTTTAACCTCTTGCCATGAAATTTGCTCAATTCAGCAGATGAAGAGCAAAAAACACGGCAGTGTTTTTTTTTTTCATCCAAGATTTTATTCTGCATGGTTGAAAAATAACTGGAGAAAGTACCCAAGGTCAAGGCAAATGAGAGGGAATATAAAACCAGATAAGAACAGACAGAAATGGAAGGGAACACAGGCGGAAATAAATAACCTGCTTGGTGTTATAATAGAAATGTCAGCTTGGCATGCAGCTGGCAATGTAAGAAGTACACATTCCTGCATTGTATGTTCAGCCCGGGGTGGGAAGTCTGGGGATGGAGATGCAGCTTTGACACCGATTTAGGGAGCTGGTGACTCCAACACAGCTTCAGAGAGCTGGGGCATCAACATGGATTTAACATCCATTGTTTAACACCCATTTGGAGTTGCTGGGGCCTGTGGGGGTGGGGGGTGGCTGTTGGGATATTGTGCTGATACACCTCTAGTGGGCAGGTAAAATCAACACTGCTTTAACATTGACTTGGGGAGCTGGTGGGACCAATGCAGCTTTGGCGAGCTGGGGAAGACAAAGCTAATTCACTGTGCAGCTGGACAGAGCTTTAAGGAGCCAAATGACACCAAAGCAGCCTCAATGAATGGAGTGATACCAATGCAGCATGACTGAGCTGGCATAGACAATACTGCTGGGATGCTGCAAGCAAGCCACAGAGAGCCAGGCTGTCAGAGAGGTCCAGACAGGCAAACTCTCCCTCTCTCTCATTCACACACACAGAGCCACAGAGTCCATTTATTCTTCTCTTTATGGGGACTCTCCATTCACTCCTAAGCAGAGGTGAAGATTTCAGGTCTGGAAAAATCCATGCTGTGATTTTGTTCAACCAAAAACAAAGTCATATAGAGTCAGAGTCAAGGAATATTCCACCTGGTTGGTTGAAACAAAATCAAGGTCTGGATTTTTACTTTCAGGACATGAAATTTCCACCTTTGTTCATAAGGGCATAACCCTATGACATCCTTAACCCCTATCCAGCCCTAACCTTAACCATAACTTACCAAACAAAATACAAGACTTTTGGCATATTTAGTTTTTTAATTGTAGTCACTGAAAAAATGTCCCCATACGGTAAATAGTAATGGGTTTCTATCACATGCTGGAGACGTTAGGTCCCCACGCTGTAATAATTACAAATCCACACACACACACACACACACAGACTCGGCACCATAAGTAACCAACCCAAATACAAGACTTTTGGCATTTTAAGTTTTTTGATTGCATTCACAGATTTTTTTTTTTATAAAATTGAGGTTATCCAAATGGTGACCTGAAAAAACGTCCCCAAAAGTAGGGAAATTTCAGGTTTTACCACACTTTGGAGACATTATGGTCCTCAAATGTGATCTCTGCAAACCCACACACACACAATAACAAAATCCTGCTGAAAAAATAAGCCTAACATTTTATTCCCTGTTATCTATATCATACAGTTTTTAAGGACGTTTTGGTCATATTTTAATGCCACTGGGATTAAAGAATTGATAGTGCTAGAGTCTGTGATAATCCTAGCATGATAACCATACCTTTAACATAAAACCACTGAGAATAATGGAAATGCTAGCAGAAATTCAATCAGGAAGCCCATTAAAGCGATGGCTTTTATAAGAATTATAATAGCCTTTACAGAGAGTAAAGCGCATGACAGAAATGGTGCTGTTGTTTAAAACTCATTCCCACCAAATGGGCAACAGCATGCTAAAGAAGGCAGATGTATGTCAGTATTAATGCACCTGAGCCTTTATTATGGATTTTTATATTTTAACTAGAAGCATATATCATACATAGTTATGAGAGTAAAACGCTGTGTTCAAAACACAGGCCAAAGCTGTAAATGGAACCTAAATCAGAGACAGGTTGAAAAATCCGCTGATGATGGAGAGTTATTAGTCCGTGGCTATGGGTCAGTCCAAAGTTGCGAACACAAGCAAGCTACTGTATAATTACTCACAACAGTAAGTTTAAGTTTCCCAATCCGCTCCTCGGGGGCTCACCGACGCTCCACATTTTTGCTCCCTCCCAGCTCCTGGTGGAAGCAAAAATGTTGACTGTCTGGCAGGGGGCTGGGAGGTAGCAAAAACATGGACTGACTGTGGGTCCCCGAGGATCGGATTGGGAAATGCTACTTTAGCGTAATCTTTCAATCTAGCTACTGTGAATCGTCAGCTTCCCCCCATAGCTATCCATATGCTGTAACTCCAGATTTCCCTCAAAGCCATTATGCAAATGCAATATTTATAGCCATTATTAGCTCACAAATATATTTTCTTCTTTGCATTATTTGCATTGCTACTTGATATCTTATACAATGTTTAATTAAATATGACTCAAAAGCAGGCACACTGTGGCCAACCACTCATGAAGCGTGTCAGATAACGAATTAATGCTTCTTGAAAATAACATGAAATACAGAAAAGGAAAAAAAATTCTTGCTAAGAAATACTTGTAGAGCAAATATTGAGATCTGCATTTTACACTTACATATGTCTTGTAATCCAGTATGTATTGGCTGAATGCCTATACAAGGCCTCCACTTTCTCACAGGACCACGTGCTGTCTGAGTTTCCCAGGCTCCCAAGCTGGTAAATGAAATCAAAACCTCCAGCAGATATTGTACATGACATGTAGTATATCCATATGTAGTGTGGGTGAATGCTCTGAATAAGTAACTGAGGCCTTCGTGTCAAAGCCGCCTTTTTACTGAGCCACAACCCCGTCCTGCAATCTATACCCAGCATCCACCTGGATTCACATGCACACTGTCTTAGAACAATATCCAGTATGCCTCACACTAATCACCAAGCTCTCTGTGTTCATCTTTGTGGACTGTCCTACTTAGAACCTCACAAAATGTAGCACAAGTTTCTCTAATCTCCACACAGACCGTGGAACAGACGCGAGCTGCTGGCCTGTCCTTCCCCGTGTCACTCTTCAGTGAGCCAAAGTGAGGGAAAGAGACTATGAGGATTGAGGATTATGCAGCGAATTGTGAAAATTGTTAAAAATGTACCTCATGAAGGATTCCCAACTTCCTTCTGCCACAGAATGTTTAAATCCTGATCAAAGCTAACAGAAAATGCAATGTATTGATGTCTCCCTTATTCAGACAGCAAAGCGGCACGGTGTACAGAATGGAAAGTTCATGTAATAAGTTTGGAAGGGTTTAAATGGCAGTGAATTCAGTGTATCAGCATTTTCTTATTATTATAAAGGTGCCTAGTTTGCAAAAGAGTGCATTTCAACTTCAAGAGTTTTGCTGATTAAA
Source organism: Petrocephalus schoutedeni (assembly GCA_026780765.1). NCBI lineage: Eukaryota > Metazoa > Chordata > Actinopteri > Osteoglossiformes > Mormyridae > Petrocephalus > Petrocephalus schoutedeni. The sequence continues at coordinate 11,272,704 of JAODKL010000017.1, forward strand.
AAAAAATAGTAATGAAAAATACATAATCTCTATAAAAATCTGCACTTCAAAAAATGACAAACTGATGTGCAAGACTGCAAGTAGATATTTAAAAGCACATACTTATTAAAACCTTGCTACTTTGTCATCCAAGTGCAATATAATATAATATAATAATAGAAATAAGAGGGAACATTTTGGGTTGAATCACTGCATTGAGTTTGTCAAAAATGAAACACAAATTTCTTGTTTCTGAAGAATTTTTTTGAGTTCTCTGAAAAATTGTGCTTAACCTTCCATCAGGTGAAATCCATCTAAAGACCATTCACTAAAGCCAGAAGTTAAGGTTGACTTGGGAGCAGATGATGTTTCACTGATGAGCTACAACACAGTGTGTGCAACGTTTGCATGAACTCATTGGTCATCCCTGTTTAGGTAACACAGAAGCGATTTTGCTATATTTGGACTTCACATCAATCCCACACAAACTACAAACACTAAAAATGCTTGGGATTATAAAATGCAAGAGCTTATGCATGTATCTAAAGTGATGATTGTTCTATAACAAAAATACACCTTTAAAAATAGAAGTGGCATCACATTTTTAACAGGGTGTTTTTTAACCTTTATAAATATTTTAGTTTAAAAAAGACTGATGTTTTACTGGAATATTTTACTGGATATTAAACACAAGAATTTCCCCTATGCACGTTGCATATTGTTTTTAGACCTTTTATACTCGAATGATTCTTGGTAATCAGGCAGATACTCAATATTACTATTCATTATCCAGTCCTGTGTTAAGCATGTGTGCACAGAAAAACATAGAAGGTGACCCCAGAGGACGCAAGAGAGTGAAAAGGAAAGCAAGTTCATTGAAAATGCATTGGTGTAAGATAGGACCCTTCAAACAGAGTTCTGACCTGCGGTAATACTCTCCTAAACAAGTGCCTGACTGGTATATGACATTAAAATAGAGCCAGAGAGGTCTGTAATCACCACAGGAGAACCTCATTTCCTTGTTTTGATGGAGCTCTCCTCTTCATTTGTGTCATCTGGAACACCCACAGACCATAACAGAACATTCAGTCCATTACATGCCTGATTAATAGACTCATTGAATGAGGTAGGAAACCTTAGTTTGATTGGCAGCCACATGTATGTGGCCGGAATACTGGACGCATTATTGAGCTGGGTCCGAACTCGCAGTTTTGACTGGTAGATAAAACTTAACATTTACTCAGTCTGCTCAATCAAACTCACCTAATGCCTGTGATCCCCACAAAAGGAAAATATTAAAATACTCACACATAAAGCGTTATTTGCTTAATATTGAGATGTCCAGAGGTGGAAATTTCACATCCAGTTGAGTACTCCTTGACTCTGACTCTTTATACTCAACTGGTTGGTTGACTCAACTGGTTGGTTGTCCGCGGAATGCAGAGCTTTGTTCACATCCAGCAACTAGGACGTTCTCCGATTGAAGTCCAACCACTGACCTGCATTTTCTTTATTCTGGAATCTAAACAAAAATAGGAGCTAATTCATAATGGCATCTGGATATTGTCGGATAATTAAGTACTCCTTTAGGACTTTAAAAATGTGGCACTGAAAATGCCGCCTAGATAACTCGTAAATTATTCAAGGACTTTCCCTTCCCCCAAAATATATCTAATACCATATATACTGTACATATGCATATAGGTAATATACAGCAGCAGAAATGACAAGACGCTAAAGGACCAGCTCTTGAAACTTAAGAAATTGTCAGTTATATGCACTGACAGTCTGAAATTTCTGAGCACTTTATGTCGTCACATTTCTGAATAAAAAGAAATGTCAATTGTAAATAAGCTATCAGAACTATTTGACGGAAAAGGAGCAGGATTGGGACTCTGGACTCCCACGACCCTGCATAAGACAAATAAGTATAGAAAATGGGAGGATGGATGGAAGATTAAGGAACTTGCTGACATGGAGATAAAATGGCGACACAACCAATCAGATATGTTGGAGGCTTTCTGTCAAATGACGCCCGGGGAAATTTTTGTCGAACACGCTGGCGAGAACAATCTGTCACATACTTAGCCCTGGGGAACCCACGGGGTCATATATGACCCTACCTTTTATTTCTGCCTTATATTCAACCCACTCATCAAAGTAAAGATTTTACTTTTGTTCTTGGGTCATATATGGTACAAGAAGATTAAATGAAATGAAAAAACGAAACAAAAAAATATATATATTTTACTTTACTTTGATGAATGGGTTGAATGTCAGGCAGAAATAAAAGGTCAAATATGACCCTGTGGGTTCCCCATGGTTAAAACGACACCACCACCTTGTTTATTCTATGTCCTGCCACAACTCTAGAGGGCGTAAAATGTTTTTGATGCAGCAGACCACCATAAAAAGCACAAACAAACATACTGTGGTGAGTGAGTCATTTTAATGAAGGAGATGATAGCTTTTTTTAAATGGAAGTTTCTCTCGTTATTAACAACCACTATTGGTTTAATACTAGTGCCGACACAGACAGGAAAGCCAACAATTTACACAATACTCATAGTTACACTCTAACGTTAATGCATTCCATGACAAATATTACACAATATTTACTACTAACAGAAATACACAAATATACATATTAAATTCATATTATTTATAGTACAGTGCTGTGTAAAACATGCCGGTAAGATAAAAGATTCAAGAATCTTGAATCTTACCAGCATATTTTGCACAGCACTGCATTTTAAACAATATGAATTTAATATGTATTAATTAAATGTATTAATTGATTAATTAATTAAATGTTTTAAATGTATTAAATCAATAAATTAAGTTAATGTATTGATTAAATTCATATTATTTAAAGTGCAGTGCTGTGCAAAACATGCTGGTAACTGCATAATTAGCCCTGCTGACCAATCCCGCGGTATCAATGTATGTTAGCCAATCGTGGATAGTGGGTGGGATCAGAATAAACGAATAAGTTTGCCTTGGGGATTAAACTGTAATCAAACAAGCAGAACTCCAATCAGAAAATTTTGACTAGCAGCTATTGGTGAGTATTCATTTCAGGCAGGTTGAAGTCCACACATTGTATAAGCTTTACACATATCAGACAGCTAGCACCCAAGATAAACTAATCTACTATAACTGTATATACTTTATCTATAATTTGTTATGCAGGTCAATAATAATGCTAATCCTTAGCCTCTATGGGCTGATGAATCGATACTGAGAAGTGGCGACCTGAATATAAAATGAAGGCTTGGATAAACAAAAATCTTACCAGCACGCTTACACGATTTCCAAGGGAATGATTTTGATTGTCTCGACTTAAATAGCGATAATTTCAACAGTATTCAAGGTTTTGATGGCGTTCATTCACCTCTCCCTCAAATTGTATAAACTAAAAAAATATATAAAAAACTAATGAGAAGAACAAAAGATGACACGAGACTTGTTTTGCTGCCCAGTTTATCTGTGAGCCATTTGCTTGTGTTACTGGTCTGCTTCATAAGTGGTCTCGACTGTGTCCATTGCTTGGGATTTCGCTTTTCTCACAGTAAAGAGAAATAATGATTCCAGTGGGGGCATTTATCAACATACCACAGTATGCTCTGTTACAACATTAAGTGCTGAGTAACATTAATATTCTGCACAAGTACCAGTGCAATCCCTTTAAACTAACAAGGCTGCCGTGAAGATGGTGCATGCACAGGAAATATAAAAACTCAAGGTCAGTTCCTAAAGGAATTTCTGAAGGTCAACTAGGTCCAAAGCATCACCCAAATTTACCGAAACCATATTATTCATTATTCCGATTATGAGATGCACGTTATTAGGATGGAGGCTGACAGAATTAATATGGCGGACACTTCACATTATTAGAAGTAATCCAGTAAGCATGTACATTTCATATTTTAATAAATGACAGCAATTTGTTGGTGTCTACATTTAAACGTCTATAATAAAAAGGTTGTCTTCAACATGCATTACTTGCTGAATGCCATATTTTACAGTATGGAATCAACAGCATATTTTCATTGATGAGGTATCTCTGCATATTATACTGTAATTACAATGCTCTTGCCGCATTGGAAACTGACAGATAGGCAGCGAATCTCACAGTATGCGTCCGCAATGTAATTGTACATGGTTTGAATTGGCTCTCTGCCAAAGAATTATACACTGTTTGTTCCTTTAAGTCGCTTAGCAACACCACTCCAGTGTGGATAGAAAGCTCCAGGTGGAGACATGATGATAACTCCATGATTTATGCATATTTCTTCAGACCCATGGAGAAACTCATTCTGTAAAGACTAAGGGCTTATATAATCTTGTGCTTGGGTGTCTCCGCAGTACTGCCATCTTCTTCCGGAACGAATTTTTCTGAAGAGTAGTACCAAAGACCGATTGCTCATCAACGGACTGTTCGCAAGCCATCCGTTCCTTAATCTTCACATATTTTCCTGTGATAGACAAGAAATGAGCACCTTATAATTAATTAAACCAGGAAAAAAAGATTTTGACATTCTAGTTAATGTAATATAATATTATGGGCAAAGTCAATCTCCAACTTCTTTATTAATAAAACTGATAAGCTCTGACTTCAGATTTAGTTGACAGCTTTTACATGCGATGGGAGCATTGATCTGTATTGCATGCAACGCCCATGCAATTCATGAAAATTAAATTTGCAAGTTCTAAAAGACCTCATTCAAACTTTATTTTAACCTTATCCAACTTAAACACTTCCGTACAGTATCCCACCCATATTTTTATAACCTCGGTACAGGCATAATCTGATTATTAATCATAAATCTAGATGTTAATAAGCACTGTAGCTGTACCAAACCTTGAAATCTTCTTTGAAAAATCTTTGGAAGATGATTAAAGAGCTTCTACATAATTTCACATTGATACTTCGATGATGATGCTGTGCCATCATCAAAGTTCCTGGCGATATTTGGTCTTCTGTCTCATTATAAAGACTGAACATACAAAATACTTTTATATCTTCAGTCTGCTTCTGTGGTCCTGTGGTTATAGCAAATTTGTAATCATTGCTAATGATTAAATATTCCAAACGCATTTATAGTCACGTTCATCATCAGGATGGTACAGCTAAGAAAGTTCAAAGATAGGCGTAACATTGAGTATCATTCTGATGCTGATGGCACGCAAATCTGTTTATGTCAGACTTGGCTTATCCGTGACTCTCAGTGTGTAGACCTTTTTTAAACTAATGTAATTACGGCTGGCATTCTGCCTGTGCCCTGTGTTTCCTGGGTGGACTCCTAACTCACTAAGACTCTTTATTGGTTAAGTGGCATGGAAAAAGGATGGGTGGCTAGCTAATGTGATTTCTTAGCGTTCAATGTCTGCAAGAAATTCAGTTGAATTGAACCAGTGTAAGAGGTGTCCTCTCACACTCAGTGTTTGAGTCCAGACTAAAGTAACATTTTAATACATGCTACCTTGGTGATAGCTGCTAGAATGGCCCCAAAGCAAGTGTACAAAGCCATCTGCCACATTTTTGTTCTGTTTAAACGTGAAAAACGAAACCAAGTTTGCCTCAAACAGCTGCCTTTATAATTTGCACAATATGTTGATTGGAACCCACCTGTGTTCAATTAAAATGATTAACCATTCAGACTGAGCACATCTGTATAGATTATACACCTATCTGCCAAGGGGATGAATACATATCGATATTAAGGTAAAGGAGAACAACTCATGAAAAGAGCTGTGGATAAACACAAGTCAAGAGATGACGTAAAAAGATATCTGTAACAGAGCATTTCACTGTTAAATCAATGATCAAGTTGAAGGCATACACCACTATCCAGAATCTCCAACCAAGAAACAAAAATAGCTTAGGTGTTGCAGAATCATGGCATGAGCAGGTGCTGGTGGGCTTGTTATATTAGAGGACAGAACCTCTGCTATAGACCCGAGACTTGTATAGCAATTCATCTTTCAATAGGACATTGATCGCAAACATGAAGCCAAAGTGATTCTTAAAAGAATGCCTTAAAAAAGTGGAAACCCTGGAGTGGCTAATTTAAAGTCCAACACAAGGCAGAACAGAGGGTTGTTCCCCATACGGTGGATGGCAGGTGGAGCTGAAACAATAAACACTGCCGCAGGAAATCTTACAGCATGTAACAAGACTGACTGTAAATTAAACTCTACATGTGCAAAAAGCTAGCTACTAAACACTGCAAAATACATTATATGAATTAATGTAAACTGGGCAAGCAAGCGAAATATTAAGCACTAAAATATCTATATTTTTCATTCTCGATATTTCATGAAATATTTGTTCAAAATAGAAATAAAAGGCCAATGCTTCCTACGCCCACTGCATGCCTATCGCATTTCTGTTCTTTTCTCCTACTTTATCCCTGTGCTTTTGTCCCTGGGGCGAATATCGACTGCTTGTGAGCATCAAACTGCAGAATCAAACTCTCTTCGGCTCTGCCGCAGACTGACCCGCCGAGCACCACTAGCTGCCCTAACAGAGGCCTGAACTGAAGCCCACTGCATTGCGCTTCATTTTTCGTTGTAATAACAGGCAGGTAGCTATTTCTGACGTGTATAAGGCAAGTGTGTCAGAGTAGAATAGGCAGAAGCTACAGCTGTGCATCAGGCTTTCTGTAGCTGCCAGTAATCTGTCCCTTTCCACTCATTTTCTTCTCCATTACGCTGTCTTATAAATCTATGATTGTTTTGTAAATGCTTGTAAATGTTACCTGTTCTGTCTCTAAATCCTTTATAAAAAATGCCGGGTAATGCTTTACTTAGGGCCATGGTTTTAGTAATTTGAACACATTTTAAGCACATTCATAACAAATAATAATGCACTCTAAATACACTACTAATGCATTATCATGGCCAGTATAAGCATTAAGGCTGTTTTGTACTGCATTATGAAGGTATCTATTGTGCATTATAGAAGAGACCTTCATAGGGCATTCATAATGCATCGGAGAAATGTCTATTTATAGCCATTTTATAATACTCTATGAATGTTACAATGAATTATAAGAAGAGTTATTAGGCTCTATGAATAAGGGCTTCAAAATGTTACCAAATGTTGCTCTGGAGCTTGTAACCTGTTAATTTAAGAATGACTGCTGTTGTAGCAAATACCTTTGTTTGTAGGGTTTTTTTTAATCTTGTGTTTTTATACCACTGTGGTAACGATTAATTGGATTAAGTGTCTGCTTCTCTCCTTGGGTTGGAAGGGCTGCACACATTTTAAAGCTGGAGGTGAAGCTGATGTGAATGATTAATTCACGGCGAGCTGCAGTCCCTGGTCCACTACCTCTGCCGTCTGTTCTTTAGCAGAGCATGCTGGGGAATGGAAGATCCCTGTGTGAATAAGCCCTCTATATTATCCTTTAATAGTTCCTTTTAAATGCAAGTGTTCTTCAGGTCCAGTGCCTTTATATGTAAGACATGCCAGGCTTTTGAGAAAGATGCACTTCCAAGTATCAGCCGCTTATTAGCAGGACAACAAATGCATTTTCTGTCTGTATTCACATTTAGTGGTATTTCAATGTGCAGTGCTACTTCTAGTTATACCAGCATGCCATTCGGGCTGCCGAAAACGCGAGCTCACAGGAAATGCCGATGGTGTGTCGCAGAAACTGGGACATTTAGCATCTAAATTGTTCGCAGGGAGTTTTAGTCCTTAATTTTGCTGCATGACTTGGCGTGACATGAGGCCTAACCATAAGGGTGTGGAGAGGCAGTTTGTCAGTGTTTGTGGGCACAAGGTGTCTGGGATGGCTTACCTCAGACTTCCCAGGGGGTTTCAGCCAAATACTGCCTTTGATATCTCATATAGAGTTTCCCTTCTCACGCAGTAACTGCAAGTTGGACCTTTTCCTTAAATTTACCTTCTTTTTCTGGCCACTCAAACCTGTTTTTGTTAAGCATTTATGGACAATCCACATAGACACAAACCCCGGCATAATTTGTCCCATCCGCAAAGGACCGCGTTTCCTTGAGGGCATGAAAGAAAAACAGTTTCTCTTTCTTCTTCTCCACACACCAGATAAAAGGGGGATGAAATCTTTTAAAATACAGCGGGTACTGCTCTTGATCCCACTGCTGTAGAGTGTCTGTCAGGCTCTGGTCTCTCTATCCAAACTAAAAAAAGAAAGACCTTCTCCTTCTTGGTTTGAGGCATCAAACAGAATATCTGACATATTAAACAGCAAGATTTAACCTTAACTCCAGCCTCTGTTGTTTTTGAGAATTTTAGTGTGACCAACAACTCATACGACTGTCAACCGGAGGGCCCTCCTTTCCTTTTTTCGTCCTGGCAGTAGGATGAGTTCAGCTTAGCAAAGCGAAGGCATTCCGCTACATAGCTTTCATATTGAAATCATTGTAAAATCCTTGCTGGTGACTTTGAAACTTCAGCGTTCTCTTATAGCTTTCTAGCCAGTTCCTGCAGCCCCCTGATACTTCAAGATCCGGCCTTGGGGCCTGCTGTCTAAATTTGAAACAAAACCAGAGGTCCTTCATAATTGGAGGGCATAGAATATTCTGTTCTAATACCGATACATATACAGTAATACACCGCATGCACACGAGATTACAATGTAGCTGAAATATTACCGTCGCCTAGTAACATTGTACCACATACAATTACGGACAGCACAAAATACCTGAAAATGACCAACTGTGTTACTGGTTCATGTATTTACAGTACTGTATTTTTTGATCATTTTAGAGGTTACTCTTTCTATGTATCACATTTTTTGTACTGTATCTAGGTTTGTGTAGGTATTTTCATTTTTCTTTTTTTGCAGCATCCGGAGCGCACAAAATGAGAATTTCGTTGTGTGCTGCACATATGACAATAAAGTGCTTGAATCTTAAGACTCCTCTTGACACTGAAGGGCATGCCGACATGTACACTTTAATAAAAACAGGGTCCCTGCAGCTCTAAGCAGCCCCTTTTACAGTGCCACTTCGGTGCAGAGTGCCTCAGCCTATCCCACGGCATGTTAACGAGCAAAACACTACTAAATACTAAATACTTAATGCTCATTAACTTTCACTTGCTGAAGATGAAATATGATGAAGTCGTTTGGACCTTCAGTACGAAGATCAGAGGTATTATCGTTTCAAAAAGTGAGTTTCCTGATTGTCTGACATAATATACCACTGTTTCTCAGTCCAGTCCTTAAGGAGCCACAGACAGTGGACTGTCTAGCTGGGAGCTGGGAGGGAGCAAGAACATGGAAAGACTGTGGGTCCCCAAGGACCGGATTGGGAAACACTGCAATATACTACAGTATGTGCCTGTGGCTAGTGGAAGTGTCTGTATGTTTGCTGCCCCCATAACGTCCACAGATACGTAAGAATGACCCTAACATCCCGGGTATGCAGTTTTTCAGTTTATCCACACTAACTGAATTTTCACAGCTCACATTTAATTATCATTACACCAGGGTAATGTAGCTTTTGTTCTGACCACTGTTGTTTCAAATGCGCACAAGTGTATACAAGCTACAGTATGTCAATCCCAAAGGGAACCAGAAGGATAAGTAGATTGGCGAGTGAAGTGAGCTCAATTCCATCATGCTTATTATGTTACGGAAATGTTAACAGACACTTACAAAAACATCTTTAAAAAATTATTAATCTCCAGATAAATTAGATTCAGCACACACAACACATCAAAGGCATTATTTAATCACGCAGACGGAGCATTTGTCGATAAATGTATACACCCTCGATACCAGTGTTTAATCAAACTTTCAGTCTCCCTTCAGGCAACATGTGCTCAGAAATGCTGCATTTTTGATACTTCGCTTGGTGTTTTAATACAGGAGTAACATGCATGAAACGTAAACATGGTGAGGATCAGGCTAGTTGCTGCATGTGCAAAGGACCTTTCTGTTGGGGGATTGACATTATACTTATTATTGAGGAACATCTTCGTATTTAGATGCAGCAATGTCGCCTCCACACCTCCTCTAGGTAGGAGATTCACATCCCTTCAACCGCACCCAGACATCCGACATACGAGTGGCAGCTCTAAATTATCCCTTGTTTGTGTCAGTGCCCCGTGACGGATGGGCGTCCCGTCCAAGGTATACCCAACCTTGATGGCTGTGCTGCCCGGGACAGGCTCCATAGCCCCCCACGGGCTCCTCCAGGGTAAGTGGTTAGAAGATGGATAGATGAAACTCGGGCTGGAAGGGGTGTTTGTAGTGCACGAGAGCACACAGTCTTCAAAAAGGCCGTCAGAACCCAGCTGACACCAGAGTACTCACCCGTTTTGGCTGTAGTGCGGTTTGTGTTTCACCGGGGCTGCTAAATTATTCACGGCCCTCAGAAGTAAAGCATGACCTCTAAACTTCGTCAAACTTCAACCTTTATTTATGTATGTATTAATTTATTTATTTTTAAAGAACTTTCAGTTTTATCTCTGCACTCAGGTACAAGTAATTCCCATGCATGCATGTAGCCTTTTACATTACTGTGGTCTGCAATGGGGTTTTTAAAATGCATAGTGGAATTTAGTTGCGTTTTTTAATGTTCACTTAGTATTGTAAGTATTGACGTTCTGCAAAAGCAAACAATATTTATTAAAACCTTTTCATTGCTGTTCAATGATGGTAATACTAAGAGGTACTGAATATTTTTTTTTCCCAAAGAGTCAACCATGTTTTACCGTGTTGCTCGGCTTCCTGGATAAACCTTTCCTTACTACCTTAATTCAGACCTGAACGCAAAGCAGAAACTGGGCATACATCACAGTAGAACAGTATTATGTTGTTGTTTTTCTAAAAAAAAAAATGTATTGCACAGTTAACACACCGCCTTCATCTGAAAAAATGTTGCAAATATAAAAACCTCAAAACACTCGTCGCACATAATCATTTGTTTTTTTTCTTTTTACAAAAAGGGAGATTGACTCGTCAGTACTCTGTGAAGCAGGAACATAATTGCTGGCATCCTGATTAAAAGGAGAAGACACCCCCCCCCCCCCCCACACACACACACACAAACACACACAAACACAGATAAAGGGTACATAAGGCAAAAGTCAGCCTCAGCCAAATAAGCAGTGATTCTGACAGCTTATCACATTGCGGGAAGCCAAACAAAAATGTCCAAATGTAGTCTGTTGGAAGACATAGGGAATCCTCAGTGGCTGAATAAGGATATTCTTGTTTGGCTTCTTTGCTTTTTATCGAATTTATTAAGATAATAAATATTTAATTCATAAACAAATGAGACTTCTGCTAGAGGTGCCTACTCCTGCCGCAAACTGAGTAATGAACTGCGGTGCAGAATTTCAGCAGGAGATGTCTGGCACGTCTCTTGATGTTTGCAGATGATGGAATACAAGGCTTAGTGTGTTTCCTGTCAGGTGTTCATTTAGCTGAACTGCAGCAAGTATTAAATCACTGAAATGCAGCAAATTGTGACTCTGGGTTATCCCACAATGCTTTTGGGCAATTTACAGAAGAAGTGGGAAACTGTGCCACTGAATGTAATCTAGTCAGAAAGTCCTTCAAAAAGACCAACAATGGAACTGATCGCTGTCCTCCCATGGATTGCCATGATTATTTGCATGGATGAATCAATATTGCACCCCACTCTCTCGTGCCGGGGTCTAGGCCAAACAAAAATTTCCTCCAGATAACCCGCTACAACCTTAAAACTTTTTTTGTTATTAATCCTACCTCATTGTACAGTGATGTAAGGCCACTTCTTGACCATGATTCGTGCCTGCACTCTAAACACTCAGTGCCTCTTATCTGTGCCTGCTCATTAATACAAAAGACCAGCTCCCACAAACCTACAAACAACGAATCAAATGTGGCCGCAACTTAATATATACAGCATGCAGAGTGGGGTTGAGAGATTGAGTTACTGTTCCTCTAGGTATCAGAATGGCTAAGGCGTCTGATTTTGAAGCAAGATAGGGTGGTTTTAGCTTCTCAGAAGCAGGCACATTTTCTTGTATTTTCATGTACAGTGGCATCTAGCACCCAGTCAGTGGCAGTTCTGTTGCAGGAGACACCTTGTTAATGAGAGAGGTCAGAAGAGAAAGAGAGATTCTGCTAACAGGAAGCTCTAATAAAAGCCGTAAGTACAATGGTAGAAGCACAATGGTGCACAGAAAGGCTGCTGCCAATGCACAACTCGTTTCCATTTTCTATGCACAATTTACTGTAACCATTAGCATCTGTCTGGCAGGATACTTACCCCACCATTTTAGTGAGCCATTTGCTTTTAGTACGTGGGTCCTCATAATGTCTATTCAACAAGTCGCAAGTTATTTGGAGTTTAGTTAAGAGTTAAATTCATATTCAGGTATTACTAAAGCAAGTGGTCCATGGTATGTGAAATATTACCAATATGTCCACATTTAATTAACTCTTTGATTAGTTCAAGCTAGATTTAATATAGAGCATTATTGTTACCAGGTGACTAGATTATTACTTATAAACCAGCTGTCTCTATCTCTATTCATCACTCTTTGCCAAAGGCTTTCCTGATGAGCAGAAGTACATGCATCTTACTACCCAATAATTCTTAATTACCGTCCTTGAGAGGTTTATTGGCATTTAGCATCATATGTTAATGCATCACTCACCTAATTAAAGCTGATAAGGCATCAATGTAAATGTGCTTCAGTATACTGGAATCGTGGGCGTTGGGGGGGGGGGCTCTCAGTCACCATTACAAACAAGATTTTAATAGCTGTAACTATGAGTTTATGTGGCACTTAAGAATACATCTTTCGGAAAAACAGAAAAAATAGGTGCATGGCTAATACAAGCATAAATAAAACAATATAACATAACAACCTCGGGTTTAATGAAAAAGTCCAATAAACTTAAATAAATTTTATATTGTATGAGCACAAGGTGTTTACAAATATAGTCACAGTTATAGTCTCTCTGCATGATGAGATCTTGCATAGCCGTACCTGCGATATTTATTATCTGTGACGCTGCTGTCTGCTTCTCTCAGGCTCTTTAGGATTTTTAGGACCAAACCGTAAGATTTATAGAAGACAAGTGACTCATTCCCTAGGTAACCAGCTTGCTTCAAATAATCACAGAGAAATGGCACTGTTAATTTACTGCTGCCAGTTAATCTCTGCGATTCCATAGTTTTAATAATGGCAGGATATTGAATGCCGCAGATGCACAAGCGGTTAATCAGCTCTCTAAGCGGTAACGTGGAGACACCCTGACTCCGCCTCACTGTAGTCGTGCTGCTACACCGCCTGGCATCGGCGACACATTGCCCAGGCAGCGTCTCTGCCGGAGCTGAACCCACAACGCTGTTTATGACTCTTAAAAGCCAGGTGCAGACAAAGTGAGAGCCGGCTATTTTGGCTAACCACTGACTGCGATGTCAACTGCAAAGACACAAACAGAAAAACAGACCTAATCTAATTTTGGGGTTTGGCAGCTGCATTGGCTGCATCTTTGTTGCATGAGAGATACATTGTCCTGCCTTTCAATTAATCTTCCACTTTTCTATTACTGTTCTCATTCTCACTCATTTCTTTCGCTCCTCTGTCCCTCGGGCCCCTCATTTCTGTATTCTACTGCAACGCTTTTGAACCATTATTGCCCACCAATATTGCTCCTGGCAGAACGCTAACCTTGCTACTTTTTGTTCTTGTTGAGCTCCAAAATTATTAGCTACCCGTTACTGCACTGTCAGCGGTATGAATTGCGTGACCAAGCATGGCGATACACCAAACAGATAAGCCTGCAGGCACTTTTACCCAGTCAAGCCAAATCAAAGTCTCATAATAGCCACAGATACCTGTGATGGTGAAAAAGGTTAGAAAATTATTAGTCATTATATGCAAAAAAAAGAGCTGCCTTTATTTGATGATTTGTGAATCTAACAGATTTGTATCAAACAATCCATCAGTCGCCTAATTATTCAAGGGAAACTGTTAAGTAATCAGTTTATTTACACAATTTAAATTGGCAAAATAGAGAGAACATCATTTTCATTGCAGACACTTCTCAGCGATTTAAATCTGGTTTAATTCAAGATGGAAAAAATGCAGCAAACATACGGTTGAGTGTGATTTGAAACAGCTTAATCTGAAATTATTTAAGGGCTCAGCTAGGAACAGTATAGGACACTGTGATAGAATTTATACTGGAAGAAAAGTCAGAGATTATACATTCTGTGAAATGCACAGATGTTGGTGACATACTGTTAATTAATGTGATATCAAATAAAGGCTGGATATTTTGAAAAGCTTTTGAGATAATGTATAGTAATCTGAAGTCAATGATGTCATTCTTTTATTGAATTAGTTTATGCCAAGATATGAGGTGATCATAGAACCAATGCATCATTTAACGACTGCTTTGGTCCAAATCAAGATATGCGGTAAACAGGGGGCTGAATCACACTTCAGCTACTGCGTCAGCCCACACCAGGACTTTGTTCATTGGCTGATTTAGTTTACATGAAGGCGTGAAGCTCATCAGAGGACCACTTCATCACTTAATGACCGCATCGATCTGCACCAATATGTTTGGTAAACAGAGAGCCAGCTCACCCTTCAATGACCGAGTCAGCCTACATAAAGGTGCATGGTGGAATGTGCAATATACACCAGATTGCCCAAACTATTCCAAAACATACTGCTTTAAACAGCTTCAGTAGAAAAACCCATGGTCAACAAAGCAAAGATACAAAAAAGCACTGTCATGTATAATTTGGTAATCTCTGCAAATACATTGCATAGAATCTGACAGAAAGTATTCCCATTCCTGCTTGCTATTCCACAATTTGCAGTGGTGTACAGATGGTAGTAGGGAATGAATGCTTTATACTGCATTACACCAACACGTGTTAAATTTATCATTATTACTTTGGTTAAAATTAAAATGTACAGTATGCAAATCTTATAGGTATGATTTTGTATATTTGATGAAAATCCTTTGATTAGAAAAGATGCTAATTATATATAAAGCAGGTCTGGAAATGTCAGCAAGGAACCAAATTCTGCATGTAATGTTGTTGAAAATGGCATAGACTAAAAGAAAACAAGGTCATATAAGTTACTTTAAGTCTCATGCCATATATAAAAACGATATTCTGCACAAATTTCACAGATGAATGCAATATTGATGTTTAAATATTCATCACCAAACAGCAATCAACAAAAATGACAAACAAATGAAATTTTTAAATATATATTCTTTTAAATTTGATGAATTGATATAAACAATTAAGCATCGCCTGTGAAATAAGGACCTCACCCCTGACATAAACATGCCGCAATTTTGTATAAACTTCCATTTTTTTTATTAAAAAACTATATTTAAGTACTTCTCAGAAAAGGTGTAACAGAAAATCAACTTTTGATTATTCCAATACAGCTTTGACACAAAATTATAATAATAAAAAAAACAGATAAGCAGAAAGGTAGCAAATTAATTCATTTTGACTGTCAAGCTAAATAAACAATAAATAGTCTACCACTTGTTGACTTGGCTGATACATTTTTTGGTTGATATATATATATATCAAAGGGCCAATAGCAGGATCACTACTGATCATGGGATTTGAACCAGAAACCTTCTGAGTCCCAACCCACAGAATGCCCACCTCCCCGGAAAAAAAAAATATATACTCTTTCTGGTTAATTATATATTATTATATAATTAATATATATTACATATATATATTTCCACATATGTAATAGTTTTGATGGGTCTCTACAATTATTCTAAAATAGAATAGTACAAACAAATGTTTTTATGGGTAGGTGCATCTAAACTTTTGACTGGTACCATATATATGAATTATTTTGGGAATGACAGGCAAAACAACATCTGCAAAGAAGAGTTAAGCATTATTAAATGGGTAGATTGACCAGTAATTAGATTTTTATTGCCCTTCTTTATGCCACTTAATTTACCCTACTTAAAACCCAATTTAATGCTTGCCATAACGCTATTACCTCACAATTAAATATAGTTTTGTATGCAACCTGGTTTCATGCTTAAAATTATTTATGGTCTTAAAGGCTAGCTTGCACACATTACCAGCAAATAAATTTAATATTTTCAAGCAAGCTAAGTGAGCTTAATTCAACATAAAACAGTTTCAGGTATTGCAGTGTGTAATATAAATAACCGCAGAATAAGTGTTTCAAAGGCTTAAAAACAGCCTTAATACCACCGGGAAGTTTGAAAAGTGCATCTTGTTTGAAATAAAGGTTTTCTTGGTGAATTGAGATAATAAAAACGCAGACAGAAATAGGATTAAAAACGGCTATTCCTGCATTACTAAGGGATGACTGCCTTTTGACTGTACCTTAGGAAGAATAAATTGGAGTATACTGGGTACATACGGGGTTAGGTATGCCTACATTTACGTCCACACTTTCATCAGGTACATTTTAATATGCTTTATAGGGAGCGGACAACATAATGGAAACACAACCTAAAAAATGACTAACTTGTGCTACGGGGAGCAGTCTGAGAATTGGTGAAGCCCAGACTGCATCAGTAAAGTGGTGCACTAGCTCACCAGCAGGGACAGATAGTCGCTAAACACCACAGAAGCGCAGGCTCAAAAATGACCACAGAACTGAAGCAGCACCTCTGTGACCCAGTCCCAAATAAAATGGCACTTTTCGAGTGCCACAAAGCCGCAGTTTGAAGCGGGCACGCCATCTCCAAGACCAGTGTACAAAGATGCAGAGCTTGGTGTTGGAGCATAAAACCACAATCAAACCAGAACATTGAGCAATGGAAAAAGGCAATAGGGTCTGATTAGTCATATTTCATCCCTGTTTCTGCATCGAGACATATTTATGTTCAGAGATAGCCAAACAGATACCATCAAGCCACAATGTCTACTGCCAGATGTTAACCTGGTGGGGAGTCCATAATGGCAGAGTCTTCTGAGGAATATAAGGCCATTGCATCGAATTATGTGCACCCTTTGCTATTCTCTCACGATGTTCCAATGTTCCAAGATGACAATTTCCTATACATTTATCCATTTAGGAGATACTTTTATTCAAAACGATGCACAATTCACAAACAGGGTCAGTCTGTCCCTGGAGTTAACCACAGGATTTGAGTTGACGATCTGCACACGGGTCCAAAGCCACCATGCACGCTACATCAAGTTCAAAAGTGGTTTCATGGACACCAGGATGAAGTCAGACGCCTTCCATTGCATCCCTAATCACCAGGTTTCAAACATAACCGAAGCTTCTTGGGAAGTTCTGGAGCACAGACAGCAAAGCAGATTTCCATGTCCTTTACCCATCAAAGAACTGCAGGCTTTTTCTTGAAGAAAGGTCCAGTATCCCACTATACACAATCCAGGACTTATATGCCAGCATTTCAATGAGTATTGAAACTGCCGTGAAAGCAAACTCAGGCCCGTCTTCTTATCACGGCATTAATATATTCATAGGCGTTTCCGTTATTTTGTCCATACCCCATATACCATAATTTGATTTCAAATTTTGTGTAATTTGCATTAGAATAAACACTACCAGTCAATGGTATTTGCACACCAAAGGTTTTTACCACTTTTCCATTTATTTCATAAACTGCAGAATGTTTATTCTTTTAAAGCATTGGAAAGTTGAGTGAACATAAATGAAAATATAAGTTTTCATTTGTATAAAGGAACAAGTTTCCTTTATACAAGTAACATGGAAAGAGTAGATGTTAAGTGAGTAACATTTCTGTGTGCAAAAACATTTGACTGGCAGTGTGAATTGATGTAACAATCTTTAAAAAAGAAGAAAATGGTGTAACAGTATAGATTTTTTTGTGTTTCTAAATAATGAGTTACACTGTTCGTTTGCAACCAGAAATAATTGAAGGCTCAAAGTAAAAGGGCATTTTCCTTTCTTACACAATTAGCTTAATCAGTTTGAAGTAGGTATGTTCGACATAGTCTTTGCACAGATGTAATGTGTTTATGTGTACTTTTTATTTGGAATCATGCTGCTTTGTAGAAACACTAAAGAGATTGGCATCTTATTAATATTTGTAGGTCTGAATTGAGCTTCATAAAATAATGATAGTCTGGAGACCTTAGCTTAAATAATGTAGTTTGTATTAATTTTGGTGACCATGTACCTTACTTACTTCCATTTCCTGTTTATCTTTAATGCTTCTATAGGATGCAGGTTTGAAGGTGCAATGTGATGTTTTGTTATAAATATTTTGTTCTAATATATTTTGTTGAGGTGGAAGAAAAACAATTTTTCAGTTAGCCACCAGATTAGCTTTACTGAATTAATATTATAAAAATAAAAAGTGCTTCTTCAACTAAAATATTAGCATGTCAGTATAAATGAAATGAAAGCATAATAAAAATAAACTGGCAAAAAAAAACATGCACGTCTGAGCACACAATTTTTGGGTAAATCACTTGCTGAACATCTTGGCATATTTTTAAACTAAAAATTATCGCCGGCCTTAGTCCTGGTTCAGTCACACATCACAACATTTAATTCCCGGCCTAATAGGCCCTGTTGGCTTTCAGACACATGCCTTAAACTGAAACCGCGGTGGGATAGAAAGACAGAGAAGAACCAGGAGAAGTTTTGTAGAATCATAATAATGCTGCTAGGATGGGCACAAGCATCCTCTCTGACCAATTAGATAAGGAATAACTCTAGAACAAAAGAAAGAAATGGCCCTCATTCTTTGGTTTTTTTTTTCATACACAATGTAAAAGACGTAAAATCACATAAAGCAGTAGGAGCTTAAACTGCGCACAGACGAAAACGATGGTGGGGACTCTGAGAGACATAGGATAAGACAATGACACTGCACAGACACTCGCAGACTGATTCAGCAGTCTCTTCACAGCATTTATATTACATGGTATGACGCATAGAAAAAGATTTATTATTATTATTTTTCTTTTAATATTATGAAACTTCAAACCAAACCAATAAAAATATACATGACTGTTGTACCTAAATAAAGTACTACTGAGCATTCTCAGATACAGTATTTAAAAACCTGTATTATTTCATTATTATTATTTATTTGGAATTTTCATACATGTTATGAATTGTGCTTTTACTAAAACAGTACAGAACTGCATACTGAATAGGAAGTCTTTTGATTTTGTTCGGGTGGAGGACAGAACCCTCGAGCTGCGGACGGCACTCTGATGACGGGGGGGCGGGGGCGGGGGAAGTGTTTTTTCGGGTATACTGTGCTTTACTGACAGTAGCAAAGGCACCTGTGCTTTCATGTGGGTCACTAAGAAAACCTACTTGATCCCAGGCTCATCTCGTGCTTATCTTCCGCCCCGGCTGGCTCATATTAAAAAGAGGATGGAGAAACGGCGCGGGGGGTGGGGGGGGGGGGGTTGGGCTCCCGCGCCATCCGGAAGGGGAGGCTGCTTCTGAGTGCCCGTCGGCCGAAGCTGGCGCTAGGGTGGGCGGGGCCGTGTGGCGCCCAAGGCTTCTCTGGTGTGGGGGATGGTGGGCCACTCTCAGCTCCACAAGCAGACGTTGCTGGTGGTCTGGCAGGTGGACTCCACAGCCGCGGGGGACAGGTAGAGCCTGCCGCTGGGACACGCGCACAGCTCGTACACAGTCTGCTTGGGAACCGGAGCCCCCCGCGATGCCGCCGTTGTGCCCAAGGGCAGGCCGCCCAGCCGGATGGTCTCTGCGTTCAGGAAGATCTGCACCGAAAGAACAACAGGAGGCGCCCGCTGTGGATTACTGCGAGTGCATAGTTAGTCTCCGTCATTAGCCCACATTCTCGAACGAAAGGGCCACCTATTTATATTCTAGGCATCGAGAGAAGTGCAAAACAAAATAGATTAGCAGGTATCAGTGCGTGTCTCTACGAGAGAGGATTTCATTTGTGCCATCTTTATTTGGATTAATGGTTCCGACCCAAAATGCGGGTGAAATCTTCAGGAAGTTGCCACAGATGCTGTGGATACAGGATACTGGTAATGATACTGGTAACAGGACAGAAGGTACTTAGGGTGTTGAATCTTTTTTTTACAGCTGTAGCTGCCCTCTAAGTAAAACTTACAAACCACTTCTGGGTGTCTCTTTAGTGTTTCTATTACCCATCACTTGGGGATAACATGTGGCTCATCCATCTCGAGCTTTATTAGAAATATCACTCAGAAGGAAAAAGGAGCTCCTGAATTAGTGTGGACGCAGAAGATAAGCTGAAATTTGTGAACGCCATTTCCTAGTGGCTCGCAAGTCAGGCATTAATCTCATTAATGAGGAATCCTTCTATCCCATTTCACTTCAGGGACGGAAACAAGGACAACAAAGCAGGCGAGGTCCTGAAACGGGAGGGAGGAGACTTTCCTGACTCTATGTGTAGCGGGGAGCTCATTGGATGGCAGAACGACTGTTCAGCTAGGAGCCGCATCACAGAAATAAACACAAACAAGAAACTTACTCATCTGGAGGCGAAATAAAAAACGCTAGAAAGCCTGTCAGTAGCTCACCTACGAGCCACTGCATGACGCCATTAAAAATAATAAAAATAAATAGTTTTCTCAATCCCATCCTGTTCAACGCTCCTCTGAACTCTCGCAAGGGGTTTCGAATACAATATATTAAATAAATATATAACCAGTACCTACAAAATGATTCATTATATGACAGGTGCCTACACAGGTGGGTACATTATAACGTGTGACTGTTGACTCACCTCTCACTAAGTGAGACTTAATGGGCACCAGCAAACTCCAGCTGACTCATCTTGTAATACATCTCTTTAAAGCGAAGTGGATCAGTTTGTTCTTACTGATTTAGCACCGCATCCTGCAACCTACCTACCGAGTAACAGCCATGTGGATATTCATGTGCCGATAGCTGTTCCTTATTGGTCAGACTGGAACCAATAAGGTGATGAATGTTAAATGTCCAAGTAATTTAGGGACTACTAACCGGGGATGCAGTCCCCATTGCCAGAGCATCAATATAATCGCAGCATCATGGCATTCAGCTGTGGCCACAAGTTCTCCATGGCTACAGAGGTCACAATGGTCACCACAGTGACCATCATGTCACAGTTCCTCAGCCATCACAATTAACAACTACTGAAGTGCCGAGTTAAAAAGTCAATTCAATCATTGTATTTCACAGTAAAATGTATTGATGCCCTGGAATTTTAAGCTGTTAAGGATTTTATACAAGCTACATGGAAGCGAGAAGTATTTTTGTCAGTCACATGGTTGAACAGCAGTAGCTTCAGACTTGCAGTCTGTTTATGCAGTGAACAAGCAGAAAGGCGTTATTGTTAAAATTCATTCATTCATTTTCTGTACCCACTTGTCCTATTCATGGTCGCAGGGGTCCAGAGCCCATCCTGGGAGCTACTGTACGGGCGCAAGGCAGGGAATGCCTCAGGATGGAGCACCAACCCAACACAGGGCTATTTTTAAAATTGTTATTGATATTATTATTGCCTTAACTTGGGGAGTTCCCTGCTGACTGTAGGGGTTAGTACGAGACGCCGCTTAGTGAGAGTCTGCCATTGCTCCCCAGTGCTGCCCCAATCGAGTGTGACAGCGCTGTCTGTCAGAGAACATCACTCAGTACCTGTCAGATATGCTGCTGCTTTTCTATGTGCTTTACATTCCCAACCAGTAATCTTTACGTGGGGGGACACAGGGGGCTATGTTGGCTGTAAGATGAGAGCATCCAGGGACATGTGCTAGCTGTATGAGGAGAGGGAGGGGCATACAGTACATATAGCTGCAGTGGCTGTATGAGCAGTAATAGGGCAGTACAAAGACATGTTTTAGGTGTATGAGCAGTATTAGGGCTGTACAGAGACGTGTGTTAGCTGTATGAGCAGTATTAGGGCTGTACAGAGACGTGTGTTAGCTGTATGAGCAGTATTAGGGCTGTACAGAGACGTGT
>JAODKL010000017.1:11294719-11321783 GCA_026780765.1 Petrocephalus schoutedeni
TTAGCTGTATGAGCAGTATTAGGGCTGTACAGAGACGTGTTTTAGCTGTATGAGCAGTATTAGGGCTGTACAGAGAAGTGTTTTAGCTGTATGAGCAGTATTAGGGCTGTACAGAGACGTGTGTTAGCTGTATGAGCAGTAACAGGGCTATACAGAAGAGACACAGAGAGTACAGAGACTGTACAGAGATCAGTGTTTCCCAAATCAGTCCACAGGGACCCCCAGACAGTCCATAATTTTGCTCCCTCCCAACTCCCTGGGAATAGGAAGACGTCTGGGGGGCTGGTTTGAGATGCACTTCTGTAAATGAAGGGGAATTTTCTGGCCAGTGCCATTGACAAGAAGTCCTTGAGCAGAAAGAGCATAAGGCATTTTTACTCTGAAATAACAGACACAGCAAAATGCCGGACTCCTCATTTGCTCCTTAGGACTAAAGACCCATGCCAAGAGACCTAAGAAATACAATGTCTTAATTAACAATCCTGAAGCATAACGAGCAAAAATGTCAGCTTCTATGCTGGGTGCAGTATGATGGCCTTGTCTCACCTCTCCATCGGTGGACTCCAGCTGAAGGTCTTTCCTGCAGCTTGCCTTGAGGCCTCCGGCTTCTGCTCTGATCTCCACCCCTCTGGGCGCCTCCATGGTGAGGGTCCGTGTCGGAGACTCCAGCCTGCAAAAAAGAAAAACCCGACGTACTCAACACTGGTGAAGATACTAGATAGGACCGGAGAGTTCTCAAAAGTGCTGCTTAGCACGGGCAGGCACTGTTAAGCACTCAGCACTAAGCAGTATGGCTGCCTCTGAAAGTCGATGGTTTGAATGTTCAGTCGAAGACCAGTGAGTTTTCTTTTTTTTTTTTTTCTTTTTTGCTGCAGTCAGTCACTGTGCATTACAATGACACGATAAAACAGACAGAAGCTTACAAACAAGATGGCATTTCAAAAGGGAATTGTAACTAAGTAGAATCATAAATAGATTTTTATATTCTAGTAGGGCAGTTGGTAAAAAAAAATAAATCCTAATTAGCGATTATCTGGGCAGTAGCCATTCACAAGTTGACGCAGGTCAGCTAATAAAGAAGATGTCAGAAAATGTTGCGGATCAGGTCAGTGAAAAAGCAGCATTCTGACACAGTTATAAATAACTTACAGAAAAGTTGCTTGCAACTGGCTTTGTGTTACAGGCTGTCTAAATTGCGTGCACTAGAGTCTGTGATTTCCTGTCCACATACAGGGCATCAGGTGCACTCAACATCAATTCAGCAGGATCTTTGGGTGCAAGTTAAATAAGGGCTTAAATAATAAAGAAAAGGCGCTGTCAAGCATATACGCACATTGATTTATTGGAAGCATATCGAATGACCGAGGCATTTTGGCACTAAGCCATCATCAGCGTCTTACCACGCTGAAGATGTCTTTAGAGCTGAGACGAAACTGTAAAATCCAAATAGCCGAAAATAATTAATCCTTAATTTAGGAGATAAGATGAGATAATGGGTCGCTGTGAAGAGAAATCTGTTTATTATATCTCCCCTTTTATTCACCCTCTGCAACACCAGGCTGGCAGGATATTCACAGCCATAGAAGCAGGTAAGATATCACTGTGATTTTATTTAAATGTATGTTTGACTCTTAAAAATGTGTGTATTGTACTGCACATGGCATGTAGAGAACAAAACAGACCTAAAACGGCAACAACTTTAACTGTTTAAATAACTAATATAATTCCAAAGTGATTAATTTTGCATCACTATGCATCACCCTGTGCTATTGCGTGACCAAACTCTGTGTGTTTGGGGAGGGCGCATGCAGTCCGTGTGCTTTACAAAAAGAAAAACAAACTATAAGAACTTGATTTAAACAGAAATGCGTGTGATGCTTGCGTTATTATTCTGACAAATCCATAATGTAAACAAAGAAAAAAAAAGTGGTTTGTAGTGCTGGAGCTAAGCTGAGAGTCACAGCGCGCAAGGAAATCATCACTGAAAATCATGGCATTGGATGTACTAATTCCCAGTCTATACAGAAAAGAAAAACCTGGTTATTTGCATTGAACAGCTAAGTCAGGGACAGCCCTACTAAATAGCGAGAATTGTAGCATACCAGTTAGCACTATTTAGTAATGTTGAGCACTGATTAGCACTGAGTATTAGCAGTGAGTACATCAGACCACCTTAACTGCCTGCCATCAGTGTTTCTGTCTCAACTGTATTGACTTAGCTAACAATGCACTGCCTGCAGGGTCAACTCTATTGCAGGGAAATTGGAGGGATAATTGCTTGATGTGGCTCCAAACATCTTTCGACATAACTGTGAATATGCTGAGTCAGCAGCTCAGTGATTTGATAAGTGAAAAAAAGGCCTTTGTGAAATAAAGGCCTTTGGCAGGGGGTGGTTTGAAGACAGTGTGAAGGTCATTAGCATTAACTCTGATGTATACATGTTATAATATAGCATGCATAACAAAAATGCATTAAATGAAACATGCTGAATCACCAGTCAGCTGCATATTTAAAGCAGCATTAGAATACTGAATACGACACTGTAAACTTTTTAGGTTTTGTTGGCATTTCTGAAGAAGGAAGATGTTAAGATAAATATTCATACATAAGAACAGATTTTATACATGAACACTATGCCTGACTATGAGGAGGGGAATTATCATGGACAGATTTTGGATCAGCCCCTAACAGCAAATGAATTAAGTCTGATAACTGCTTGATTCGCATCTAAACATGAAGAAACATTTCAGAGGAACGCCATGTCCCAAGGTGCCAGGATTCTGCCAAAAGGCCACAAACATCTAAAATTAAACACGACTTGAGGGGAAACAAGGTGTATTACCTCAAGGAAGTCAAAGATATATAACTGGTCTCTACAACCATTTCTGTGGATGTGGGTATTTTAAATGTTCAAAATACGTTGATCACTCGGCCTCACAGCTGTTTTAGACACATTCTCCTTTCTGTGTGATGGTCACAGGCTTTTACAGTGAAGGTCAACCACAGGACGAGCAGTTATGAGGCAAATTAGAATGCAGAGGGTTAACCAGTAGTTTTCGAACAAATATGAACATGAGTCATTTGCAGACCCAGAAGAGGTCTAGAACAAATGTCTAAATATTTCACAGTAAAATACCCTCCTCTTTAGTGTTTTCTGAGTCTTTACCAGGAAATCCAATGAAATTACTTCTTCCCAGGATTTCATTTTGACAAGTAAAAGAGTCCCTAGAAAGACTGTGTCAAGGTCACTGGCTAACGGAATGCCACGTGGCTGTACTCTCTAAATTAGAGCTGTTGTACAAGAAATCAATCGCCTGGATCTTGGCTCTCTTCAGTCAATTAGATTTAGACCTCTTCTGTGGGGGAAGCAAGGAATGTTTTTTAATTCCCTGACTGACATGTCCAACATGTTAACTGTTCTCACAAAGTGCCATCCCAGCAGTATTGGACTCACTGGAGAAAAAATATACCAGCACATTGCAGACAACAGATACTGAGATTTGGAGCAGCAGATGGCATCAAGGCTAAAGCATCGACATGGGCTAGAAGACCGGAAGGTTTTGTACAGCAGCAAAATATCCAAGATGCTATTATTGTGATTATAATTATTACCATTGCATCCTCTGACTAGACTAGGAAACACCAAAGGTTATAATAAAAAAGAACATACGCTAAAAATCATTAAGGCTTTTTGGCCGATAAGAGGCTTCTGGGGTTAGAAGTCTGTCAGGAAGTCAGGCAGTTCAAATCGTGTGGCCGGCAGAGTAATCAAATCACTGTTGGGCCCTTGAGCGAGGCTTTTAATCCCACAGACTGCGCTAAGGGTGCGGGAAAAATGTAGGACCCTGGGGTCTAACCCCAAACTTTACTCACACCCGTGTGGTCTCACATGAGCGCAAGATGGGATATATGAAAGTGAAAACGTTTTCAGTACCTGGGCTTATAAAAATGTATTATTATGCATTATTATGAAGTATTATTAGTATTGTTGTTAAAGTATTATTATTAATATCATCTTCACTAGAAGCAAGGGTTTTTCAACCCATTCACTTTGCATCCAGCACAGTCTCAGGAAGCCTGGAGCATATCCAGGGAAACACAGGGCAAGGGGCGGGAGACGCCAGCCCATAGAAGGACACACACTCATGTAAGGAAGAGATGCCAATTTGTGTAGCAGCCTGATTTTGAACTGTGCGGAGGACAGTTGATCTCACACAAGAAGGCGCAGAACACGTAAACTGCACATACGCGCACACACACACACACACACACACACATAAATTGCCCTAACCTCCCTGCTATGGGGATTGTTTGAATGATAAGTGCTTCACACTCTAAAGAAGAATTTAAGTCAGCATTATATGCGTTTGCTGAGCAAATATGATCCACTTCAGCACTAACATGCTCCTGCTTAGTACTTTCCATCGTGCCTCCTCTGAAGCGATGCTGATTCAGCTTTGCACTAATAAGCACTGTGATCCCTGAAGGCCTGACTTGTGCCAAAATCACCAGGAATTGAAGAGAGACACTTGGCACCATGAGTTTAATTAATGGAAATCAGATGGCGACGCTGTGATTCGGCAAGATCCAGCTCGGCCTTATCAAAGGGAATAATGGTGATCCGCCAATCTGCTGCAACTCCATGGCGCTGTAACGCTGCCCGTTGCCTGGTGTTTATGTGGGGAAATCTAACAGATGTTCATAATGTGTAACAAACAGAAGGTGTGCCCCCTTGTTTGCAAATGGCATTATTGCCGTCTGGCTACACCAACTGCTTGTGTTTGTATAAGGAAGGAGAGCAAGACCCACAGGCTTTCACACTGCAAACATGTTTCTGGAATAAGAACCACCTACCCGTGCTCCCTGAACCTTCAGAAAAAAAGGGGGGGTGTCGGGTTGATGATTCCCTTGGGATTTACGTTGTGATTGAACAGACCAAACAGAATGACAGGAAGAGCAAAGCAGGAGCGGGCAATGTGACCTGAGGGTCACTTCAAATCATAAACTGGTCACTATTGCACCCTTCAGCATGTTAATTAAAGCACACAATAAATAGATTCCAGCATGAGCAAGATATAATCACGGGCTATGAAAGTCAGCCGAGCACATAAAGTGTGTAGCATAATAAAACACACAATAAAGGGAGCATAGAGGGCCTACTCAACTGTATCTTCCAGTCCTGCTATCATTAGGCATTAGCTAAATGGGTGGTGAACGGTTAGCAGATTGTGGCTTTGAGTGACAAAACAACACAGCTAGACACTTGCCAGGCTATTTGTAGTACAGACGAGTCCGCGGCTTACTGTTTGATATTTTACTATGACCCAGTCTCTCATCCTTCATAGAAAATCTGCAAACGTGACATTAAATCTCATTCAAGTTCTTTATCACGGTACACTTAGACGAGATATGAAGTGCATTCACTGATTTATAAGTGCTCCGTTAATATAATTTTATTGAGTATGAAATGCAAGACAACACAATATAAATTCATAAAAAAATGAGGAATGTGGAGGAATAATGGTGGTTTTGAAAATCAAATGCAACCCCTGGACTATGAACTGGAATACAGATGATCTACTGTATTTTCGGTGTATTATTGGACTGGTGCCTGACTGGTTGCAGATGGTTCTGCTAAAAGCTACAACAATCCACAAAGAACAAGGGGGTGCAATGGCAGGAAACAGAGCTCTCTGATGCAGTTTACCTGGCCCGGTTCAAGCATGCTCCTCGTCTATAAATCACTTTTATTACGGGGGAATTCCTGGCAGTGGAAATCCCAGCACGGCCTATACTTCAGCACAGAGGGGGGCAGCTGAAATAGGGGGCACCGATCCAACAAAACGCAGATTCTCATTTGCAGCCGGATCCCCGTAGCCAATACGGGGCCACCGCCACACACTCTCTAACCGAGCCGAACGCGCGGCGGTCTGCGAATTTCGGCAGCATGAGTGATAGGCAAAGAAATAAGGAAGGCATTTTCAATTAAGACATATCCTCCTTTAATTATGATCCTAGGAATTCCACTAAGCTTTATTAATTCATTATTATTTCATCAAAATTTAGCACCCCCGATAAAAAATAGAAACTTTTTAGCCATCTTTAATGCATTTGATAGTGAAACTGGCACATATTTTCATTTATGTAATGTCTTACGAGTTTTACTAACCAGAATTTGTATTTTATTGACTTCACTGCAGACGATCGCTCTGCAAGTCTGGCTGAATATGGATCTCTTCAAAGCCTACGCCGGCTCCAAGTGGGAGCCAATCGATATTTATCTCATTATGACCGGCATTAGGCCGGGTGCTTTCGCTGATTTTCAACTCTGAGAATAGATGGTATTACAGTGGACGGTACAGGCACTGTAACAAGCCGGAGGCGCCCAAGGCCTCAGCAGTGGCTGTTAGCTGAAAACGCATGCTGTCATGACAGGGCTTTCGCTAATAACTAATAATAAACCTTGTGGCCAATAAGGGAATATGGAATGCTCAAGGAATCTTCCAAATGAAGCCGCACATGTGTAGCGGCATTAATCCCTAGAAATCCAGCCCCAGCAGGCTGTCCTCAGCACAGTAGTGGCGCTAAAACCGCAGACAGCGAACATCACGCCAAAGAAAACGGACGCCGAGAGATAACAGGCAAAGCTCCCGTTAAAAGTGAGTTTCCGACGGGGCGCGGTGAGGAAAATGAGAAGCGTCGGGGCAGGAAATGAATCTGAAAGGGGAGATGAAAGCGACGTTGGGCTGGACGACGTGCCGGTGATATAAGCTGCTAGGCATGATGCAAGCCTCATGCAGATCACTTTAATTATGATTTCGGTTGAATAAGTTTGGCCTAATGCAGAATCTGTTGTTGTCCGGTGTCGTTCGCAGGAAGCCATCTACCAATGAAAACCAGAGCAACTGAAATGCCACAACTAAACAAGTGCTATACTAAATTGCTATATATTTATATATGTGCACATACATACACACACACACACACACACATATATATATATATATATATATATATATATATATATAGAGAGAGAGAGAGAGAGAGAGAGAGAGAGAGACTGAGTATGGCACTCATCACCATACTGATTGAGTGAAATTTTAATTAAATCTATTTGGGGAATAAGGATTTTCGCCTTGCTAATGCTAAAACAAAACTGCTTTACTTTTTAAACTGAAAAGCCTTAACAGTGATATACGTCTGTTTTATTATTTTGACTAGTTATGCTGCCCTTCCCGAGTGCAGACCGGGACACTGGTTGAGTCAGAAACTGTGTCTGAGTCGTGTCATTTGTCAATAATGATGAGTGGACATGACAATGGCTTTTTATTGGTGTCACTCTGCTGTGGACACCTGGATATGTAGGCCTGCTGATTAAACGTGACTTTGTTGACCCATCATGCCACACTGCTCCCTGCACTCCTGCAGGGTACCATGTGACTGACCCAAGAAACACAGGTCACATGCTCACCGCTTGTAGCAACAGCCCTGCTGAAATAACTAGCTGAAGACCAACTTATGCTGGGAGCTGGTCTTAGTTGGTCTAAGATGGTCTTCGATGGTCATGTCCCAGCTATTGCTGCTTTTTGATGGTTCATCTGGGTGGATCACCAGTTGGGCATGCTGGTATGACCGGCTAAAACAGTTAGAATGACCATCATAAGCTGGTATGACCATCTAAACCATCAAACCATTGTGTGTAAACATACATGAAGCTGATCAACATAAATTGGTAAAACAGCTTAAGCTGGTCATGCTGGTTATTCAGCAGGGAAAAGGTGCTAGAGAAAGCAGAGGTAGGAGGCGTCTGCACATGCACTTTCAAACCTGAGATCCTGAAAAGGTTCTGCTCGGACATAGGGTGTTTCCACCGAGTGCTCGAAGACTGCTCCCTCGGTACCTGGGAAAGTGAAGAACGTCTTAGTTAAACAGCCTCACTAATACACACAGTGACTTAGGATATGAATTTGTATATAGAAAAAATAAAACATTTTAGTCTGATTATCAGAAAAGAATAATACTCTAAAACCACAAGACACACTGCACCATATTATTTATATATAGAGACAAATAAAAGAAAGGTAAAGGTTGTTTACCAAAAGTTTCACTTTCTGAGGAAACACAGCAGTGAAGCTTAAAATTACCGTTGATGTTGTACTGTACCAGGATATTTGTGGAGCATGAAACTCTAGGCATCTAGGCATCTGGGCAGTCCCAAGAGCACAGGGAATCCTGTATACTGCGTTATTATTTCTCAGTCATACCTGATCATATTGCATTTGAGACAGGGGAGGTATTTCTCATTCGAGTAATTCTGCAGAGAAGACAGAGGGGGTGTCCTTCCAGAAGCACCGCAGTTAAGGTTTGTATAATTAATATTTCCTGATATTCTCCGTGCCTTCTCCTCCTCGGCGATGCCATATCGAGGCAGTAATTCTTGCAAAAGTAATGATAAGCATAGAGCGGGACCTTAACACATTTAATTTAGTTCCATCTGACAGTGAAGAAGGGCCGTAGGCCGCCTCATTTATAAACTCCCACAGTGTTAATTACCTCAGTCTCTACCTGTTTTCTCTGCGTCTTGATCTCCGTAGTGAAACCCACTAACTTCAGCTCTATCGAGTCACTACATCATGACTGGCGCTGGCGAGGACGACCCCGTCTCTGACTTCCCCTCCGGGTCCTTCATGCCCCCGCCCCCACCCACCCACCCCCTCATACTGTCCTGAGACGTTGTCCGTTTCCCGACCCTCGCGACTCCCACTTCATCACGGAGCCAGTTTGCTTAATGGGAGGGACAGTGGAGTGAGGCGGCAAATGGAGCATGGCCAATTTATCGCCGCTAACCTCCGGCGGCGCAAACAAATGCTAGCGAGGCTGCTGGCCGGGCTTTATTTCAGCCTCTGGTTTCGAAGATGACAGCAAAGTAATACGGCAACGCCAAGTCATGCAACAATCACTAATGCTGGCTTTTCAGCCGGGGGAAAAGGATAGCACTGAGCTATGAAAAGTAGCTCATTTTATCACCAAAGGCAGTTTTTCAAAGTGAGTTGGGCAGCCAAGAAAACAAAGTAAACTAGAATACACCTTTTGGTGGATAGCTATATATCCATAGACTAAACCCTGCCGATAGCTTTGTATCCATAGACTAAACCCTACCAATAGCTATGTATCCAAAAGACTAAACCCAACCAATAGCTATGTATCCAAAGACTAAACCCAACCAATAGCTCTGTATCCATAGACTAAACCCTACCAATAGCTATATATCCACAGACTGAACATTGCCAAAAGCTATATCCATAGACTAAACCCTACCAACAGCTATGCATCCAATGACTACACCCTGTCAATAGCTATATATCCATAGACTAAACCCTACCAAAAGCTATGCATCCAATGACTACACCCTGTCAATAGCTCTATATCCATAAACTACACCCTACCCACAGCTATGCATCCAGAACCTTCAGTGGAAAGTGATAGACACAGCGAGATGATCCCACCCTCTATCAGATGATCCTGCCTTAGATCATGCTTCTGTGAAGGAAATGCACAGTGGTGGAGTGTGAGTAGCAGGAGTTTCTGCACACAAAATTGTTGGTGTGTGAGTGATGGACGCAGGAGAATGAGATGTCCAGGCCGACCTGCTCCGCAGGCCTGGACACATTGACAGCCTGTACTTTTCATAATCTGGCCAACAAGCGGGCGATGAGGAGCGTGTTTAATTTGCTGCAGCCACAAGCACAGCAGCTCCGCCGGGAGGCTAAAAACCTGATTAAACTGTCAGTTTGCATCGCAGGGGTACTGCAGTGTCTTTGCGCTCAGTCACAGAGCCCGGCGAGGAGGGACAGAGGCGGCGAGCTCTAAATCCACGCTGCAGTGTGTGCTGCAGAGGGGAGGGGTGCAAATATTTAGGGTCGTCCGTGAGCAGCTCTGGATGAAGGCATCTGTGGGCAGCTTTGGATTCACAAGTGCTAAACAAGCTAATCGCACTAACCAAGCTAACTGTGCACAGAGAGAGAGATTAAGTAACAGATACGGGAACAATATAATATCAATATTTCGTTATGTACTATAAATAGGTATAATTACAGTAAATTAATATTTAGAAGCTGCATTTCAATTTTATTTAATGATTTTTTTCATTTTTGTTACTAAGCAAAATATACTGCATCCTCCATCTTTGAAACACAACAACCTAAATTTACCAATATGCGAAACTTGAACGTGATCTCCTGACGCCTATATTGAGTGAATTCCTGAAAAAGCTCATCATGTACATGACTCGTGCAGAGGAGAGACGTGGATTTTATAGATTCTTTCATTTAGACATTCAGACCCCCCCCCCCCATACCTGCAGAAGATCAATGTGACTTTAGCCTATTGATCCGCTGGCCAGAGGCAAAAATGCTGGAATGGGGTAGTATTCTGAAGAGTAGATGAAGACCGATGGGACGAGTTGGGAGGCCTGTTTGCTTGCTTGGAATTTTACTTTTATTTTCATGTCAGGATTGAGTCAGTAACCCCACACACTGACCCACTTCATGCGCAACCAGGCGTACAGCGAGTCGACAGTAGGGGGCGCTATAAACACGACAGACGCGGAGCCGAATTTAATCAGGTGGCGTGGTGGGTCGTAATCCCTCCAGCCTGTAGTGCTTGGCTGGAATACGAAACGGCTGATGTCAGACAGACTGATTGATTGTACTGAATGCAATTCGCAGTAATGCCACTTCTACTGGTGGTACGTGTGGCTGAGTTCCCGCCCACAGGTCATCGTCTTACCCGTCACTCTCAGCTTATCGGTACCGATTCGGATCTCCTCGTCCGCAGCCGAGAAGAGCAGCCTCTCTCCATCGCTGCTCCGCACCTCGAACTTCTGGCATTGTGCCTCCACCATCTCTGAGCCTAAGGCACAAGGTATGGAGAAGAACCACCACGGTAAACAAAAAAATAAATAAAAAAAAGAAACAACCACAAAACAACCACTTATTAAGACAATAACCACATCACAACCATTAAATCATTACAAAGTAACCTCAGGCCAGCCATATTAAAATCACACGTAAATAAATACAAATTAAAGACTATAGCTAATCACGTATTGAACATACAGCAATGACTGACTTTTCATGATAACCAAACAACAGGCTAGCAAACCATCCATATCATTCATACTGTCCACACCATGAATATATCGGACCTGCATGACGCTGGCTGTGTCAGTTTAATAGTCCAGAAGAATACTGAAGAATCTTGCAATGATGAGAAGAATTCTAAAATATTTTCAAAAATGAGACCAGTGCAAGAATACTGAAGGATCTGGAAACAGTGACACTCTCAGGGATATCTTCAAGAGCTCTGACAGCCACACTGATGTCCTTTTACGTTGATGCGTTCAGCTCTGACACTTTGGAAGATTAAGGGCTGACAAGCTGAAATAAAGACCTAAGAACCGTTACTGTCCCCAAACTTCTTTTATCAATTAGAATTTTCCCTTGTTTTTGACGGGAAAAGATGCAAACTTTCGCAGACTATGACGAGACCGTGGATAGGGGTGAGAGACAATAGCTCATAATCTGTATTCTGCTGACGAGCGTCTCGCTCAGCTCCGGACTATTCTGAGCAGTTATTTCCTTCGGCGGCGTCAAACCATTGACGGCATCCTGATCTGATTATCTAACTCAGCCCATTATCACTGATATTCCAGTGAAACTGTGATTACATGTCAGAACAGGGCACAGCACGCCGCTATCTCCATCCTGCAACCGCAAGCAATTCCTTAAGTACATAGCAAGGTTATCACTGCTGATGAAAACTGAAGCACACATTTTCACAACCTTTTCATTTTCTGCCAAGTAATATACACAGATGTGCCAAAAGATTATGACCACCTCCACAAGAAGCGAATAATGTTAACTATCGGGTAAAAATGGCGAGGGTCACGGTCTGGGATGTATTAGATGGAAAGCTAACAGTCTGTATTCGTAGCTGACATACTGAATGCAGACAAAATGGGCAGGGCTAAAGATCTGAGAAACTTTGATAAGGGCCAAGTCATTATGGCCAGACGACCGGGTCAGAGCATCTCCGAAATGGCAAGGCTTGTCAGGCGTGGTGAGTACCTACCGAGGGAGATTTGAGGAGGGGAAAACCACGAACCGACAACAAAATGTTGGGCAGCCAAGACTTGCCGATGCGAGATGTGAATCCTGTGTTGGCCGCTGCGGCACAAATCACAGATAATTTTCATGATTGCCCCGAGAATAATGTGTCATGACACACATTGCACGGAAGGATGTGGAGCATTCAGAGTGCCCATGCTGACCCCGGTACACCATCGAATGCACTTACAATGGGTACACACACATGGACGGAGCAATGGAGGAAGGTCCGATTAAACCCGCTAAATTTATATCTAATGGTGTGCAAAGTACATATTACACCTGAATAGCTTTAGCAAGATGAAATCCAAATATAATTTCAACCAATTTACATTAGTAATTTCTATTACACAGAATAACATGGGGCAATCACTGATATAAATGTTTCTAAATGCTAAGAAACTTACATAGATTTCCAGTGAAAAAAAATATATATATTAATATTTGACTGTATTTATTTTCCGAGCATATGATGCAAATCATATATTTTCTTAATCACATTTTTTTCTAAAGAGCTACGTATATATGCCTCTCGAACCAGACAAGGTCTTTAAGGGCTTTGTGCCTTTAACTATAAAAGTCATGAAGACGGCTCAGGACAGCTTGCGGTAGCCTGCAGCTCAAAACCCCCTCATTTAGGCCTGCCGAGAGATAAATCATTCATCTGAACTTACAGTCATTAATAGAATAAGAAAGATCAGAGCACTCTTGGCACTAACATTAATCAGGGCGTCACTGGGGTTCCCTCTATCCATAAGCCATAAACAGGAAAAATAATGCAAATCCACAGAAGCATTTACATGCACATCAAAGCCTGGCTCTGCCTAATTACCTCTGCTTGGATATGTGACAAAGGTTAAGTCAACCCTGGCTTTTAAAATGTCTATATTACACTGCAGGATCCATGGTAAGAATCTATGCTGACATTTGTTACTGTGAGACAGTGAATCATGTTAGAATGATAGCCAATGAAAGCTGCCC
Organism: Petrocephalus schoutedeni; assembly: GCA_026780765.1. NCBI lineage: Eukaryota > Metazoa > Chordata > Actinopteri > Osteoglossiformes > Mormyridae > Petrocephalus > Petrocephalus schoutedeni. Next base: position 11,307,869 of record JAODKL010000017.1, read on the forward strand.
ATTGGTATTATGACACATCTGCCCAGTTGCTGCAGGAGGGATGCTTGTGGTCAGGTGGGTTGGAAGAATGGCACATTGCAAAAAGTCTAACTGGTATAAGAGTTTTACTCATTAGCATTGAAATGTCGGCTGAAAGCACAGTCCCCAAAAATTCAATCATTAGACACATATCACACACAAATAGGACTTGTTCATATACACTGATTTCTTTAGGCAAAATTCTAACTGGTTGAACATATATAACCTACAGACATAAATTATGGATATCTTGCCGGCAAAAATGTTAGCGATGTTAACATTTTTATTAGGTCAAGGCCACCAGTATTATGAACAGTACCATTGGCATTAATGCTTTTGAGATGATATTATTAAATAGATTTATAGTCCTATCATGCGTCCAGGTGTTGTTTTAACCAGGGTCCATGCCTTCAGTGGTGTCCCAGTAATAGTTTAATGCAACAATAAAAACTCATTTTTTTTAAAGGGTTAATAAAAAAAAAAAACAAGATGAACATTAGATGAGCATAGTCATTCAAACAATGGATCTCCTGTGGTGTTATACCTGCCCTATAGCCAGTTTATGGTGCACAGTTCATCACCTTATTGAAGTTAGTGCACTACAGAGGAACAAGTTCACTTTTCATTTTTATGTTCCTAATTCAAATAGGCGCTGACAGGTTCTTTCTCAAATTAACGAGACGTCAGGTAGGAAAAGGAGCCAGCGATAAAATTGTCTTGCGGGGACTGGATATAGAAGCGGCTCCCAGGGGTTATGTGACACCTCTTAGTACAGCAAAAGAAGCCAGGGAGAGGTGAACAAACAAAGCAGCTAGCAGGCATCATGTCCTCCTGGAAGACCAACAACTAACACAGAAACAATGCAAATTTCTGTATGTCAGTCTCAATTAAAAATGTCTATGCATCAATTTTAAAAGGCACTCGAAGCTGAGCACTAGTGCCGTAGCGTGATGCCAAGTGCTGTGCTTCACAATTAATATAAAATGAAATGGGACTTCGTCATGTGACTTGGCTGGGGTGGGAGGGTGCTCGGCGTTACCTGATCACTTAACTGCAGAGCAGAGTGTCAGGAAGGGCTGAAATGCTAAAGAATGTGATACAGTGAGCCTGGGAAAGCAGCCAGAAAACGATTAAGAAACTGTCTTGCAATGGTGCAGTGGTGTTTGGTTCAAAATCCAGCAAGAACGTGGCTGCTGTGGCATTTAAAGGGGAAGAGAGCTGGGCAGATTCACCCAGCGCTCCTCTCATCTATCAGAGGAGGAAGAAACGACTTATTTTTTTGTTTACTGAAAAAATAAGAGGGAACTGTAACTGTGCTATATTTTTTTGATGAATAAATGTCTGCCAAACAGAGATAACAAAGCAAGCCACATCTACACACAGTTCACACACACTCACCATCACAAGCAAACACCGGGATTTATTACCTCCATAATTACATGGTAGGGTGTGTTCAGTGTGTGTGTGTGGGGGGGGAGGGGGGGTGTCAGTTATCCTGCAAATAGACTGCTCTAGAAACCTGTGAACTCACCCACTGTTAGTTGTCCTGTGAGGAGACCAAGGTGATTCCTGGCATTCAGCGTCACATTTCTGTCTGACTGCAAGAGCAGTTGGCTGTCCTGAAGAGGGAGAGGAGGAGGTGAAAACAGTAAATCCATCCATCCATCCATTACAGGATTGTGAGGAAACGGAGTCTATTTCAGGCAGCACAGGACACAAGGCAGGGGAACGTGGATGAGATGCCAGGCCGTCGCAAGGGAAACACACATTAACATCAATATAATCCTGTCTTATATTTCAAGAGTTACACGCCTGTTCTCTGCTCCATGAACAAGTGTCAGGCTTGTATCAGATGTGTGAGGGGATGTCACTGGTATTCTGGGAACACACTTTTGAACATAAATTAGAAGCTCATATTTAACCAAGTCTGATTCTAGATTTCATCTGCATTCAGTATGCATCCAGTCCATATTCAGCCAACACCGTGTCCAGATTCTGAAATCAATGCTGTTTTCCTGTCAACGTTATTTTATCTGGGGGGAGATGCACCAGCAAAGTATCCTATATTGTAGGATGTTTTGCCACAATACTTTCAACACCTAAACTGCAATCAGTGGCCACTTTATTAGATGTAATACAGTAATACTGATTAGGACTCACTTTTATCTGCAGAACCACTTCAAGGGTTGATTTTGCCTATACAAAGGCTGTTCATCAAATCAGCCCACACTTTGCACAAACAGACAGTAAAATCACTAGTAAAATAACATTATTTCAGCCTGGGTAACAAGAGCATTAAAATGCTTTATATTTTGAGGTTCCTGATGCACAAGCAGCTTTGAACCACCCAGTGTGTTTTGGATGCATTTTGGTAGGAAGCCCTCAGACTTCCAATGAAAGCCTCCTGCCTACATGTGTGGTGTATGTTACTTTCTATATTAAAATGACCAGCTTCAGAGGAAGACAATGATGAAAGGACAAATCTAATGCTTTTGAAGCATCCTACTTCAAATATATTTCATAAAATATACCCACATATTTTTTTACTCAAACACCAGTATGCTGGTATTTAGGGTAATCAATACCTCATAGTGTTATTAACTAATGAATTAATTAAGTAGGTTGGCGGTGAAATTTAATGACTATATGGAATGGCTGAGGTGCCCTTGAGGAGAGGTTTGGGAACCGAAGTGGTGTTGTTCTATATATGTGGAGAAGCAGTGTGTAAAACATTATGTAAAACCTTAGAGTTTTCATACTACTGTGTGCATGTATGCATGTATACAGACGTAGTCATGTGAAAAAGGTTTTACTAACTCCTTACTGTACTTCTAAGGTTTTACGTATCAGGACATAATAATAAATCATCTGGTCCTCATCGGGTATTAAAATTAGGCAAACAAATAAACCTCAGATGAACAACAACACATGATTTATTTAGTAAAATCTAAGCCAAAATGCAGAAGCGGTGTGTAAAAAATGAACTACACCCTTACTGGTTCCATAGGAATTAGGAGGGTAATTGGCAGCCAGGTGCTGCTAAGGAAATCCACTTCATTAAATAATCATCAGCAAGTGTGACCACCTCTATAAAAGCAGGAGTGTTGGCAGTCTGCTGGGCTGGAGCATTCAGGTGTGTGTTAACACAATGCCAAGGAGGAAAGACATCAGCACTGATCTTAGAGAAGCATTTGTTGCTGCCCATCCATATGGGAAGGGTTATAAGGCCATTTCCAGACAATTTGAAGTCTATCATTCTACAGTGTTTATTCACAAGTGGAAATCATTCGAGACAGTTAACAATCTTCCAATCTTCCAGGAGTGGGTGTACCAGCAAATTCACCCCAAAATCAGACCATGCAATGTTCAGAGAAACTGCAAATCACCCAAGAGCTACATCTCAGACTCTACAGGCCTCAGCCGGCATGTTAAATGTTAAAGTTCATAACAGTACAGTGAGAAAAAGACTGAATGAGTATAACTTGTTTGAAAGGGTTGCCAGGGTCTTCTCTCTAAAAAGAACATGCCAGCACAGCTTACTGTAGGTTTGCAAAGTTGCAAATCACAAGACATCTGGAACAATGTTCTTTGGATGGACGAGACCAAAGTGGATATGTTTGCCCATAATGCACAATGCCACATTTGGCAAAAACCAAAAACAGCATATCAGCACAAACACCTCATACCAGCTGTAAAGCCTGGTGGTAGGTGATGATTTGCACTTGTTTCACAGCCACAGGACCTGGGGCACCTGGCAGTCATTGAGTTGGCCACAAACTCCTCTGTATACCAAGGTATTGTGGTCAAATGTGAGGCCATCTGCCCGACCAACAAAGCTTGGCCGAAACTGGGTCATGCAACAAGGCGATGATCCCAAGCACACCAGCAAATCTACAGCAGAATGGCTGAAAAAGAAAATCAAGGTGATGCAATGGCCCAGTCAAAGTCCAGACCTCAACCCGATAAGTGGCAGGACCTTACGAGAGCTGTACATAAACGAATGCCCGCAAACCTCAATGAATTGAAGCAACATTATAAAGAACAGTGGAGCAAAATTCCTCCACCACAATATGAGAGATCGATAGTCATAGAGAAAATGATTACTTCAAGTTATAGCTGCTAAAGGTGGTTCTACACGCTATAGAATCATAGTTACTTAGTTTTTCCACACAAGACTTCTCCACTTTGCTGCTGGTCCTTCAGATCCAGAGGTGCCACCTGAGGTGATTTTGGTACCTAATAAGGATGCCGCCTTGGGGCTCATAAGGGAGCCGTTCTAGACAGGTCCCACCAGGTGGACGCCCCGGGGCAGACCCAGGACACGCTGGAGGGCCAAGCTTGGCCACATCTGGGGATTGCCAAGGACAAGCTGGGGCCTGTGGCCTTGGTGAGAGGGACCTGCCAATGCCATCCTCACCAAGTGCTGTGAAGATGATAATTAAGTTGTCGTTTACAGTATGAACAACTTTCTTCAAGTCAAAGCATAACTCTCTTAAGAGATTTTGATGGTGTTAATACAGTAGCCTGACTTTTCCCACTTGGTTTGTTGTTATTGCCCTGTGATGGACTGAAGCCCTGCTCAGCATGTTTCACTGCCTTATAGCTCCAGCTCCTAATGATCCGGTACTGGGTTAAGAGTGCAATAATCGATGAACGATTTTGCTGGAAAGCCAGCTGTCAGCTCAACTTTAGCCGTCTGGTAGGGGGTGGGGGAAAAAAAAGAGCCAAAATGAGGGTATGAAAAAACTAGCCACAAGCACAGGATCTTCCATCGCTGTTAATAAGGGCACCACAATAAGACGGGAAGCAGCTACAAAGCAGAAAAGATCCACCTCATTTAACATGCAGTTTTTCCAGCATGTGACCATACTTTTGTCAGCTGTAATGCAGGTAGGAATGTCATTCAAGAATAATCTTAGCTTCATCAGATCAAAAGGTCCTGAAGGGTCATTATGATGCAGTTTAGATAACCACCATGCTTTCTGCATGAAGCCTAAGAACAGGCTTCCTTTAATTAAGTCCTGCCTTTTAAACCATATTCATGCCGTTATTGTCAGATCCTTATCATGTCAGGTTGTCACTGAAAACATTTGAATTTATGGCTGTCTTTGGAATGATTTTGCTTAAAGTACATGCCCGTAATGCTCTCCCATGTCCTCTTTAATCACAAAATGGCCATGAACCTCTTTTTGATGGAAAATGAAATAGGAACACTCCTAATAGTACGGGGCTTGATTTTAAATACAAAAGGGGAGATTAACTTAAATATGTTCTTTCAAACGGACAGCACGGTGGCTCAGTAGGTAGCACAGGGAGTTTGATGTTTGAATACAGCCTTTGCTCTCTTTTTGTGGAGATTGCATGATCTGCCTGTTTTGTGTGGGTTTCCTCAAGGTCCTCTCTTTTCCAGTCCAAAGATGCGCAGGTGGGCAAACTAGTGTCTTTAAGTGCCTGTATGCTTCCCTATGTGTCATTTGGCATCCTGTCCAGGTTGTACCCCAACCTTGTGCCCCGCACTGCCTGGAATAGACTCACCCCCTGAGCAGACAGAAGACAGAAGAATTATAATGTCAATCATTGCACACAAAAAAAAACCTACTCAACAAACATTAGGTGAAAGGTCATTGTTGACACATCACAGCACAGCAACACTTTTCTGTTTTCTGTAATCCACGTGACAACACATAATCCATGTGACATCATCATGTGACCCCCCCCCCCCCCTTTACAATACACTTGTACCGGGTTAGGCTAAATAAATAAGGATAACCCAAGGACTCAGTACTTTTACAGTGATGAATATTCCAAAGTGTAAAAAATGCTAATCCACACCTACTCCAGTCTTAGGTTCTGGTAAAACATGCACAAGAAAAACACACCTAGCAAAACTGTAATCACTAACACCAGTCTTAACATCAAACATCTCTTTAAAACCTTTGAGAAACGTCACATAATAACTTCTACGTAATATTTTTCCACAACAGTGGTCCAGACACAAGCAAGAGGGAAGCAAGAGGCTGTGTGACGTGTAGCCTCGGCCAGAAACATGGTGAGGGTCCACCGGTGAAACATAGGAAGGCAGCACACTTCTCTGCTGACAAGGTAAATAAAGATCTCTGTTCACCCCTGGGATCCCAGTGAGAAACATTTTTAAATGCGAAATATTCAGGAAAAGTAAAGACCGTATGTGTGGGTTGGGGAAAAAAAAATTCGCCCCCGTAAGGATGGGGAACAGATCAGCACGACATGGCGATAAAGAGGACGGGTGCTTGGGGATTTTATCAAAAGCCTAGCTTCACCAGTAGTGGGGGGCACAAAACACACATCGGAACCCCCCCCCCCCCAAAAAAAAAAAAAACAGAGGGCCTGTTGTTGACTTGCACATCCTCAACAACCATCAAGTCAATACTAATAAACTAATAACCAGTTAACAGTTACCAATAAACTCCTTATATTGTAGGTGCAGAATGGGCTCATCCCCAGGCTACGGCCCGGGCATCACCAGCCTCCACGCGTCTCAGCTGTGTGGTCCGCAGAAAGCCAAGGTGCATGATTCTGTGTGGACTAAGTGTGTCCATGGAGATGCTGAAGGAAAACAGACTGAATTCATTGCCTCAGCATGTCAGATCTGATGCTTCAGCAGCTATTCGGCCCAGATCATCTCAGGTGCTTGTGTGGTTATTTTGAGGGAAATATGTTAATGAAGGCAACGTCTGAGATCATTCCTCATTAATAGACCTCCATTCATTGAGTTTCAATGTTCGATAGGAGAAAACCTAATCTAGCCCCAGCGACACAAAGATACTGTTATTTACCCATTTTTACCATTTTAGTGTTTATTAAACCAAGTAAAATCTTCATGAGGTTATATTAGTTCAATAAATCACACCTGATTTGTTCTATTTCTGCAACCAGATTTCTCCTATGGCATTTAAAATATGCATCGCTTGCAATTACACATGGCGGAAACTTTTTGGTTAACCTTTCCCCCACCCCCAAATGCTTTATTTCCAGCTGTGGTTAAACGAGAGAAGCTAGACAAAAATCTGGCCCTTCACTTGAACTTGTGTTTTGAAACGGAACCCCTTTTAACCCTCAAACATGCACAAACAGCCACTTTTTTGAGCCAAATGCTAAAAAGCGTGAATAACAATATGATGCTAAATGGTTACCATGGACACTTGAGAGGAGGCAAATTACATTTATCTATGTCACTCGAAATAGCAATTTTCGAAAATGACTGGTTTTTGAATGATGAGTACCATTTTTGACACTTGAAAAAATTGTAAATGATAGACACAACCCAGTCTTTATTGCTAGTAAATACCCGTGCGGACAACACCACCAGACAAATATTTAAGATTTCTTTTTCTGTATCCTCTGGCTGATGGAGTAAAAAAGTACAATAGTATGGCACATTTTCTAAGTTTAGAGGGTGGAAAAAATAGATACAAAAGGTCAAATTAGGTTGAATGGCAATTAGCAGTCAGCTTCAACCGCAGAAGAGGTCCGAGAGTTAGCAAGAGGGCTGAAAATTGGAAGTGGTATGTGAGCTTTTATTACTAAGACGCCAAAGAGTCAGTATGTGAATTACAGCTGTATTGGTCAGAAAAACTGCAAAATTATTAGTTAAATGTTTCTTGAAAATCATAATAGCATAGCAGTGTCATATACAGACTGTTCTAAAACAAGGGGGCGGCACAACTGGTACTTTAGGCCACTTGTGGGGGGGGGGGGGTCCCGTATGTAAAATGTCAGGATTGTACAGAGGGCTTGCACTTGGAGTATCAACAGGCGCTAGCTACCACAAAAACAAATTCTCAAATATGACCACAGATCTGTATCAGCACATCTGTCACCCAGCCTCAGCAAAAAAGCATCATGAACTTCACCAACCAGGTATTTGTCAGGACTGCCTTTGTACTGTAAACCTCCTGAATCCAAGGCCAGGGCACAAAGGCATTAAACTTTGGGTAAGAAGCCCAAAGGCAATGGAGTAAAAGAAGGAAATATGCCTTGATGAGGGTTGTGTTTGCCAAAGGATGTTTTCAGGTCACAAAGTCTGCTACCAGCTTTTAAAGATGTGGGGGAATCTGTAATGGTATAGAGAGCTCTCTCATGGGATTCATTAGGTCTGATGATGGGTCTCGCATTACAGCCGAGGAATATGAGGTCATTTTGCAAGATCTGGTGCACCTTATGGTTCTATACAGCAAGAAGACAACAGTCCCATACACAGGAAACACAGGTCTCATGAACACCCAGAGGAAGTTAAGTGTCTTCAATGCCCCATCAATCACCAGATTTAAATATCATTAAGATTTACAGAAAGTTCTCAGTTCTGAAGTAGGTTTCCTCCTTTGTCATTATTCAAACATGGTAAAATGGTTCTTCTTAATGGATGGCTCCATTACTCCATCATACACAACTCCAGACTTGTATGACAGCATTCCAGGATGGACTGAAGTGGTTCTGAAAGCTAAGGTTGGCTACATTCATTACATCCTTGATATTAATATACCTTGCATTTTCTTTGATTTATCCACCTCAAGACATCCCCTGATTTATATGTAGTCATCCTTCAATGAATGACACAACACTGTACATCACACAGTTAAAAAAATACGCAGATGATTCTTTACATACAAGCCTTCGCAAAAGCATGAGGTGAGAGAGAGATATCAATGTGTTTGCAGAGTGTGAAATGGTAATGTACTAAAGCACCAAAGTCTGACTAAAGATCAGGCTTTGCCTGTAGATCCTTCGGCGAAGTGTGGTGACTTCCCCGCCTCACTCTGTGACGCTACTCCCCCCCACCCGCGCGAAACTCTTCAGCTAAACTGGCCACCTTCAAAGAATTTAAGCTTCTTAGAGTCTAAGTTGGTCTTGCTGTGGGAATTGACTCACTTATGCAAACAGACACTGACAAAGAATCTTTAAAATGTATGAGTATATTTCCTTTTCTTGTTATTTTGCCTTGTTTTCTAGACAGAGCTTATAATCTTTTAAAAGAAAAAAAAACCAAACAGTTCCTATCAGTGGGCACAGATTTATTTTGAAACATGGTTAGTCACAGCACACAAGTTCCATAGCAATATGCAAGGTCATCAGGCTATATATCATGAAGAATTATATATATTTATATATAATACTTCCTGAATGGGGGGAAAAATAGCCGAGAAGTCAAAAAGCTGGCTTTATTTTTTCATTTATTTCAAAAACCCCAAGTCTCAGCAAAATAAAGTATAAAGAAAAACTACTATGTAACACACTGTATGATATCTATGAGTCTCCACACTATAACAATGACATATTGTTTTTGAGAAACATACACTGTGGCCATTTTATGGCTTAAACATGCATGATGGGGGTTAAGACTCCTGTATCAGAAAAATTGCTTATTTGATTCCTGCTCCTAGCAGATCAATCACACCACCACTGGGCCCCTGAGCGAGACACGGACACGGACAGGGCCGCTGAACACTGTCTGACCCGGTGAACGGATCCCAATCTTCACTCTGCCCTGTGTCTGAGTGGACACCAAAGTGAGCGATGTGAAAAGGAGAATTTCCCAAATTATCAAGTACAAAGTAATTATTATTATAAAATGTCTGCCAGCTAGATGGGTGGCTATGTCTAGACTACTATGTACGGTAAAACCAATTTTAGCTGGACTTAGCTAGTCATTGTCTCTCGCCAAAGTGAGTACACTAGCAGCGCGTACTTGTCTTCATGCTTCCTTTCCAGAAGTCGGTAGAAAGTCAAAATCCTCAGCAATCACTGATTTGCACTCTGCCATGTGCTTCTTTTTACTGGACGTCTTGCATAGAAACTCCTTATGGAGTGTTAAACAGATAATTGCTGCCTTCGCAGATATGATAAAGATGTGAGTTAACTGCATGGGTGTCAGATGTCGGTTGTAAAACATTGAAGCTAATATAAGGATTTGGGGGGGGGGGGGGTTACAGGTGCATACAGACTGCAGACATAAGCTATGGACTCAGAAGGAAGATTTATCGAGACGCGAGCGCTCAAGTCCATGTCAACATCAAGTTTCAATTCACCTGAGTGTATGAGTCCATTCGTATGTAGGATCCAGACTGGTCTCAAGTATCAGAACTCGGCCCAAACCACTGCTCAGGGACACCCCAGCCATTCCAAGATTCATTAAATTTCACCACCAGCTCACTTAATTAATTAACTTAGTTAGACAAATAACTTGATGAGGTATTGATTAGCCAGACATGCTATGCTAGCGGTTGAGTCAACAAATGTATGGATATATTCGATTGTTGTTACAAATCCTGGCAAGGTTTTGAAATGGCAACACACTTTGAGAGACATAAATCATAGTTTCACGCCAACATAAAGATCATTTAAATATTATTTTTGTTGGCAGACTACAACTGTGGAACATTACTATATATCGCTGATATTTTTTTCTGTCTTACAAAGCTGCAAATCAACATCAATGCGTTTATATTTAAAATGACAAATTTCACCATCACATGGTATTTAACAGCATTAAAGCAATATTAGTTTGTGACGAAAATTTTAAAAAAAATTATAATGAACAAATACAAAGCATGCAATAGAGTCCCACACTCATGTTGCTGGGCAGGCTTCTGATTCTCCTTTTTACTGGTCTTTTGCAATACAATGACCATCCTGCCCATCTACAGCTCCAGAACTTCCACCAGGGATACTCGAACATAAATTCTCTCCCCATATGCCCCCCTCCAAAGGAAAGGTTGCGTTTTCTGCTTTGCTTCTCATTTTGCCTGTCAGTAAGGACGCTCCTGATGGGACAGCCCTTCCCAGCACGCGCCTCTGTTTCCCCGTGTTCCTCACGGTGTGTTCCCCTTTCGGGAGTTGATGGGTGCACTCCTGAGCCGCTCCATCATAAAAAGGCTGTCACGGAGGGAAACATTAATCATCTTTGATACGTCAACATCTCGGCCTGCATATTTATCTAAAAACCATGGCAGGCACTCGGCAACACAAGCAGTGCTTTGCTTATGAGTGGGCTCCGGTTCCCCCTGCTATATATACACGCGTGTGCGTGCATGTTTGTATTATGCCATATACCAAACACATTCTCCATCCTTTTCTGATCTGCCTCATTATTTTCCTGAAAAACGGCATACAGAAACCACATGCGCAGAAATCTAAGCATAAAAAACACATCTAAATATACGTCCATGCGCACTGATGAATGTTGCACCCATATTGACAGATTCCCTCCGTTTTGACGATTCAGCTCATTATTCCGTGAATTTACAGAAACTGTACCTCACACTTGTGCAAATATCCTATGCATATTTAACACATTTAAGCTGTATATACTGCCGGCAAATGCTTTCACACATATACTACCAAAGCAAAGCACATTGAACATCAACACATACAAATGGGTTTGCACAAATGCAGAATTCTCAGACCTAAATCGATTCTGTATGATTTTTATGCCGTTTCAGAGCGGATGGTATATTTGTCTATGAGGATATGAGAAAAATGCATGATAGGGAGGGGTGACCAATATATTATATTGATATTTATGTTTATTTATATCTATGATAGATCCATTATATTTAATATTACATCTTAAAAGCTACAATGTATTGTTATGTATTATGCCCTTATTAATAAGGCCTCCTCTTTGAGTGAGACACTGAGAACGAGTCATTATAACAATTACAACAATGAATTCAAACTCAATGATATGAAACGACGACATAAAAACAGATTTTAAAAAGATTCATACTAAGGCCTGACTCTCATTTACCTGGTAAAATGAGATTTAGACTTGTGTGCCATTGCTGGCCTCTTTTTGCAAGCAGTTCACTACTAAAGGACCAATTATTCTCTTTTGATAGTCGGAATTACTTTCTGATGTAAAAATCTCGAAATGCTTTTGTCACCATGGTGATAATAAAAAGCATTTCTGCACACGCATCTACCCACACAAAAGGTGCTTATAATGTCTTTGTAGAAGCTCCACTCAGCATTACATCACAGCGCATTCTCCTCCACATTCCAGACCGAAGAGGTACGGCGGTCTTATCTCGCTTTCATGCTATGCTTTATAAGCCAGGACTGCCCCCTCGTTCTGAACTCACCACGCACAAGCATCATTCGTGCAATCTGCTGACCAAAGCACAAACGACAACCTACAATGAGATACAAAGGGGGTCACAGCCGAGAGAAAGCTAATATGACCCAGAATACAGGAAGCTGCGTGTGAGCATCCGTATGGTGGCGTCGCTGGCCGAGTGAGTGTCCCTGGTCCCTGACAGTAAGGGTTCATTCATCTTCTGTGGTACTACGAGGAGAAGAACCTTGCTTTCCATTCAGCACCATCGTCGCCTGGGGAACAGCAGCCATTCCCCAGCAGAGAGCATTAGCATGGTCTTCAGAGGAGATACATTTGTTCCCCATTACATTACCAGTCTGCCTCGATAAGTGAAGCTATACACCAGTGCACAGAGAAATGGAAACAAGTGACTAGTTTGATGTGATATCTAACCCTCCTAACATTAGGGTTAACATTAGCAGTTGCTGCGACTTTATTATTATTATTATGCCCTGGCAAGCAGTAGGGGTCAAGGGCAACCTAAAACCAGTTCTAGGGGTTTGAACCTCAGCTTCAGGGTCCATCCACTTAAAAAGCCACTTCAGTATCTGTACATATTCCTCTTGTCCGTGTTCCTTTTTTAGGTCAAACCCACAACCGGCCCCTTCTCGTGTCCAGGGTTACATTTCCAGCCGAAAAAATTAGGAGAGGCATGAGAGTAGGTCCAGAACATGGCTAAGCTGGGCCAGGACAGGGCAGAAGGCAGCTGTGTGGGAGAGGCATGGATGCCCTGGCAGAATTAGGAAGCCCCATACTTAAGGGCTGCTCTTAAATACTTAAAATTGGGTGGGGGGAGAGGGGGGGGCAACATGACTCTTGTAAGAATCAGGCGTCTTTGGCAGAAGGTACCATGACTCCTATAATCAACACGTATTCCTGCAGGTTGTCTACAGTCAGCTTCTCTCCCTGAATATCCAGCAAAATGACCCGGGCTCCTTATAATACACACACTATGGCCACAACCGAGCACAGGCATGTGAAATGTTAATGTCATCAAGGAGCAGGGAACAAGCTAAAAACAGGCGCCATTAAAGGCTAGCAAAAAGTAATCAGCATCATTTGTAATTAATGAATAAATGGTGCTGAATTAATTAGCTACAAGGTGAAGCATTAGCTTCAAACCTTAACGTCAGTCATAGGTCACCTTGGAAGTGAACTGTAAGAGAGTAAAGCGTGAAATGGCTGATTGCGTTTTTTACACGTTAAGTGTCCTACGTTGGCATTCAGACTTGAGCAACTTAATGCACAACATCAACAGGGAGGGCTGTGATATTTGTTATGTCAATTTCCATTCAATAGCTCCTCACTTAATCCCACTTCAGCACAACTTTCCAGAATGCTGGCTTCTCACTTCGCTTATTCGCCCCCGGGCCCTTCAAAGCGGTAAATAACCGATGATATGAACACAATCTGTCTATAACAGCTTACTCAGTACAGGGCACAGGGTAGGCAGCACCCTGGGGGGAAAGCCAGGTCATCGTAGGATACACGCTCACACACATACACACACACACACACACACACACACACACACATACGCGCGCACATAAATCATTTAGCATGGCACCAATTCATCACATGTCTTTGGGCTGCAGGACGAAGTAACCTGATAAACACAGGGAGAACATGCAAACTTCACAAAGAGCAGGGGAAGGAGAAAGACCCAATCCAGTATGTGGGAGGCCTCCGAATTACCTACTAAGCAACTGTGCCAGCCATATAAATGTAATAGTTTTTTTTTGCTTATATAAACGCTGATATATT
>JAODKL010000017.1:11321828-11342569 GCA_026780765.1 Petrocephalus schoutedeni
TATAATGAACAGCAGCACCTATATAGGAAATACAGGACACATCAGTAAAGGTGGGTTTAATAAGCACAGTTTCTTTTTTAACAGAAAAAACAGAAAAAATGCTGATCAGCAGCCGCGGGTCGAGCAACCATTTCCCAGGCCGAGGCTGTGGGCGATTCCGCCACACTATGTGTGCGATCTCTTGGTTGTTAACTATTTAATACAGACACACACACACACGCACACACACACACACACAATTATTCATGATGAAACAAGCCCAATGCCGCGAGAAATGTGTCATTTACAGAGGAGACTCAAAAAGAGACAAATTCCATCATTAAGACGGACAGCATCCCAGAAACGGTCCCCTCCATGGTCATTTCTCGCTCACTAGAGCAAGGGGTTCAACTGCCTCCTACCGTATCCCAAAAGGGGCAATTATGAGCACTGGTGTCAGACAGGAAGGCTTGGGACATCATTTAAACACCAGGATGATTGGTTGTCTAACCAATTTCACCCCACTATAGTAATTCTTAAAACTTGCTTTGTTACTTGTTTTGTCTTGTGCTTCCCTTTATAAACTGGCTATGAACAGAGTCCTAATAAACACTATAATAGATGCCCAATACATAGAGGTACACACCAGTAAACAGGAAATACGCACTTTTATAACTGCTAATGGGTGCTAGGGCGGAGAGCCATTCTCTGCCGAGATGCATTTCTGAGCACTGCCGGCCGGTAATGTAACACATTAAGAACACGATCATACAAAGCGTATCAGCGTTGCTGGGCCAATAGATACACACCGGCTGATTTATGCGGCGCCCCCAAGCTGGAAGAATAATTCTGCCCAGTAATCCCCCACTAGAGTCCCAGCAGTGGAAGAGAACAACCAGACATCAGGGCACTTAATAAACAAGGAAAAAGGAGATCCACGTCAAATGGGCAATGGGCTGCAAGGATATTAATGACAAGCACTGTAACCTGAAGGTGGCCGAATCAAGCCATAGAAGGGATTTGCTTTTGTATTCTAAAGGGAGGTGCTTAGTATTCAGCTGTGTAAAAGGGTGAAACTGTAAGCTGATTTGGATAAAAGGGTCATTAATGGAGCAGTTTAGCCACCGCTAGCTGGCTCCTATCTCGAATGTACTCTAGAAGAAGTGGTATCGAGCTGGATATTGCTCGCTCTGCACAGCCGCATAATCGATGACGAAGACACAAGGCGATTAATACCATGATCATTATTTTGTTTGTGTGCTTTCATTTTTTTCATATTTATTCCGGAACGTGTTTTAACTCCCAGAAAAATATGTTTTCCACTTTCCTACTGATTTTGTGAAGCCTCTCGCTGTGACCTGCGGGAAGTCGGGGTTGAACATCTAACCCAGCCCACATCCAATCCGGCCCACTTATGTCGGCAAGCAAAAAAATCGTTAGTTTGTACCCCAGTATAATTCCAGTGCTGTTTGTTATTTTGTTGTCAATGCTTCTGCTAGATATACTCAATAAATGTACAAAAATTCTACTGCGGGATCCGTGTGGTTTTATGCGATTGTTTTGCTGCTGGTTTCCATCAGTTAGGTAACGGTCTAGCTGACACGCTACCAATCTATATATAGGTAAAGAACTTCTTGCTGAAAATATAGCCGCAGTGAAGTTAACAAGACTTAAAGCTTGATAACTTAAAGACTTTGCCTGTCATCAAATATTACTGTGCCTGCTCAAATGACTGCTTGGCATGCTTCATATAGGCTTCCAGCTTCATGGAGGAAAATTATTAGCTAGCTAGCAATGCCACTCTGGTACAGTACCATCCATATGTTGTTGTATCACAGCTGGTGGCATTACAAATGGCAAGTCTACTACTTCTGCATGCATCTGATGTTGTTAGAATGAATGTTCACCCTGTGTGCAACAGTAAGCCATGATATGCATAAACCAAGCACTGCAAAGGTGCTCCTTTAATTAAGGGCATGATTGACAGGTGAGGTGACATAAGGCAGGCTAGATTGGATGTGGGTTGGGTTGGATGTCCAACCGTGGCTTCCTGCATGTCGCAGCGAGACGTACTTGCTGATTTTGGCCAAGGATTGCTGTATCTAAGGAGTTTCAAAAACCCGCAAAGCAGATTTTCAGACCTTATCACAGCAATGCATCAAATGTGAGATGTTTTTATATATTGCATTGGCCCTGCTTCCTATGACAAATCCGGAAGGTCAGTGGTTTTGTTTTGGATTCCCGTAAGCTTCAGTGGCTGATCTGTTTGATTATGTGCATTTACAGTTATTTTTGTTGAGGTGTGTTCAGGATAGCAATGAACTCTATTTGTTGTTTGTTTGTGGTACATGCAGCTGTGTTGTACATTGTAGTGGTCTTCGTTAAGTGAGTCTAGGCAGGCCACCGTAGAGGGGCACATTGTTAAGCCTGACAAGGTGGCCTGCTGGGCCCATAGGAAGTTGACCTGGTGGTTTTAAATATTGCATGTCAGAATCCTACATCTTGAAACCAAAAGTGTAGCAACAGTGTTTATTGTGACACTGCCCCTGACCTCCTGTTGCTTAATAAAGACACTAATTTAAGATGACCATTGTAGCCACTAACTTCCTACCACTGACACCCTTTGCTATTATATGTATAAACACCTTTGACCTTTACTGTAACTGTTAACATGCTTTTGTTAGAAGGCCTAACAAATTGTAACACAACACGTTTAACATAATCATTTTAATAAAGAGGTTTACCACGAATAAGGCTTAAAAAGCATCAGCTAAAGAGGCAAAATGAGTCATAAATACCATAGATCTAGCTATAAAATGCTAGCTATCAAAGTCAGTGCTAATGAGCCTACATCCTCATCCAAGTCCACGAGGGCAGCTGGCAGGAAGATAAAGATTTGTCCTAGCATCAAATTATGACTAGGACAAATAGTGGTAGCTGTTATTTAAGAGTGGAAAATGTGCTGGTCCACACAGTACAAAATTAGTATTCATGGAAGGCATCCAATGTTTGGCAAGGAATAGGAGCTGCAAGGCTAAGCGCACGCTCCCAAAACTACAAATCCCAATAACCAGGTTGGCAGCAGGTATCAGAAAGACTGCAGGCTGATACCAAACTGAGGATGAGGCGCTGAGTAGGAGGAACGAGACCTCCTTCAAAGAGATTGCTCCATAACTCCGGCAGCCTGGAGAGATCTTACTAGAAATACTTCTGCGCACTGTCCAAAATGTAGCCATTGAAGAGTGGGAAATAAGTCACACTGCAAAAATAGCTTTTTTTGTTAGATTTTATAGCTTGGTTCTTGCCACCTGTAATTTCCCATTTGGTATTTTCGATGCATCTTATCGTCGAGCACTATTATTTGCACAGCAGTGGATTGTCAGCAAAAATCTGACGGCAGACACAGCCCTGCGTCCCGGTTTCACAAGGTGCTATATTCGGAAGTAATTATGATTTCAGCTGAACTCATCAGTGACGTTTTCTCATTTGCTGCTGTGCTTAACACTTCCAGATGGACTCGGCCGTCGGTGGAGTCCTCAGGAGCACGGACATTCATCTCCTTTTGGACAGGATCTGAACGATTCAGTTAAAGCAGTATCAGCCATTCTGCAATTTCTCAAGACAACATTTAAGATCAATATTTCAATCCACCCTGAAGATACAACCCACGGCATGAATATTAATCAGTTAAACAAACAGAATCCTTCAAACATGATCATTATTTATTTGAAATAAATGAAAATAAGAAATGCACTTTCTATTAATAATGAAATGCTGTACTATATTATATTTCAGATTATGACTTCAATGTTTTTTATACTTTAAAAATTTACATTTCAAAGCCAACCATACACTCGGATATGCTAATGAGAAACATCCAGCTTAGATATCTTGCCAGTGGTTACTTAAGTATAATAGGTCAGCACATACTCCGGGGCTCGAACAAACACCTTCAGAGTCAATTTGGATTACTGGAGCCTTGCTTAACTCACGGGGAATGACCCATAAACATCCCCACAAGACCGTGGTATCTTATCAGATGTGTGCTGCCCTTCCAGTCCACCCTGAATTCTCAGCTGATATCCTAATGAAGAGGGTCAACAACCTGTTTGCCCCGAGGACTGTGTGAAATCCCTTCGAGAGACTCAGTACTAAAGATAGCAAATAAGGTGCATCACAGAAATGGGTTTTTATCCCTGTCTTTGCATTATATTGAACTGGAAGATACTGCTACTGTCTTATACATTTACATGGTATAAAGCCAATCTAGTGAAAAACAGACTGAAAACCTATGATGGACAGAGTATACCCCGGCTTTGGCTCCTATACGGCACACGCTCCAGACTTGCTCCCTCAAGGCCTTGTACAGGGGAAACACTTGGATGATGGATGGATGACTCTGAAACTCACAATTATCATAGCTTGCTTGTGATCCGTATCTGAATAATGCACATATTTGCACCATAACGCTCCCCCACCCACGCCCCCGGAAAATTCATTGGGTATACAAATATTTGCTCTTGCTCCAGCTGCATGGTTCTCTACCAAAACTGGACTAAAAGGCTGTAAAATTCAGGCTTCGCATTTTCACACTGATGACACCGGGTGCATTCAGGTTCCCAAAGCTACACAATGGAGCCGCATGCGTTCTCTGTGTTTACCGCAGTAGCAGGACAGCAGACGAGGAGGAAGCATCTCACTTACCTTCCTGGACTGGATCTCTTTGACGTAGAGAGGAAGGAGGAATTCTGAGATGCCTTCGAGTCGTATGCCCTGCTTATTCACCCTCAGAGTGCCCATCCCGTCCTGTGGAGAACACAGAATTACCGCTCAGCGCTTCCACAGCATGACACATTCACATATACATTTTACAAATATGATGGTTAAGCTCATAAAATTATGCCCTGTGCCATTTTTACCATAAAACAAGCAAGTTTGCTATCTCAGATACTGTTCCTCTGAACTTTCTGAGCCCGTGTTATAAGATGCATGCATATAAAGTCATTCTAAAATTTGAAGTTATGCATACAGGTATTTATTATGAGGTATATGTGTTTTCTGTGTATTTACCATTTACCTCAAGCATTTTGCAATTCAGGGATTTCCTAAACTATGAATATAAACATGAATTATACCACTGCAAATTATACTTTAAATGTTTTGCGTACGCACAGGCTTAAAAAGAAGAAAAAAAAATCCAACAAGCGCAAGCTGTACCCTGTCCTACCACGACAAAATGGTAATAATTACAGACCCAGTTTGGAAATAGTCACAAAACTATGCAGCATAGCTTATATGATATATATAACAGCTTAAACGTGAATGTGTCCCATTTCTGGCAGCTGTAGGCTCCAGCACAGAAGCCTCATACAGTAAATTCATCTGGGAAATAATGTGCAGAAAATGCCTGATATTGAATCTGCTGGAACTGATACTGAACCTTTGGTCGTTTCTGTTGATATTAAATTACTTATTACTTCAAAGGAGTCCACACACTTAACTCCCATACTACTAGACGACGCCTTTACCCAGAGTGAATGTAAGCAACTTGAAAGGAGAGAACAGGCTTCATGCAGAACTTATTCTTGGATTCTTTATTTCATCAGTGCTCCTCAAATAATAATGTTTACTTCATGAGTGACTTGGCTTTGGGAGGAAAAAAAAGGCCAGATACTAAAAATGGTAAATAAAACAAGCATTATTTGCATGTCGAGATAGAAAAAGCTGCTGCTCGCAAAGCCCTAAAAAAAGCAGAGGAAGCCCTGAAGTAGGTTAGCAAAGTATTGCTGAAGCTGTCGAAAAGACAGCCGTGGGGATGTGGTGAGAGATGCTGCTCCCAGCTGCACATGCCAGGCACCTACGGAAGCTCATTCCAGGGCAGGCATTTAGAATCCACCAGAATTCATGGCAAAGAATAAATTCTATAATATAACAATAGTGAGCGGTTTTAAGGGCTATTTAATAAAAATAGAATTCGAACAGATATCTTTTATTGTCATAGAATTGCTGGCGGCATCTATCATCCGAGCTGGTAGAGTACAGTGAGAAGGGTTACTTAATGTCTGAAGGACAAGCTGATTAACAGTAATTATTGTGCAATGAGTTTATCCACGTGTTTGGATGGGGTGCTTGCAGTTCAGAACTTTGGAGAGCGCTGGACGCAGCCTTGGAGTGGCGTATCAGGAAGCCGCTTGCCACTTGTCTAGGCAGCACGTTTCTGAAACGCTGCCCCACAGCTCTGAAGGATGGCCGAGATACGGTGGCAGCTACTGAGCGGAGCTTCCGGAACAGTGTCAGTACAAAACCGAGCATGGTGTGTGCCGCCCTCCATCCCCCACTCAATGCCACGGAAGGTTGCCTCCCGGATTTGTGAAGAGAGGACATACAGAATGGTGGAGTACATTTGGTAGCTGATTCAACAGCAGAAAATGAAGTAAAAAAAAAAAAAAACATTATTCTTTGAGGCCTTGGGAAGTGGTGGAGATGTTTTATCGCAAATAACACTTCAGGTTAAAAGCACAGTGCCTTGGATGTTGGTTGTATACTCCAAGGTTAATGAACAGAAGTCCAATCACATGTGGTGTAATTAATCAGGGAAGGTTCACCTACTGAATCTAGATACTACTCAAACATTACGCTGGGACAGTGGGGCCCCTACCAATACAGAAAACCACTGAATCAAGTGCTTAAGGGTCACCTCAACATAATAGACCAACTTCACATAGACGAACCAGTTAATCTAGAACTAGGCATTTATTATCATCAGAGCAGCAGTAGCGGTCAGATCCATTTCTTTGTTTCACAAAGCGGGATTTCTTGCTTAGCCAGATAACTTATCAGATTTAAGGTGGTCTGGGCTAAATGTAAGGGAATGAAGATACAGTCCAGTTAAACTGGGGTACCTTAAGTCCAAAAAGATACCCGGCGAAACAAGAGATACTGCCTCGTGAAACAGGCCCCAGTTGTTGACTGTTATCGAGCGTTAGCCCAAAGGCACGTTTTCAAACATTTCTCTAATATTAAAAAAATAAATAAGAAGAAAACCTTTAAATCCCCCGCGACCCTGAACGGATAAGCGGGTTGGAAAATGGATGGATGGATGGAAAACCTTTAAATCAACGAGCGATCTTTTTAGAACTGAGGAGAAGTTCCAGAGCTGCAAGGGTTCGACAACAACAGTGTCAGAATGCAACACACTTCTCAGGAAACAAACATTTGAGGCTAACGTCAAAGCTCTGGAAACTCCCATCAATTCAAGCCTTAGTGGCATTCTCAGGGTAGTGAGTGACTCATAACCACGGGGAACGTTTTGGACATATCATAGCAGAACATACTAAATGGTACCATATCATCATTAAACAACGTCACAGGGAGCTAAGTGATGGCGAGGAGTTAGCACGCTTGTCTTGGAGCTCTGTAGAACCACCGCTCTGTTGATCCACTCACACATCATAAATGAGGCATTCACAGATTTCGCAATACCAGAACGGTTCTGAATGTCAATAAATACTTTCGGCAAAGCGAAACCAGTTTTGCAGAATAACAAACACTCAGCTGAAAGGAGAAATGCCACAGAAATAACTACTTCACTGGTCTCCTGATACAGAAGACAGCAACATTGAATTATTGATGCTGAGTTTTTTAAACCCATTCTTGGAAAAACTGCAAGAAGACTCGTAATATGCAGTTAAATGCTTTTTAACATTTTTTATTTCAAGAGAAAATTATTTTCCTATCTGAGAAAGTCAGACAATTTAATTTTACAGCTCAGCACACCAGATTTATTAAACAAGTTCCGAAAATGGCTCAACACTAGTATAAAAACAAAGGAAAGTTCTTAATGATTGTCCATAAACCTGCCTGTCGACAAGGTTGTGAAGTATTTATCTCGCTGTTAAAAATAGTATGGAATATGGAAAACGTTAAATTCACATTTTGGATACCGATTTATTTTCACAAGGAAAAAAATATAATACAACATGATTGGTGCATGTATAAAGTTGGAATAACAGTAGATCTAGTCATTGGAAAAATCATTCCATCCATCCATCCTCTTGCCACTTATCCTGAGTGACTGAAGCGGAAATCTGACATTGTTTCGTATATTAAATGGAAGGAATGGATTGGTAAATTTATGGAAGGGTCCTTTTAGAAATAATTATTACTTTTTTATATATATATTTTTTTTCTTTGATCACCAGAATAAACTGTATATAGTAAGCATACATTTATGCTTTTTTGATACTTTTTCCATTAAAATCAACAAGACGGGACTTAAGACGGTACAGAACATATCGGATGAATGGTAACCATGTGAGCTGACCAGCATTCATCTTTCCAACCGCATGACGGTTATTAGAACTAATGAGGCTAAGCACAAGTACAAGTTCTCAGCTAATGGTCCTGAAGATATACAATTAACACAGATGCTCACCATCCACAGTATGCAATGTACACTGATTGGCTATAAATTAATTACAAACGAAGGAGAAGGCCGTGTAACAGCTGCTGTCGCTCTGGGGAGAGAAGGAGCTTGTTTTTGTGTGCCTGCGGTGGTTTTCTCTCTAGGCTGTCTCTCTCACGGACCATGAGGTCTTTGATCAAACCCCCCACCCCCAGTCATGGGGCATCTAAACCCCCTCCAACTCCAGTGATTAACAGTGTCAATCTCCCGTCACCCTGGGCTTTCCTCCCGCCTCAAACAGCCATTCACTTGCCAAGCTTTCCTTGGGCTCTTTGTAGTTTACTTTTACCAAATAATTAGTTTTTTTAAAGGACTCACTGAAGAGGGAGGTATCTGCGTAACATGGACTTTTACCAACAGACACGCGCTAAGCTCCAGTCGCTCACCTTGTAAATTCAATTTTCACCGAGAGTGGCAGAGAAAAGCAATACAAAATATATTACAGAAAACAGTATACGTTTAAATCAATCATCAAGAGTGGAAAAATAAAAACACTTCTCACCGGGACAGTTTATAGTATGCAGTTATCATCTGTGGACAAGCTTAGTGTATGTTTTATGAGATTTTAATTTTTTTTATTATACAAAGTTTAATTTATTTGGATCTATATATTTATTTGTTTGTTTATTCATTGAAACCTCCGAGCTGGTTTTCTCAGCTAGCTAAATGTATATTCTTCGTATACATTTTCGGTGTTTGCCATCTCCCAGTACACGTGTAGCTTCCCTGAGACAGGGTTCCTGTTCACAGCTCTCGAAGCATGCTCAAGTCCCGCGGGACCGAGCTGGCCACCGGCCAGCACTATCTTTAAGTATGTCCTGCCTGCTCTTAGCCAGTTCAGAGGATTTAGCCTAGTTCACGTTGGAGAAAATACAGAATTTCTCCACCCATCCTTCCATTTTCCATATAACCTAGACAATATTCAAATTATATGTCTACATACATGCTAATATTTGAATGCCTAGTGTATTTGATCTCGCAATCAAAACTCTCTCTTTGGATAGCATACCTCACAGAAGAAGTCACAGAGGAAGCACTCTCACTCCAGGATAGATGGTACTGTATACCTCAGAGAAGAAGCTCTCTCACTCCAGTATAGATGGTACTGTATACCTCACAGAAGAAGCTCTCACACTTCAGTTTAGGTGCTATACCTCACAGTAGAAGCTCTCACTTCAGTATAGATGGTTTACCTCACAAAAAAAACTCTCTCACTTCTGTGTAGATGGTATACCTCACAGAGGAAGCTTTCACTTCAGTATAGGTAGTTTACCTCACAGAAGAAGCTCTCTCACTCCAGTATAAATGGCATACCTCACAGAGGAAGCTCTCTCACTCTAGTATATATGGTTTACCTCACAGAGGAAGCTCTCTCACTGTATACAGGTATTACCTTCCATTTACTTCAGTGATGCTGCCAATGATTGTTACACTCCGTTGTGGATCAATCCTTCCAGTTGGTTTATATACTCTTATTTAACTTCACCATGCATGCCAAAACATATATTCTACTGTTTAAAAAAAGTAAAAAAACTGGATGTCAGTTGAACAACCATAAATTCATTTTCATTATAGGCATATTTTTCAATGAAAACTTTAATAAAATGTAATAATATGTGTGCTGCACTGCGCTATACATTTTTTTTCTTTAATTCCCATCCTTCCCACTCACTTGTCTTGCATATTAAGTACCAAACTCATTGAAATGTTCTCATTTTTAAATTACTAAGCGGCGCAGTGTGTTCTGACATTCATGCTGATCCCTCAGGTCTGTTCTTACCATTATCTTAAACAGTGAGAGTCCTATCCATACTGAGGAAGCCTGGCCTTCTTTAGGATCTCAAAGTCTTACGAAATTACAGGGAAAGTCCAAAACTGGCTTCCATTATTGCAGTCCTTCTAGCTGGAGAACTGACCACCAAATAAACTCCTGAATTTCTTTTTGCATGTGCTAAGAAAATGAGTGATGTTTAATCCTCAACTGGTGCCTTAAGCTAAGGAACAGCCATCTAGGCTGCTGAAGGCCCCGCAGTCACTGATTGAGAGCAAGTGGAAGTACTGTCAAAGGATTATTACTGCTTTACTGGTCCATGGAGCTCTGATTAGGATAACACAAGGCTGCCTCTGTGAGCAGCTACACTCTTAACATTCAACCAAATCCTAAATTACACACTTCCCTGCAGAAATCTGTCAGCAGAAAACATCTATTTGCCAGAGATGGTGTCATTTAGATCTTATTCCTCTGATAAAAGGTTGCTTTTAGCTATAATTTTGCTTCCTCTGAAGATTTTTACTGGACATTTGTATGAGAAACTATTACATTAATATCAGCAGAAAATGAATAAAAATGGGGGGTACGTATCAAAAGGGTCATGTTGCTCCCTTGGATTATGTGTACTGTTTTACTTCATCAAACAGGAAAGCATGCAATCTCAGCTGCAGGTAAAGCCAAAAGAACCACATGGCATCAATTATGACTCATCACATCACGTCACTTTTCAGTCATTCAGACATCAACTACCTGACTATTTTTGCAGGGAACTGTTCAGGAAAGCAAGTTTATTCAAAGTAGAAATTAAACAATTAAATGAGCTCTGTTCTCGGTAATAATTTCCCTCAAATATAAAAGAGCAGCTCTTTTTCTTGAACTTCTGACCATCAAAAACTGTCCAACTGCATCCAACTGCATTTAAGAAGATTTCTCGAGAAAAACCACCAATGCCCAACGATCAATTGATAATCAGCACAGACATATTGCTATTTACAAGACTGCTGGCCAATGAAAGGACATTTCGCTGAGCATTGTATTTTTAATGTGTTATAAGAAATGTTTAAATGCAGTACTAGACACTAAATTCGTCTGTATCATGTTCAAGGCTACACACCTTGATCCATGCATGCATGCATCCATCCATCCATTATTTTGTCCATCCATCCATCCATCCACCGACCCATCCACCCATCCATCCATCAGTCCGTCCGTCCATCCATTCATGCATCCAACATCCATCCATTCAACCAACCAACCAACCAACCATCTATCCATCCATGCACTTTTTAACCCGCTTGTCCTTTTCAGGGTCACAGGGGTCTAGCACCTATTGTGGCAACAATGGGCACAAGGCAGGGAATAACTCAGGATGGGACAAAGATGCAAAATGGGGCATTGGTGTATAATTTATTTCTTTAAATATATAGCACTCCAGAACAAGACTAATTTGTGTGTTGATAGGAACATTTAATTAGATTCCATTCTTAAGGGAAAAACAGCATTAATGGTTTTTGTTTGTGGTAGAAAAACAGGCACCTAAGATGATTGCAGCAAATCAATTATTAAGCAGGGCTTAAAACAGACCCTGATACTGTAACCAGTATATGCAGTCAGGAGGGTGGATGCAGGGCCTCACTCTCTTTTTAGGTGCCTGATCACTCTACTTAGACAAACATTTCCTCGCATATAACAATCATCTTCAACCAAGTGCACATATATAATCATTAAAAGAAAATTATTTTTTAGTCATTGTTTCCTTTGAAACACTTTAATTAAGAAACCCTCTATTGTCAGGATCAGTGTCAGTCTGGCCCTGTTTCTATGTGTCTTGTGCCCATTTAGCCAGCAGGTGTCGCTGGCCATCCAGGTCCCACCTCTGTCTTGTTGCTTTTAGTCCCTAGTGTGTTTGCCTGCTCCCTGGCTGGCCACGTGGCTTAACGGGCTGAGCAGTCTCTTTCCTTTTGTTGAGTTTTATTTTTAACATTATTTATATAACGTTATTTTATGTTCTCTTGGTTTATCATGTGTATGTATTCCAGTTACAGTCCCTTGTGTTTGCTCCCTGCTCGCAGTATATTCAGTTTTCCTTGGTTTAGTTTCCCTTGGTGTTTGAACCTGCTGTATCTGTTAATTGACCCTCGTTGCCCCTAATTGTTTATAGCCCGCACCTGCCCTGTTTTAGTCCTTTTTATCAGTGAATTAAAGCACCTGCCTTTGTGTTATTCCTGTCATTGTAGTTATTACTGTGCTTTTGGAGCTGTGATGTTTCCCAGGCTTGCTCCCAGTTTTTCTCTGTTCCCTAGTTGTGCTACTTTGTGGTTACTCCTAGCTAGCTCTTGTTTGTTGTTTTGACCCCACTTGGTCCCTTTATTTTCTGGTTCACCCCCTTCAGTGTTCTGTTTTGTTAATAAACCCTGGTTATTGTGAGCAGCGCCGGGGATCTTCCCTTCATACCGTCCTTCATTATTCTCCGCCATAAGATGTATTATGTAATAAAGGCTAATAAATCCATATTATAAACTGCAATTATGTCATTTGTATGTACTTTAGGTACTTTAAGTACTCAGCATAACAAGAATAACCTTTACAAACAACTGCATACAATCCTGCAGATGGGTCAGATGATAGAAGTGTATAATGCAATTGTTATATAGATCTCTGACTAGAATAATAAACAATGATGACAATAGCAATTAATGCATACAGTGAGAATTCTAGGAATTTATAACTGAAGTACACGAAATACAAAATTGTGTTCAGTTCAGCAGAAATGAATCCTTCATTCACTCAAACACCCTGTTCTGCTTAGGAATAATACATATATTATGAAGTATTTTATGATACTTGGAACACCCCAGCCATGAACTGTTCTCATGACTGAAGTCTGAAATTAAAGAAGTTTCTTCCCCCAAGCCATCCACATCCTCCATAGCTAAACCTGGACTACTGCAAAATTACATCTATATCACATTTGTTGTTCATATTTTATTTATTAGCATACTGTTGTTTTTGTACAGGGTGTGGCCAGCCAAGGATTGCGCATAAAACTTGAGCAACATGAAGACCAGCTTATAAGTCCTTAGAAGGTAACATTCAACAGACATAATAAAAATAATCTTCTACACATTATAGCTGTAGCTGTGATTTTAAATATATGCTCACATGTTCTTATGATTTAACTTTGCTTTACATACATGGATTTAATAGAAAATGAATATGAGTCATATTAACAGATTTCTACCTTAATTTTAACTACTGACTAGTGAGTTTTTATTAGAAGTGACTTTTACCCAGCACCATGAGCAAAAGTTCCATGAGCAAAGCCCGGCATAGAGCAGACAGACACCCTGAGGACATGCACTCGCTCGCACACTGGACTCGCAGACACGCCCCCAACTCGGCATCACGCCGCAGGTCACCCGGGGTCATCCCGCTACAGCCTCACGCGCCCTGCTATCAGAGAGATGCTCCACTGAAGCATGTGAATGCGGACACTGAGCTCCCTGCAACAGATGCTTCAGATCAGTGGGCATCGACCCAGAATCCCTCAGCCCCAGTGACTCATGCAGCGAGGCCCCTCCCTGAGCTGACAACCATGACAAAACAGGTAAAGACTATGATTACCTCAAGCGGCAAATCAGGCGGAATAATGATAGAGTTAGCCTGTTGTGGCTTTAGCCAAACACTTGCATTGTCACTTCATGGGGTATCAATACTGGCCGAAATATATTAAAAATGGAACACAACGGCATATAATATTGCACATTGGCCATAATCTACACTTGAAACTGATTATTGAACAGAAAATCCTTGTTATAATTGGAAGTTATGCAATCAGCTAAGATGCGCACATTGAGACACAGAAATTGGAAACGTACAAATAAATAAATAGCTAAATAAATTAAACAATGAAATAATTAAATAACGGAAATAATGAAATAAGAATGAAATAATTATTTAAATTTAAAATATTAAAAACAACAAAAAAACTAAAAAAAAAAATTAAATCACTTTGATCAGATGACCTAAATTCCAGAATTGATGTTCTGCTAGACCTAGTCACATAAATATGAAGTACCTACCACTGTGAAGTTCATGACCTTCAAGATCCATATGGTGAGCGCCAGGTTTACGATCATTATGACCAGCAGCAGCAGGACGAAGAAGTACAAACACCTCTTCCTCCAGCCGTAGATCCCTACGGGGTAGACGGGAGGGCACTCGGGCCTGGAGAGGCTGTTTGGCTGGGCTGCCAGGATATACTGTTCCTGTGTCATCTGCGGACAGAGAGGGACGGCATGTCAGAGCAAACGTAACACACATTCATTCAGATGCAGCTTCCTTGTTGAAATTCTGAATATAACGCAGGGCCATTGCACCAGAGACTGTGCTACGGCAAATTCCATTTACAGAATGAGAGGGATACACAGACACTGAGCTGGGGGGGGACTAATTTTATTTTTAGGGTTCGTTCATTTATTTGGGTAAAAACTATCAACCAGAAAAGGATCCAGAATCATATAATAAATCTTTGATTATTTGCATAATTTACCTGAAAGATATAGGTCAGCTGAAATGTGTCGGTTTTATACTTGTAGCCTGGGTGTCCTGTATAAGAATCACTTTACATTACGTTTAACGAGGATGGTGAGCTTGTTTCACTGCAGAAGCTGTGGCTGATACTGTCAGCATGGCCAGAGGAAGAGCAGCTCTCCCAGAAAGGCTATTTTAATGTGCCTCTCTGGAGCTTGCTCTGCGTACAAACAGTGCGCTTCCACCCCTGTATATTAACCAGTATGACTTGCTAATAAGTGATAAACAGATGCGGGTTTTCATAATCAAATTAAATTCCATATAAACTCCTACTTATCAAGACTAGCATAACAGGCCTCTAAAAAGCTTCATGGATTCCTGCTGGATGGCAAAATAATTCAGACAAGATTCACAAAAATGACACTGTCTTCATCAAAGAGTAACTTTTGTTAGCTAATACACAGGTCTGCGTATATTTTAGATAATATGTAGGAAACACGTTGAGACTGTGGCACTCACGATCAAACAAAAAGGACAACAACGCTGTGTTTAACAGCTGTTACATTTCTTTATATGACAGCCGCTTTCAATGCAGGGTACAGGGTCAGCCAGTCGCGGGAGCAATTAGGGGTAAGGGCCTTGGTCAGGAGCTTGCTGGCGGGATCACTGTCAAAGCCACAGGATTTGAACTGGGGACCTTCCCATCACAGGTACAGCATCCTAAACAACTAAGCTATATGGGTGTTACGAGGTTACGAGGGGTGCTTACACCATACAAAAAGAGCATGTGTCATGTTATGTTTGGCTGGACCGCTTAAACTAGCATTTTTAATAAATGAGGTGTTGGTGTAGCCAACAGGGAAGGCCATCCTGTGGTCTGTGTGAATCCCAGTGCACTTCAGTGAAAATGGTGCCATCCTTTGGTTGAGACATAAACCCGAGGTCCCGACTCTCTGAGGCCATAAAAGATTCCTGGGTGTCTTGAGAAGAGTAAAGGCGGTTCCCCGATGCCCTGGCTAAAATTGCCCACTGTGGCCCTTTCAAATCTGGCCTCCTAACCTCTAACTGATGAATTCTCTCCTTCCCCTTCACGACATTTGTTACTGTGTGATGAGCCTACTGGCGCAGAATGGCTGCCTTCGCATCATCCGGGGTGGGCTACACAGTGATCAGAGTTCAAGTAGCTCCCTATTGGTTCTGTAAAGCGCTTTTGTGGAAGGTAAATTTAATGCAATGGTAGGCCAGGGGCGGGAGGCATTGTGGGATTGATGTTATGTCTCAGGTTCTGTTGTTTTGGGGGCTGGTGCTGTATGCCCTTGCCTTGTGGCTGTCTGCACAGAACCGGCTATGCAGGAAACAGACCTTGGAGAACTGGGCGGAAGGGAACACCTGTGGGGGGAGAAAGGGGGCCTGCAGGAAGGCCTGAAATGTAGTTGCCATACTATGCTACAGTATATGCAGTTTGTTATATGGTAGTGTTTGAGCATATAAGCAAGTTATGTGCCCATAAGAGTTATTCTTATGTGAGAGTTTGCAGTATGCAGTATGCTTGTGCGATAGTCTTTCTTTAGGTAATGTAGTGTTGTGGCTTCCCTTACTGATTTGTAGTGTTGTGAGCCATGCCAGCCATGGACCCCGAAGGGGGGGCGCACCTTTTGGTGGGTTTGGAGTGGATTTTCCCTAATGCTTAGGGTTTTTGCCCTCCTTCCTAGGTTGGATGGACAGGCTTATGTGTGGGACCCATAGGTGGCTTAGGCCTAACGAGGATCGGAACATCCTTGAAATAGACCAATAGAAGTGGTGAATTATGTTTGTTGTATATTTGAAGACTGGTTTGGAGATGTTTGGTAACCAATCAGGACTTAGAAGTCCATATAGGGGAATTTGTGTTATAGTATATTAACCTGCTGATTTCTGGGTGCGGTGTGCATTGTACCCGAGTGTGGCTGAAGCGCTATGCTGGAGTGCTGTATAAAAGAAGAAAACTTTACTCATCACATGCGAGGTCTGGAGTTTGATTTAAGTGTGTGAGAGCGATAGAATTATAGAGGATTATTAGAGTCATAGATGATTAGGTTAATTTTGAGTTTCTTTGGCTTTCTTGAAAAGTGCTATACAAATGTAACAGTCATTCATTCATTCTGTATTTACACTATTTGCACAAGCTGCAAATGGCCTACTAGTCTAAGGAGTAGTTTAACTATCTGCAGTAGTAAACACTAAGACTGTTATCCTACCCAAACATGTATGGTAGCTCAAGATGTTTCACAGGATATGTGAAACACAAGAAGAAACCAGCAGTAGGCTGAAACAGTATTGATTCTGACATTAACCTGATATATCGAATTCACTCCTTAATATGCCACTCCGGGACGTCAAACATAACTCGTATCAGCAAACTCATCCATGATAAAGGTCATCTTGGTAGCTAATCTCACCTAATACTGTAAGAGACACACAGAATTTCCAGCTTTATTTTCAGATCTAATTAAACGTTGACATTATTTAAGTGGCTTCTCTATGCCGTTAGAAGATCTCTCTCTCTCTCACACACACACACATACACACACACACACTGATAATACCCAGAACACACCCCCCACACAGCATTTTCTGCTCTCTATGCCTCATTTTAGAGCAGCTATTGGAAGTTTCATGACTAAATACATATCAACTGGATCCACATCAGCATAACCGTGTTTCTCAAATAGAGTCATATTGCAGAGTGCTTCTTCAAGCATGAACACAAGATGGGTGAGACCACGGTATTTTATTTCACAGTTGAAGTCACAGCCTTCCTTTGTAGGACTGAAACAGATGTGACGGGGCCTTGAGAAGTGATTTGGATCTCCACATTTTTCTTGCCACAGTGATTTATAAAGAAAGACTAGGAATCTCTGTCCATCTATAATGATCTTGCTACAAAACAACCTAAGAACAACAACAATGAAATGGTTGCAGTTAGGTGCTGCTCATTTAGAAAGTATAAACCCAGTCAATCTAGGACATAGACTTCATCCTTTTTCAACACCTCTTATTATATGCAATATGGCTAAAAGGACACGACTTGACATCCCTCAACTGGAACAATGATGTGACCGGCCAGGGAACCTCTTGTGCAATCAACCAAACTGTAACCGAGCAGATTTACTTGGCAAGCGAATACGCCTTAATTGAGGCCAGGGATCCTCTGAACATTTAGCTGTCTGACAGTGCTGTGCATATCAGCACTTAAGGGGGGGAAAATGAAGGAGGAAAATTATCTAGTTCAGTGCTTCCCATGTATCTAAAACGTAATCGGGTTTCCATACAACTGCACCAATTTTATACCTATAAGTGAAGCAATTTGCCAGTTTCCCCATCTTTTTCAGTAACATGACAAGTTTACTGTCATTCAGATGTATGCATGGCTGATTTAATAACCACATGCCACCGATTCCAACAGTATGCACTTTCCTATGGCGCTAACGAAAAAAGGAATCTTTCGATTAATTATATCAAGTGACCATTCCCAATATATTTCTCCTCACAATAATGAAATTACCATGTGTCGATACTGTTGAATCATGATCAACAGTCTCTCTCAGTGGGCAGTCTCAAAGTAGTCTTGTTCACACCTTACCGCTGGTCAATCTCTCTTGATCTCACATCTCATTCATTATCTGACGGCTAGAAAATCTCCCACTGACAAGCATCGCTAACATCTCTACCATTTTTAGCTAATCCATCCATCCATTTCCTGTACCCACTTGTCCTATTCAGGGTTGCAGGGGGTCTGGAGCCCATCAGCACAAGGCAGGGAATAACCCTGGATGGGGCACCAATCCAGTGCAGGGCACACTCACACACCATTCATCCAAATATGCACACCTACAGGCAATTTGGTCAATTCACCTCAGCATGTTTTTGGACTGTAGGGGGAAACCGGAGTACTCGGGGGATACCCAAGGACGACATGGGGAGAACTTGCAAACTCCACACACATGGAACCATGGCGACCCTAGGCCCAGAGGTGAGAGGCAACAGTATTATAAATCACTGTGCCATCCTGCTGCACCAGCCCTGGCTAATCGACCAATCAAAACACAGAAGACAGCTAATTAGACATTGAAAGAAAAAGTTTCAACCAATAAAATACACCTTCCTGACAATCTCCCAACAGCTTTTACATGCAACCATTTATATGACCATGAAAGATAGATCTTTTGGCCCAGATGACATACAGTAAAGTGACAGCAGTGGTAAACTAGATACCACCCTAACCAGGTGTGACAATGGATGGGAACGGAAGTCTGGCGGAGGAGGATAAGAGAGCCTTGTGAAACTGCAGTGACAGAGAACAGCTCCACTGACGCCGACACCACATCTGAGGGCCAGTTATTCTTACACTGCCTGTCTCCTTCTTCAGGCAAGGGACAGTGATGCATTTCGAGTGTCGAGAAGAGATGAAATATGCAGAGAGCCCATTTTATAATACATATAGCTTGAAGTGGAATTCAGCCATTGTTTACCTTTCAGTATAGTTCCCGAACAGGAAACAGACACACTGCATACATATTCAAAATACCTGTGCAATCTCCCACAGAGATAACAGAACCAACTGATGCTGTCAATCTATGATACACTCATGCAAAATGTACACGGTTGTCAAATTAACATGCATTCTGTGAATGGCTATGATTTTGGAAAAGAATCTAAAATTTGCTTTACTCCAGTGCTTTCTATAACTTGCTGTACAGACTTCAGTGGCTCGCTTTAAGGTCCTCCAAATCAAAATTTAATTAAATGATGATATTTAAATGTATAGGTTATTAAATACAATTGCTGAAGTCTATTCTGTTCGGAAGGCATAAAGCCTTCAGCAAGATTCCTCAGGCTAGGCATCGACAGTGCACACAGTCCGGCCTGCTACACATTTTTCATGATAACATGCATAGGCGCATAATGAAAAATGTAGCAAAGCAAATGTGGCTAGTATCGGTCGAAACATTCAAAATAAAACAAACTACGACCACTACATAATCAGGTAAGAGCGTTACATGGGATCCCACCTTTCTCAAAGTTAGGCAAGCCTCCCACACAGTGACAGCACCTCCCAGAAACGCACCAGTGACACGCAATTAGAGGTCGACCGATGTATCGGCAGATAGTTGGCGTCTTTCAGATGTATCGGCCGATATTTGGGTGTGGTGCGCCGATTTAGAAGCAGGCGCTGCTGCGGGCAGCCCAGTTGCTTTGGAACACGTGACCCATGCTGCCGCCTGTGCAGGACCCCAGCCAGAACTTTCATAAGAGTCCTGGTAGAGAACAGAACGGCTTAAGTTCTGGGGCCGGTTGCACAAAACGCTTTAAGTTAAGATTTCCTTGAAGTCAAGTCAGTTGTGCAAAACATCCTTAAATGTCTTCCTTAAGGTTTCCTTAAAATGTTCACCTAAGTATTTAAGTTTATCTCATAATCTTGGTCTTATACTCAAAGGTCCCTTACCGGTTGCACAAAACACTAAGAACCAAAGTGAGGAGAATAACTTAAGGTACCCCTGACTGTACCTTAACCGCAGCACGCAGTTCATGGCCGTAAATGAAGAAAATGAACTCATCCCGGGAAATCCGCGACTGAATACGATCATGATCAATTTATCTAGCATTATAGATTTGACCAACAGTCGATTTATCATTTTATTTATACGGCCCACAAAATGTTTATAATTCATTACTTAATCTGGCTAACACTGGTAAGTTTCATCGCCGGTACCAGCAAAAAGACAGAGATGGAAGTATATTGGTTATTCGATCGAATTTTCGATGCAGAAATACACTCACCTAAAGGATTATTAGGAACACTATCTTGAACACTAACATTATCTAATCAGCCAATCACATGGCAGTTGCTTCAATGCATTTAGGGGTGTGGTCATGATCAAGACAATCTCCTGAACTCCAAACTGAATGTCAGAATGGGAAAGAAAGGTGATTTAAGCAATTTTGAGCGTGGCA
>JAODKL010000017.1:11342669-11354554 GCA_026780765.1 Petrocephalus schoutedeni
TGGTGGAACGGGAGCTTCATGCCCTGGATGTGCATCCCACAAATCTCCATCAACTGCAAGATGCTATCCTATCAATAAGGGCCAACATTAGTATGGTGTTCCTAATAATCCTTTAGGTGAGTGTATGTAGACATTTGCAGAAAAAGGTATTCATGAATGCATTTAATGTAACTGAGATACAAAAATATATCCATCTGCTCAGGTTTTGCTCGCCTGCTTCTCTCTCTTTCAACCGCACTTTCGCATAACTTCCAAGTTGCCACCGGTGGAAATCCGGCTTTTATTTGTATTTTATTTATATTCGTCAGATGCAAAATATGTTTAATGTCATTGGCAGTATCATTCTTAAGGGGAAAACTTAAGGTGTTTTGTGCAACCGGCCCCTGATCTTTCAAAGACCTCTATATTTAACTGGTTTGCTTTATGTTGCTTTAAAAGAATGTGAATAGCCTACAGAACAGTCAGGAACAGGCGTAATTATAGCGAGCCGTCAACCAGCTCTACACTGTAAAAAATCCGGAAAAAACATGTTACAGTATACTGGTAATTTTCTGTCAGGACATTATCCATTTTCTTCTGGATTTTTTTTTGTTAAATTTACAGACATTAGCGAGTGTAGTTGCTCCCACAGTGCAACACGAAATTCAAATTAAAGGGTAAAACACCTGTGAAAATGTATACAGAATATTCCTTCATATTAACACTGTACTGTACATTGAACTCTGTTTTTATGGACTTTTCTTACAGTGTAGCTTACAGGTAACGTTAAGGATGGGCATTAAAACCATCATTGACAGAGAAGTTTTTTGCGTTTATTTAAGTGTATATAGTTTGTTTATATGTAGGGTGACCAGATAATCCATGTCATCCCTGACACTTTGAGCTAGGACAGGATTTGTAAACTACCATTTCAATTAAAAGGACCTGGATTTCACTTAAGCGCTGCATTCTTACTGTGTGCTGATTGGTCAGTCACCTATAATCATACATGTCACTAATGTTAATGTGAAACAGCTGGAAGAGTCTTTCAATCAAGGAAACAAACCAGTCAAAGCACAAGAATAAGTTAACTATTAGCCAATCAAAGGAGTCTTAAATTAGTTTGTAAAACCTGAAGTAGCTCAAAGTGTCCGGCGTGACATGGATCTGGTCACCCTATTTACATTTAAATTTACACTTATGTTCTAAGTCAGTGTTCAGTACATGTTAAGTTGAGAAATGTTGTGTATCCAATATTATTAATGTCATATTTCACCATGCAAACAGAGGGGAAAATGTCCAGTTATCGGGCAGAAAAAATCGGCAGCAGCATATATTGGCCATTGGCCGACCCCGACTTCTAAATATCGGCATCGGCTATAGAAAAACCCATATTGGTCGACCTCTACACGCAATGTCCCAGAAATCTGTGATCCCTGTATCCAGTAGCGGAAAAATACCCCGGCAAGCCAATCTCGCCGCAATCCCACCCCAGCCCATTGGCAAGTTGTACCTCCAGCCCCCCCATCACCAAATGTTGCCCACAGAGAGCCAGTAGGCACCCAAACACCACCTCCCCCCAGCCCCCCCCCCCACCCCCACCCAGCCAGCACTAGGCTTGGGTGGTATCTAATTTTATCTTTAATTTAAATTATGCTTTATATACTGTTACATTTGATTGAAGTAATAAATGTGTAAACTACTGACATCTTATCACAATTAACAGCAAAACGTGGAACTAGTGTATGAAGAAGAATTCTTTTTTCATCCACTGTCTGGCCTCCTGAAAGTTTGAATAGCAAAGAACAGACCCTTTGGTTAAAAAAAGTTTGAGGAACCCTCGCAAGGTAATATTTATTTAAGCAAGTATTTAGCGGGCTGTAATTTTTCCTTTAAAGATACATGGTTATTTGGTAGCTTTCCATTTAATTCAGACATGGATCCTGCCTCCCATTGTGTCTATGCTGACAGTATTTCATTAAAGGGGATTTTTTTTCCCACATTGTGAAGCACGCAGTCTTGAATAAGTACTTGATGTCTCATAGTTTTATCAACACGAGAGATAAACAGGATTGTTGTGGTTCGTATCGGTGACACTAAGGCGGACTGGCTGTTCTGCGTCCATGCATTTCAGAGGCCAACAGCCATTTTCAATTACCTGCAAACTGGTAAGCACGAGCGCCAAACCTGGCAGGCCGCAATACCACATAACGGGGGGGCGGGGGGGGGGGGGCAGCAAGACAGGCATATTGATCTCAATCTGTAGAGCCTAGCTTGGGCGGGGGAGGTTGTGGAGGGGGAATGACCAGAGCACCATGATCGCATTACATGCTCAACTGTGCATTTAAATGAATGTGACAGACACATGCACTCTGGTGCCTCAAAATTCCAAGTGCCCAAACACCCGTCCTGTCGTTAATCTCAATGCGATATGCGCAGATCTGTCTGCAGAAACGACGTTTGTCAGAAAGGCAACGCGCTGGAAATTATCCCCTAATGCGGGAAGGCGGCCACACGCCGAATGGCTGCTCCGGGTAAACGGAGACAGATGACAGAGAGCGGCTCTCTTATTCTGGCCGGCCCCACTCTTCCCGAGGAGACATCGCAGTGTCAGATCCAGTGACGGACAGTACAGTGCAGTACAGTGCGGAGCAGCAGAACAGTGAGATTCAACACCTGCAACATCTGTCGCATTACACTGGGGGGCTTAACAGTATTAATTGACTAAAATAATGTGTAAAAATTACTAATATATGGCAATCAGCTGAGGCTGCAGCTTGCCTGGCCCAAAGAACAGCTTTTATTATTATCTTTAATTTCAGCAGAGACTGCTTAAGCTTTAAAACTGTGACCACCAACACCAGAGAGCAGGAAAACAGAACCCCCCTTTTCATTTCTGTCTGTTCAGTTAATTTCTGTCCACAGTGACTAATGCAGGCACCCATATTGTCACATACACACATGCATAATTTCACATTTTGCGGTTTCCATAAGAAATTATCAGCTATTACATTATTTATATCATTTGTATTATTTTGAAATGAATCGTTAGCTTCGATGTCACTGTTACCGTCTATTATTTTGAGGTTCTTCGCTACTTTTTTCATTATATTTTCATTTATGCTTGGGGTGGCTTTGAGATCTTGAATCTTGATAAGCATAGAGCTCGAGACAAGTCTGCCTTGGTAGACACCGGTCCATTTACAGGCCAAAGGTGATTTAGGCATGACAACACCACTGAGCCAACAAAAAAGCTTCAGACACTTACACTGTATAGAAACACAAGTGGACTGTTTACTCTTAGGAGCTGAACTCATAGCCATTGTGATATCACCAAGAGTGAAAATCAAAGAGAGCTGCGGGTAGAACAATGACTGTATGATCATCACCGAGAGATAAGTAGGGCTAAGTTTAATCCTGGAAGGTTGACCACCCACAGATACCCTGGAATTCTTTTAATCTTAGTACTGGAGTTTGTCGTCAGGAAAGAAAACAGACCTGGCCCAACTCCGCCGGCCGTGCCAACAGAAGGGCACAGGCCTTGTCCGCTCCGACGACTGCGAGGCAATCCGGCAAAGGCTCAGAAGGGGAACATTCATCAGGGAAACAAGCCACATTTGCCGGATCGATATGGAAATATGCCAGAGAGAGCAACTCCTCAAACTGGGGCTTGAAAAAATCCACCCTGCCTTTTCTACTCTCTTGGGGGTGAAAGAAAAAAAAAACAGAAAAAAAGCTAAGCAACGGGCATATGTCTTTGATGCTTACCTTGCCAAAGGGTCTTGAAATATCTCGGGTTATACTGACTTTTGAATACATGCATGCAATGCTCATAACCATTAAGCTCTTAGATTTGTTTTATGAGTTACCCCATGGGTGCATTAATGCTGGCATCGTTACAGGCACCAGCTTGCATTCAATGCACACCAAGTGCAAATGAATTTAATTCGGTCTGCTAACATCTCTCACACTGCAATGGGGTGTGGCGGTTTTGGTAAGGAGAGTCAGGTGACCGGGCCGATTAATCTGTAACCTGTCTCCTGTGATCAATATAAATTACTCTGTTTTGTCCCTAATAACCTGGAAGAAACATCAACTCACAGCCCTCCCTTGTTCTTCTTTGACCAGCGATCCTCGTCTTTTGCTACCTCCGGCCTGTCATTTACATATTCCAAGCGAGCCGAATTTTCCTGAATAGGACTGGGGACATTTTACGGTACTGAAACTGCGTGAGGCGGTTCTCCATTTTCTGCTTGCTAATTTACAGTTCCTGGAGAAGCGATAAGCGCCGTAATCCAGCAGGAAGAACGAGCCGACAGCAGCCGGCCGCTCCCCTGCTCGTTGACCGTGCCGCTCGGAGCAGTTGGACGGCGTTCGCCAACCGGCGCTGCGAGCGTCTGGCCTTGCCGCTGGCAGATAAATCATAATGTGTACAGAAGGTATGGCTGGGACTTGGCTCTGCTGGAGCCTAACAGACCATGACTTGCAGTAATACAAGATGTTGGTTGAGCCAATAAAGTAGCTGCTCTTCCGCTGAGGATTACTTTGATTTGTTCAGAGGAAGGCCCTTCCCAGTGTCTCCATGATGGCCACAGACTCCTGTCACACCATCTATTGGGAGGAAAGGCTAACCCACTCCTCTACGCCGCCCCTGCTCAGCTTGCATCACACAGTCTCGACACGGCCTGCCAATGACCATTAAAACGAGGGGGGGGGGTGTAATTAAAGAGAAAGTCCATCTGTTGATGGGGGGGAAAAAAAAGTCTTTCCCTCAGCCGAAGGAAAAGCAGCCTAGCGATAATAGACTAAAGCGAGGGATGGGGATGAGGCGGGGGGACAGGGGGGAGGAGGGGGGGCTATTGCCAGTTATACACTCCTTGGCTATGAAATCATTAAGAATTCCCATGGAACGGAAGTACAATTTTGGCAGCTTGGGCAAAATGAAGACTACCACATCTGCCCTGATCTTTACACAGCATCAGACAGTGCATTTGTTACATATGTTTTTTGAGAACAAAATACTTGTAGAGGTGTGTGTGTGTGTGGGGGGGGGGCGGCACTTTACATCGATACATACATTGACCCCCACATCCTCAAGCATCGACTCAGTTTTTCTTTTTTTTTATTTTAATAAACAAAACCTTAAATAAACATGCTTAAACATCCAGATTATTGAATAGCAATGCAAATAACTCTTCCTTATGTCAATTAAGCAGAACCTTGACTGACTCCTTTAAAACGGAGAACAATAATTAACCCCTGAAAACACGTTAAAATTACACCCAGCAAAAACATATTTACTGGAATTTGAATGGTGGTCTGACAATAATCTTGTAGATTATGACTGGTGAGTAACCATGGATCAGCACAGAATTTTGCTATCTGACGCAAGGCGGGAAAACACAGTTGAAAGTGTTTGTTTGCAGGATAGCTTCAGTCAATACCAAAAGCTTTGCAGGTGGCCCAGGGCTTGGGGGTTTGATTCCCATTCCTCCTCTGTGCGATCATCCAGAGTCCACGTGTCCTCCCTGTGTCGTTTGGGTTTCCCCAAAGAACTAGCAGTAATACCAAATGCTATTTCAAAACCACCCATTGTGTGTGAATGTATGCCCTACAATGGATTAGCATCCTGGTACCCAGCCTTGTGCCCGATGCTGCCTGAGACAAACTCCAGGCTCACTATGACCCTGGATGTGTGGTTGGTGAATGGAAGAAGCTTTTTTTTTTATTATTTACTCGAGGGCACCCTTTTTTCAAGAGAACTTAAAAACAACCCTTGTATCTTTGCATATAAAAGGCAGCAGAATCTTGCTATGCCCTCTGAGACTGAGGACAGTTATTGAACAAGAACCCTTGTAAGAAAACCTGCCTGGGGCCTGTCTATCCGTTACCAGCCAATTTTCTCCTTAAAAGTCAACATTCCTTGATAATAAGGTCATCAGCGTGTGTTGCTGTTGTGCATTCAAGTTCAACATACTGGAATGGGTCATACATTTTGTAAATGTTATCTAACTATGAATGTTATCATCATGGCTAGCTTCATTAACACACACAGAAAAAAGTCCTTTAATTAACCCCTATCCGGTGTTTGGGGTCAATCTGACCCCAGAGCATCATTAAACGGTAGGCAAATTTCACATGGGGAAATTATCATGGGAAAAGGGTTAAAATTTTTTTAGGTCTAGAGCATTGAGCACATCAAGAAATGTCTATATATTTGTAGGAGCCGAAACTGCATTAAAGGTCCATCACAGACAGTTTTACCAGAGAAGCTTGCGACTTACTGTACAGGAATTTGGAATAATTCTTGGATTGAGCGAGGCTACAGTCATTATGCACGCTGAGACTGTTTCCTTGAAGGAGCTGCTTTTTTTATGCCTTAACTGGGAAAGACGACATTAGGCAGGTCTATGGAGGCGTGGTGTTCCAGTAAAATGCAGCTTTGAAAGCATGAAAAGATAAGGAGCTGCTATAGCGCCACAGTGTTAATGTATGTTCTCACCTCGCAATACACAACAGTGGCCACAGGGAAGTTCTCGCACTTTCGGTAGCCCACGTTCCCTGCTTCGGATTGTTCCGGCCCTAACACTGTCTTTCAGCAGCAAACCAACACGTGGCTCGTAATGGACCAACTCCAATGAAAATATCCTACGCGGAGCTCCGAAGTGTCAGACGCGCGGTCGGTTTGCTCCGCCACGAAAACATCAAAGCCAAGCAAAACATGTGCTCGTCTAAAGCTTATTCCTGGACATGTGGAATTTGCTTTGCATTAATAAATTAAACACAAACTGAATACGACCCAGTTTCTAATTCCCGGAATCTAACAGTAGGTCTCATCTATTAACGAACTCATTTTATTCCCTGAATTGTAAACAGTATTATTTAGTCTGCTGAATTTGTAGTATGCTCTGTACTAATGCACTATTGTACAGTTTCACTAGTCACTGTATGACTATAGGGGTCACAATATAGAGAGACAATGAGTACCAATTTATATTGTACTGCACAATCTCCACCACAGACTTCCAAATAATGTGGCATCAGTATAGTGGTTGAACATTTCAGCAGAACACAACCCAGAAGCCTGGAGAATGTCTGAGCCAAGTTCATTCAGTCCTTTCTCCCATGTTTCCTTTTGGACAGGAAATCCTCCGGCTCTATTTATGGATCAGTCATTCGATAAATCAAATTTTATAGTGCATTTTTACAAGCAAGCTGCCACAAACTGCTGTACAGTAGATTTTCTAGAGGAATCAAAGAGAGAAAATCCAGTTTGCCGGGTGTGGGGGTGGGTGGGGGGGATGAAAATGTTTCTTTGACTGCTTCTAGAAAAGACTCCCAGGAAAATGGGATGTATAAAGGATACGTAGAGAAGATATCCACCCCTCTCTATTCATGGCTCCCCTTGGACAGGAAACTCTATCGCTGTGCTGCATGTCTTATGAATCCCTAATAAATCAAATGCAGAGAATCAGAGGCATATTTTGGGCTAATCAAATGGTGCCCTGCAGAGCAGAACACAAGCAAGATAAAAGTGCATCATCTCCCCTTTGCCAGAGATTGATGGCATTTGTTTTATGGAATTTATAATGAAGACGTTTCTGCCAGGCTGGTGCTTTCTCTTTCTTCTGATTTTGTGTGATTAGAAATAGAAGGAATGGATATAATCTATATTCATTACCGGTTATACTTTATTTTTAATCAAAACTTTATTTCGCAAACCTCCCGTTTCATTATTCCGTACATCCTTTTCCTCAGCAAGCAAGGTCAACCACAAATTGATGTATGCAGTTTACAGAAGAAATAAATCTATCGGTCACTAAGGGTGAACCAGTGAATAACGTATGAAATAAGGTACACTGTGGCTTGCGAGAAAATTATCCATCACATGGTTATCTAAAGCATTTATAAAGCAAATAAATAGTGTACACTGTAGTGTAAACTGTACACTGCAATAGTGCAGTGTACAGTGCATTTGACAGCCTCAGGAGCTAAAGTCAGGTGATAGGCTCTATTTCTATTGATTACTTCACCTGTTCTTAGTTTTCTAACAAAACATTTTCTTGTAGCCCGCTAGTAACTTAGAAGCCCAGGATGATGCCACTAACTGCCCTGAATCAAAATGTCAGCACTGGATTTTTATATTTCTATTCAACCTCCTGGATTTACCCCACCCTTGAGTACTTACAGCAAACCCTGATTATGTTTCTGTTACATAGATCTGCTCTCAGCCCGAGACCTTCTCACATAGAGCTGAGAGGAATGATAGCAATATTAGCTACTGTAATCATAACAATAGGAGTGTTAGTGCCCGCAATGGTAATAACAATGCAGTACTGGCCTTGGTAATTTCAATGGTAATGATAGTAGTGTTAGT
The DNA here is from genome assembly GCA_026780765.1 of Petrocephalus schoutedeni. Taxonomy (NCBI): domain Eukaryota; kingdom Metazoa; phylum Chordata; class Actinopteri; order Osteoglossiformes; family Mormyridae; genus Petrocephalus; species Petrocephalus schoutedeni. The sequence continues at coordinate 11,351,026 of JAODKL010000017.1, forward strand.
GTGTGTAGCGGTAAGGGCGCACATAATCAAACTGCAGTAGTAATAGCAATGAGGGTGGTGTCGGTCGCAGTGGAAATGCAAACACAATCAGCACTGGAATTCCAACCGCATGAATCAAAGGCCTTGTCTGCATGTACATGAGTATTTTTCTATGCGTTTTGGCCTCCACACGCAAACGGCATTTCTCGGTCACTGAAGCTTTTGCAAAACTCTGTCCAGGGTGAAGATTTTCAGAAATTCAGTTTTCTGAGTCAATGTGTAGACCGGGAAAATGGAGTTTCTGGCTTGTAACGTCAGAGTGTGTGCCGTTATCGAATTTGTTTCCCGTCAGAGTGCACGCTGTTTGTTACTTACTGATGTTCATGGTGTGTTTTTAGCACTTTCATGTGGACAGAGATTTTTTTTTAAAAACAGTGTTTGTGTGGATGGGAGGAGAAAAAAAAACACTTTTTTTTTTTTTAAATACCCATGTATATGTGGACAAGGCCAACATTCTGACAGGAAATAAACGTGATGAGTAGACAGGTTGAGCATGTACAGCAATCACAAGTCGGAACATCCCCTACCGCTTCTGGGGAACTGCTTTTTTTCTTCCAAAGTTTTAGCTTTTGAAAAAAATAAATAAAGTTGTATTATTCAAATACTGAATGCAAAGGCATAACAGGAGGCAACGAAAAACAAGTTATAATTTAAAATGCCTGAGGCAAAACAACAAAAATCCTCCAGAAAAAAGCCAAACCCATGCAATTAAACCAATACACAGTGCAGAGGTTGGAATACTTTTTCCTATCCAATTTTCCACTTATTTATTTCTTTTTTGGGGCCCTATTCTATTTAACCGGCTCAAAGAAGTAGCCAAGTCAATGTCAGCACTGTACAGAATAGGCCACAGTAGAACTTGTGATCAATTTTCTATTAATATAATAAAAGTTGCCCTTCATAAGTTGTGGGTGGAACTGCCAAATCCAGCACCGAGCATGCATCAAAAAAATGACAACTTCCTTTTCTTGCTTCACCGATCCCCATCATTCAGTTCCGCAGTAAGTAGCAGTGATCGCCACATTATTGCTGGCTATCGTGACGTGGGCCTACACTCTGAGCAGGGGCATCCTGTGAATTAATGCCCTGTTGCTTAGTATTAAAGTGAAAGTGAAAGTGCAGCGGTAATGACTAACTTCAATGATAACAGAATGCTCTCCACAGCGGGGCCTGATATCTTCGGTGGAGAGCAGCCTGGTTCTTTCAGCTTCCTTTAAATAAATGCAGTCGGTGTGACAGCCCCCCTGCCCTACACATTTGGCATGCAGGTCACACTCGCCTCTCCCTGCAGTTTCCGGAAAGGCAGCGTGACGCCCGTGAACATCGCCACGGCGAGCCTGACCACCGGTCATCGTTTATCAAGCGGTCACGGATCGCCGAGCGACCGCAAACATTCAGGTCAGGCTGTGCCGGTGGCCGCAGAGACGGCAGGCCGAGCTTTCCTCCGCGGTCGGTGAAGCTCCTCGATCTCCGCGGGCCGCCAATTTAATCCCCTACCCCAGGTAGATGTGCCGACCGATTAATATCGCCATCGCCGATTACATAACACTGGCCTGAAAATGCTTCTTGGTGCATACGTTGTTCTTTCATCTGTTGGACGAGTATCCAAAAAACACAAGCATTAATCCACCACTACGCTGACTTCAAAAGCCGCGAATTAACCAAAGACTAGGCTTTTAGGATTCTTTTTTAAGAAGTGACAGATACTGTGTCAACAAGCTGAGATAGCAGTGGGTGCATTCTGGAAGCTTAAGTGTTAAGCCAGATAGGGGAAGGAGCACAATTGGGACCAGCAGAGAAGAGGGAGACAATGGGTGACATGGAGCCTTGATAGAGGACAGTGTGACATAGTGGGCAGGTAGAGGAGAGTGCAACATGGGGGCCCAGTGGGGAGTGACACAGGGGCCTGATAGCCCCTGAAGCATGCAGAAAGAACCCGCACACTGAGGACACCACTGAAGTGGAAGCCAGCACCCCGCCTGCTGACCGCTTCCAGAGCTCCACTATCCAGAGCCAGAATTCAGCTAAACGTACAGCTTCGACTCAAAATGTAAAATGCAGTTTTATCTTCATTCTAATGCTGCATTATCTAAAAGCTTGAATGAACTCATCTAGATCTGAGGCCTAAATTAGGACGGGGTAGGAGGAGACCGGGCCATGACAGCATATTTAATTCCGTGACAAATATTGTGTAACAACATCAGCAAAGAGCCGACTCCAGTCCAAAACAGACGACTTGGACTTCATCAGAAAAATCAGTGCCAAGCAATGTGTCTGAGCACAAATAAAAATATGCCATAGAATAAGCCAAGACTCATACACTGAGGTTTTATAAGCTTCAGATTATAACACAGCATAAATATGTAATACTACAGGAAAAGATATTATTCTTTTATTATTCCATTATAAGCCATATGGTATACTGCATATGGTGTACCACAATGCTACTGTAAATCACCCTTGGAGCAGACATCAAAATGGCATAAGCAAGCAAGAAACAGCAGGCTGTTTTTTTATATCTGAATAGCTGAGAGGATATACAGAGCTGGGTAACTGACAGGATGCACTGAACTGGAGAAATGATAGGATATATAGAGCTGGATTACTAACAGGATGCACTGAACTGAATAACTGACAGTCAGTTGCACTGAGCTGGAAAACTGACAGGATGCGCTGAGCTGGATAACTGACAGGATGTGCTGAGCTGTACAACTGACAGGATGCACTGAGCTGGATAACTGACAGGATGCACTGAGCTGGATAACTGACAGTATGCATTAAGCTGGATAACTGACAGGATGCACTGAGCTGGATAACTGACAGGATGCATTAAGCTGGATAACTGACAGGATGCACTGAGCTGGATAACTGACAGGATGCACTGAGCTGGATAACTGACAGGATGTGCTGAGCTGTATAACTGACAGTATGCATTAAGCTGGATAACTGACAGGATGCACTGAGCTGGATAACTGACAATATGTGCTGAGCTGTATAATTGACAGTATGCATTAAGCTGGATAACTGATAGGATGCCCTGAGCTGGATAACTGACAGCATGCACTAAGCTAGGCAACGGAGCAGATTCTGAGTTGGATAACTGACAGGACCTACTGAGCTACATTGTGCAATACGAGTATATCAACAGTTTTCAGTTGCCTTAGCAAAGATCTCACTGGAAATGAGTGCAGCATAATTAAACTCCCAGTATAACCCTGACTTCTGCCACATGGTGTATATCTTGGTAAACCTCAGTTTATATCAGCTTGTTCAAATTTAGCAAGCCATTAACATGCACGAAGACTCTATTACGGAACTTGATTACCTTGTGCATCAAAGTGACAGATCTACAGCGAGTGTGGCAGCAGTGGAGACCAGGAGCTCCAGGAGACAATTAATAGCTCATGAGTCAAAGCAGGTGCTGCAGACTGTGACTGGACCTGCAATTCAGTCAGCTGATCTCCAACTGCCACCACAAAGTTATTTATAT
>JAODKL010000017.1:11354572-11367814 GCA_026780765.1 Petrocephalus schoutedeni
ATCTAATTCCTTCTCTTCATCTCTTGAAAAACAATCCTAAAAGTGTGCTGATCTCTCAGTGTTGTCAGTCTTTCGCTCCATATTTTTAAAAATGCCTTCTCTTTTCCCTGCAATAATTCCATATAAAATGAAAAGATATGGTTTTCCCATAAGCCTGAACACAATTACCTACTTCTTCTGGTAAACAAAAACAAACAAACAAAAAAAACACGATAAAAAAAAGAAAAAAAAAACCTTATAATTGATTAAATAGATTAATAAAATAGATTAATAAAAACATTTCTCGACCATTCCACAGATAATATCAAACTGAGTTCTTGCAGGTGAAAAATAATAGGAAAAAAATAACACAAGATATTGATAAGCATGCAGGTGTTACGTTATAATCCTACAGTGAACAATGGCTTCCTTGGGTGGCCAGGATTCATTTCCACTGTCAGCTATCAAGAACAACCAGCATGAGAGCCAAGGAGGGGAAATGGCACTCGGCCCCCGCAGGGAAATGCAGAGGTTCGGCACTGAAAGAAGGCTCAGAGTGGCAGGTGCTCCAGTGGAGATCTTGGCTAGTATACCTTATTTATTAAGCAGGTGTTTTTGTCGAAACGATGGTGAATCATACATCAGGGTCAGGCAGTGTTCCTGCAGAGACTGGCGGTAAGGGCCTTGCTGAAGGCCCCAATGGTAGAGAGAGCAGCCCTCCTGAAAGTTGCGGGAGACTCCCTCAAATAAACAGCAGCTCCCTGACACCCGCCAATGATGTGCAATGTCGCAATGTCTCAGAAATCTGTCCCCCTAGAAGCAAAAATGCCCAAATGCCATTCCCCTATTCAGCAGATCCAATCCCCTTCCGCTATTCCCCGCAAACCCCCCCCCCCCCCCCCTCCTCCGTTGACAAATTTCACAGCCCTCGAATCAATATGCCTAAGGCGGGATTGTCTGCAATGGTGACATCACCCTGCCAGGCAGGGGTTTGGAACCGGTGACTTTCCGATCACAGGTACAGACTCCAGAGAGTCACACACTGCACCCAGACACCTTCATCACTGTCATGGTCCTAGAACGCTCATGAACGTACTGGTATGCATTACATTCTAAGAAATGGACAGCCACTAAAACCTTAACTTCTGTCAAGAGCCCCGAGGCATTATGGGAGGTGTTAAAAGGTTGCCTTCGATGCACCTGGGATCTTTCCCACTGGATGCCTGCTGCTGGCTTGGTGTTCGCCTCAACAGGCTTCCATTGTCGGTGAGAATGCTGTCATTCACTGACCTGGCTCCGACAGAGCGAACGCGACACAAAGGAGCATTTGCTGTGACATATTAAGCCCCTTTCTGGGTCTCAACATTTGCTTCAGTTAAGCACCTTGATGTATCAGGTCAAGAGACAGAAGTTAATTACGTTGAACCTTTACAAGAGATGTCTAGTGTAGACATTGACTGGCTTGTTTTCGTCTTGTCTTTTTTTAAATCCATCCTTTCATTATGTTTTTGTCAAGAGAAAGAATAGTGTTCTGGTATGTTTCAATTTGGAAAGAAAAAAAAATCTGTTTTGCTTCATTGTCAAGAACACAAAGACCTTGAAGGAACTTCATCGTACAAGGAAAGGATTTCACCCACATGCACCACATTTTTTTTGCAGAGAATGCTGGGAGAATATTTGCTTTGCATGGTGGATTATGGAAGTGAAGATGAAACGCCAAATAAAAATGTGGAGTGTGAAGGTGAAGATGCTTTAAAAGAGAGCTTTGAATAAACTATTTTGGACCGGAATCACCAGTGCAACCAATGTCCAGGGCAGAATCAGAAACAGCAATACAAAACTCCAGAGAGATATTAAAAATAAATGACTGTATTTTAAGTAAAAATATATAATAAAACAAAATCTGTTAAAAGGCCCTTCAAGTACCCTAGCCATGGGCTAGTTCCTACATGTTTTGTATGGCATTTCACACATACCACCATTGCCTACCATTCTTAAAATAAATAAAAAAGGCTAATTCCACTGGGGCGTCTGTGCTTCTACAATGCAGTAAAATCTCAAACTGTTCGGCAGTTATGCAGAAGTTCAAATGAATTTTTCTTAGTGGAATATATTATCAGGAAACAGAATTTCACATTAAAACTATGACTAAAACAAGTTCATGAGCTTTACAGTTACGACAAGCACCTCAAAAATCACCCTGATTCTGTTACTCTTGATTAAGTCCAGTTAGCAGGAGAAATACATGCATTACGTCTTTTTTTTTTCATTGCTTGGGGTGACAGGTAGACAATTTCACTGCAGAAGCCAGTCAACCTACCTACTGGTATTTGTAGGTAAATACAAGACAAACATGGGACGACGTCACATGATAGTCACGAATCAGAGAGCAGCTTCGTGGTGGGACACTGGGTTATCAGGAAACACCAGTGGGTGTGGAGTATACAGCCATGGGTCAGGACACAGAACCTGTACAACAGGCCCGTTACCAGGTTCTCCTGCAGCAAAGGAGATAGCCACTTGTATCCATTGGGATACACTTTTGGAAAAACAGTGCTTGGAAGCCCTGAAGATAGAGACTGCAGTTCAGGATGTCCCACTGTGGAAATAGACCATTTCGGCTTATCTACCTGACTGCAGCTCCTCATTAGAAAAAGTTCTCAATGTTCCTCCACTTTACTTCATCTGTAGGGCCAGCAGAACATCACAATGAAGGCAATTTTACCCTCTCCCCCCCAAACACACACACACACTATCTGGATGATGCCGTCGTCCAACATTTATCGTGGGGAAAGAAAAAAAATAACTTCAATTTTCGCTTCCCATTTAGAAGTTAACACCTTGTAACCCATCTTATCTTTACAACAAGTTACTCCTTGTACTTTTTATACACAAATCCAAATCAACAATAGGCTACAAATCTCATGGAGTATAATCACATTCAAATGGAAACGGTTTTATTAGGCTTTATTGCTGATAAGGGATGCATTTTAATGTTCACCTGAAATACTTGCCTCGGGAAATTTCATTCACTGCAGCATGTTACTAAAAGACACTTGGATTTTTTTTTTTTAGAATTAAAAGCACAATGGACAGAAGTCATGCATTTCAAATCAATGGTGGCATTGGGAGATCAGCTGAATTGTTGTTTAGCCTACTCCCTGCCTCAAACCACTAAAACCAATTTAAAGGCTCTAGATGATCTTATTTGATACGCCACATGGTGTTTAAATGGCTCAGGATGCGAATTCTTGGAGCAGAGAAAACTTCAGGCCGTAGATTTGCGTCAGCCTGACATACCTCCATCGCAGATGCGGCCTAGCGGCTTTTGGGCCACAGTTTACAAAGCCCCACTGTTGTCCTGTCCTCTCACGGGTGTTTGCAGGTCTAAAAGCAATCTGTAACACCATGAAGGTGCTCCCGAAGACAGTCACAGGGAAACACATCCCATAGAATTTTTCATGAAAGACATGTTAGCTATAATGTGCTTGCTCTACTCTACAGGGAGGTGATAGTTGTCCCCTGGTCCAGCTAGCTAGGTGCTAGCGAGTAGATAAACAGGGTCACACTATATCTGGGCAGTACAAGAAACGACCCAGAATACCTCACAGCTCCGTGGGTGTGACTCAGGTTCCTTAAGAAAGGCATAAGGGTATAGCATCTTGCACATACTGTAAATATGTGTATGAGTTTATTCTTCACCATGAAATCTACATGCCATTACTGGTTGGGATAAGATCTGCACTACAATGAAAGATATTGGCCATCTCTGTTTGCAGGTACTGCATTTTGAAAAGAGAACAGCTACTGTGACCACGAAGGATGTCCTAAGATCTCAGAGCAAAGCCCTCCAAATCCCCGTTTTCACGTTAGCTGCACGAGACCTTATTTTGACCACCTCAAACTGAGAGCACCGGCTCAAACATGCACTGCACTAAAGAACAGCTTCATAATTTCCATAAACTGTCAAAAACTACTTTGTCATTTTTCTAAGAATGTGAATTTCATTGAATTAAATGAAGTACCAGTTCCTTCATACGACCGCTTTATGTGACTCTTTAAAAGCTGGATCAAACCACCGACAATGAAAGGTTTCTTACTCATTGAAAAACATATTTTTGTCATTATTTTTCCAACATTTCACTCTTCCATATACCGGGTCAAGACTGGTGAGTCAGACCATATGCTATGGCATTAATCGGAGCACGCGCCTCCACAGCTAGTGATTGAAGGAGTGAGATCACCCACAGATGGCATCCAGCCATCGGCAGGCACCTGACAGGTCTATGGGAAGCAACCGTGCGAAGGTCAGCAGGGGGTTGGTCCAGCCAACCTGTGTGCAGTTGGGATCCATTTCCAAATCCTGTGATCTTAAATGACACTAGATTTGCCTCCCGCGCCTCGACGAGACCGGAAGTGTACAATATAATACGTATTAAGCCAGAAGGTACCAAATCACTTAGCACTCATTATGGAAGCACAGGGGATTGAAAAAGAAAAAAAAATAGCCGTTAACAAATTAAGATGAAATGAAGACTGAGAATGATACATTGGTCAAATCCAGATCTCATCAATGCCACATTTGCGTCCAGTTCCTGCTTCCGTGTGAACCTCTTATGTGGGACTGTTACACAAGCCCTGGAGAAGGGAAGATATGAATAATTCCTTGATTATGCATTAATGCTTGATAAAGTAACAAATTCAAGGCTTGTACTTGGTTTGAGTCACTGTAGTTTATGCGAACAGTGCTAGACAGTGCTACCAGTATAACATATACCATGTGCCATAACTTAGAAACAACTCCTTTTGGTTTTCCATGGTCTTATACTGAACTTTAAGCATGAGAACAGGACAGTTTGCGCTTCAGTTGGACCCCTTGGTTGCTATGGGTAACTTCACTCTCCTGACCTTCTCATTTCTATGGCAACCCACTGTTTCCACTGCTAGCCAATTCTCTTGACAGTGAGTCTATCGTATACATAATTATGCAACATATATTAATCATGGCGGGAGTACCAGTTATTTTCGACGTCACAAAGCAGTGGCACTTGTCCACATTTCAGCTTGTCTGCAGCTTATGCGAGATCTCATCAAACGCAAATGCAAATATGGGCGGCTTAGTGGGTAGCGCAGTTTGCCCTGTGCCTTCAGGCTCGGAAGGTTCAAATCCCACCTCTGCACTAAGTTTGTGGAGTTCGCATATTCTCATGACAAGCAGGTGTCCTCCCCCACTCCGAAAACAAGCAGTTAGACTAATTGTCGTCTCTAAATTGCCTGTAGTGTACGCGCAATGGATTGGTGTCCCATTCAGGCTGTGCCTTGGTCTGTGTGCCAGCGAGACACCACAAGACCAAACAGAGCATATGAGTTGTGTGTATTTCAGTCACTTTCACATGGGAGTGCTCAAAATGTGTTTATAATCTCTGGGTTGCCATTGTTTGTGATTGTCCATAATGGGTCATTGTTTGTCATGGCAGGTATCGGTGTGTGTCTAGCATCTCCAAAGCAATTTTAAGTCAGATAATCTTGCCTTTCAAATGCCATTTTATGGTGCAGCCTTTTTGCTGCCAGTACCATATAAAGAAGCCTTTCCTCAACACTGGTTACTGGGCGTTTTATATTGTGCAGTACAGCATTATGACACAGACACTGCCAATGAGACGTTTCCCCGGAGCGCCGCAATGCTTACACACTGACGGCTCACACGTGACGGCGTGAAAAGAAAGTTGCGTAATTAAGAGGAAAATGGAGCCCTGGCACCTGCAATATGCAAGTTTAATGACTTCTTGGTTATGCGCTATGTAGCGTTACAGTTGATGAAAACTCATTTAAATCACTTATTGATTAGAATTGTGTCCCTTTCAATCTCAGTATTATTATGGAAATCACTGCTGATTTGCGCCTCTATTGGCTATAAATATTTTATATACATATACATACACATATATTTTATATGTGTGTTATATACACACATATATACACACACACTGTGTCACTATGTGATTTGGTACACGTGCAGTCCAGCAAAAGGCATGTAAATGATTCGATTGGCAAGGCATTGGCACGTCTAGTCACCAGACACAGAGGATGCCTTGTGGATGCATTGGACAGCATTACCACCATTAGATGGAGTTTGATAGGGGACACATTGTAGGTTTTGTATGAGGCCGGTTGGTCGTATCGTGCAAGAGGACCAATCCTGCCAATGCTGTGGAGAGACACATTAGTGTTACTCCTGGCATCATGGTGTGGGGAGCCATAGGGTATTCAGGTCATCCCTGGTAGTGATTCGGGGGACCCTGATGCCACAGCGCTACGTCAGTGACATCCTGCGTCCGCATGTCTTACCCCTCCTGAGACCCACCCTGGGACAGTCTTTCAACAAGACAACGCCCATCCACACACGACACATGTGTATTTAGACTGCCTGCATCATGCCAAGGTCCTCCCATGGCCAGCCAGGTCCCCCGATCTTTCCCCAAATGGACGTGTAGGGTCAGCTCGGATGTCAATTCAGACCCAGTGTCACTCTGCAGGATCTCGAGGGCCAGTTACAGCAGCTGTGGGCTGACTTGTCACAGGAGAGGACACAGCGGCTGCATGACTCCCTTCCGCATGTATCCAGGCCCGGGGAAGGGGGGGGGGGGGGGGGGACACACCCTACTGACATGGGCCCTCCACTGCACCCCACACACAAACTCCATATTGCTATTTCTGTCAAATAGTCATGTGTTATGTTTTGCGTGTCATATGTCTTTTAGGTAATTTAGTAGGATTACAGATGACTGGCCACGTCAAGGTGAACATCCTGGTACTCACCCCACCCCCCCCCCCCCCCACCCCAGAGCCAATAAGTACAATTTCCTGCCAAGTGCTGAGGGAATAGCAGCCACTTTCACAGCCAGATCACAACGCTGTTCCGTTCTGGCACCCTGCGGATGGAATGCTTCCCCAAAATCAAAAGATCTGGGGTGTTAATTTTCCACCACACGCAGCTGGGCAGGCAAAGGACTTGTAAATCCACAGGATATAGGGTCCCTAAACAAAGTAAAGGACAAATGTTGTGCTTTATACATAAGTACTAGTAAATTCCTCCTTTGAATATATTATCTAGTATTTAGTGTTTAGGAAGTACAGTACAGTGGTTGTTGACATTAATGCTATTTACATGTTTTCTTGCTTTGTTTCTTGTTAAAAATAAAACAGAAACCAAAATCTCAGTATAAGTAATTATTTATTCTTAATGAAATCACATTAGCTTTTAGTCCCACAAAAACTGATACTTTTAAATGAAAGCACATATTTCTCTAGATCTCTCCCCTGGAAGTAAAACTTCAATTAACATTCTGTCATTGTTCAGCTAAATTTAACACAAAGATATTCTTTTGCTCAAGTGACAAATACATTTGTGACATTTGTGCACAAGTGACATACATTTCAAAAACTTCTGCATTACACCAAGGAAAGCAAAGGTTGGAATTGTTTGTTTTGGAAGACTAGTGGCCAAATTGAAAGTTCTCTCTAGGGGTGATATTTCATTGCATTCAAAAAGCCCAATATATTGCGCCAAGCTTTCCTTGTATTTTGGAAGCTTAAAAAAATCAGCTTTTTGATCAGATAGTTGTTATAGAAAACTGGCAAACAATACGGGGAAAGCCTTTTTTTGTTATAGAGAGTGCCCCATGCATTGACATGATCCTTTTCAACAGTCTAAAGACAAAATTCTCACGAGTGACTCAGAGACAGGGACAGGCAGCAGACTTTACAGACACCTGCCAGCTTTACTGAAGCACTATCCAGGTTTCATCCTACTGAGACTCTATTTGCCCCATGAGAATCTAAACACTATAATTAAATATACGTATATTGCAGCCTGTGCACAACGGGTCAATATATATCAGATAATGCGCTTCTGCAGGTACTCTATGCACCAAAAAAGTAATTATAATTAATAAATAACATGGAATAGAATAACTCACAACACTATAAAAATCAGTTAGTTACAGGCATATCACAAATAAATCACAGATCACAAATGTGGTACTGTAGGACTGAAATCGAGTTCAAGTTTAATGAGCACTTTGAGCCTTGAATACCTGGTTACTACTTCCATAAGCCCTTTTCACTTATTATAGAGACTGTTCCCCTCCAAAATAAAAAATCGCTTTGATTAGTTTCAGAATACTACCAGCAACCAAGTGACCTACTGTAAGTGAAGTAGTTTTCAATGTTTCCTCATTTTGGCCAATTAAGCTTTGCTGCCAAGACTTAATTTGACATAGTAGATCTGATGAAACGAAAAATCTCCAAAATCAAAAGATAGTGGCCTCTGTTCCTTAAAATGGTACGACTGAAGTCACCTCGACAAGCTGCATCACTTTACGATGTTCGACTTTATTGTTGTAGTAAAGTAGCTAAGACTTCAAATAAACTAATGACAGTAACCAATGAAAGAAGATCAACTGGTGTGAAGGCTAAACATTCTATGGCAGAGAAAACACGTGCTGTATTCTAGCATAGTATTTTATAACCCCGTCCACGGGAACCCCCAGACAGTTAACATGTTTGCTCCCCGCAAGCACCCAGTAGGGGGCAGAAATGTGGACTGTCTGGGGGCCCCCGGAGGACCGGTTTTAGAAACACTGGTCTATTGGATGAGATGAGATGAGGTGGACTGAGGGAACCAGCTGACAATCAATTTGGGAGGAGAGTTGCTGAGATAATGTTTTTTTTTTTAATTGATCAGCACCACCCTATTCACACCTCTGTAATTCAAAAACCTTCCACGAATAGAGGAACACCTGCAGGGAACAGAGTTTAATTCTGCAGGAGAACCTTCCTTTCATCTGCAGAACACGCCCATTCATGTCAGAGACACAAGCTGCTTCCAAACCACGTTCATGATGCAAGACTTGCTGTTACCATCCACATGATGGTGTTCTGCCTCTGTTTAGCTGCTTAGAGGAATGTCACATGACACAATAATAAAATAGTATCACAGTGCAAAGTCTTTAAAAATACACCGAAACCAACCACCCCCCAAAAACACTATTTGTTTGTTATGATTCATATTTTATTTTCTTTGATATTGTGAATTCTGTTATATATAATAATAATAATGCATTATTAAGAAGAAAAGTGAGGCATTTTTACTGGCCGAGTACCTGCAATAACAGTGAAACTGTATCATTTAGCAAAAGTGGATATTGAACAGCTACTCAAAATTATGGTACTATATACAATAATGTGACATTGGAAAAGACATTGGAGATGAAAACTGAATCCTTGTGAATACACATTAATATTGAACACAATCAGTGGCAAATGAATTCTCAAAAACTCATCCCCCACCCCCGTACAAGTGTATCAATCACAACAGACTTAGTATTGATTACAATGTCACATGTCGTTAAGATGGAAAAATTCAACACATGCAACTTGATGCACAACAGATTTAAGGAGTTCTCCTCAAAACAAAATAACCTAACTGTCAAAATATTTCAAAATTATATTGTGAACAATCTACCTAAATTTAAGGGGCCATTTACTTATACGCATTGATACAAGTACTTATTATAAAAATGAATCAAAGTGAGTGTACTTCAACCAATACCTCTGTAAAAAAGCATCCATCCACTTTCAAGCCACTTATCCAGGACATGAGCCTATTCTAGGAAGAAAAGGGCTTGAGGCAAGGGACCACCCTGGACAGGATATCATTTTATCACAATGCACACTGCGAGGAAACTGGAGTAGGTGGGACATTGGAACACGCTCCTCAGAGAGGGGGTAAAGTTCAAACTCGAAAAACATTAAAATAGTGCTACCCACCCACACCGCACCTGTGTGTGAAATGTACTAAATATTTCACTAAATTAAGATATGTGATTAATGCCTTGATTACAGAAAAATTTTGGTTAATGATGATGATAAGACTTGCCTTTTCTAGACATGAGTAGACGTGCCAACCAATCAGGAAGCACACCAAAAAAAATCCTTGAATAGTCTTATCAGGTTCTTTCATTGTTAGAAGCTGTTGTGTAGCTCCTGCCGCGATACTGCTTACACTGGGCATTCACTGGAAGCTCAGCCTAGCTGCACTTATGCTTAGTCGACTCCCGACAGCATGTATGTTTGTCATGTGTTATTAGGCTCACTCATATGTTGCTTTGGATAAAAGCGTCTGCTAAAAATGCTAGACGCAAACGTGAACCTGTCACCCAAACAAGTGTAGTCCAAATATCTCCAGTGCAGTCCGAGATTATCCACCGAAGCAAAAATAGTCTGTTCTAGCTGAAGAACATTAGCTGGAATTAATTTGTATGTCGTCAAATGGCCCACGGAGAGCCTTTTATATCTGCCTGTCTCGCCCCCCCCCCCCAAACTTCTAGATCACATTTTTCCTACGCAAGAGCGTGACACACGAAGAAAGACCACATATGCCACATTTAACGGCTGGATCCTTTCGAATGTCAAGCAGCCCTTAGCATGGTGATTTTGCCACTCTGTTAGAGACATATCAGCATGAGAAAGAGGCCTCTAATCTTATTCTGACATCTGCTAAGCCATTTCTCCATTTTTTTTTCCCATTCTCTCTTTTTCAGGCAACACAGATGCCCCTCGGAACATGGTTGGCAAACTGTCCCCTCCTACCTGTCGAATCCCCCCATCCAGCCATACGGAGTGGGGGAGAAGGCTCCGTACAAACAGATATTTATAGCTCTGGGCATTTTGGAAGGCCTGTCAGTAATGATTGGGCTCACGGTTCCGCCACACATGGTACCAGAGGGATATTGACTGTGCCCGCGAACTACGGGTGCTTGCAAGGCGGCCGTCTTTCTTTTAGCGATACGTGATGGGAGGACATGTTTATATAAAGGCAATTTAGTGTATTATACTGTACATGTAACAGAGGAAGGGCAGGAATGAGATAGATGGGGGGGGGGGCAAAATTAGATCTTTGCCGCCAGTAGTGACCTTCTGTCGACGCTCATGGCAGTTAAGCGGTAAAGCGAGGTACGGATCACGGCTCGGCAGGTACATGTGCGATGCATGTCACCGTGACGATCGGGGGGAAAGGGAGGCTGGGGTACTGGCAGGAACTTCTCAGCACCAGCAAAAAGAGCCCTTTTTTCTGTGCTGCTATTAAATTATCATCCATACCCAGCTGTCAACTAGATATATAAAAAAGGAGACTTTTACCAATGTACCAGGAGGCTGATAATAGCAGCAAAGTTCACAGCCATTTAAAAACCCAGATGGCACATGTGCAGCGCCACTGAACTAGATACCATACCTAATTCTGGGGCTTAAGCCATCTATAAATATTTGAAAAGTTGGGGCAGAGACTTCGGCTAAGTGAGGAAGTTACGGAAAGTAAGAGGGCAGCCACTTGTTGTTGATACGGAGATGAGCCGTCGGGACACGGAGGCCGTTCGTCATAGTTTTAATGAAGGCCACGTGGCGGGGTGATTTACAGAGAAGGTAGGATCCTCGCTATGGCGACGGGCATGCCCCCCCCCCTCCCCCGAGGGTGAACGCAGCATGATATACAATGCTCAGCACTGACCTCATTCCTCAGCCACGGCCTTCGGCGGCACCGCCGCACACGCGGCCCATTATAGATCACATCAGCATCTCCAGCTGCGATCCATGAATCTATACGGTGATGTCAGGTGCATTATCGCGCGCGGACGACGCAGATGGCCGGCTCGCCGCGGCGGGCGCGGGGGGGGGGGCGAGTTGAGAATTACAAACCGGCCAGCGGAGAGGAAGCGGGGCTTCGTGGCACTGAAACTTTAATAACGGCATATTAAAATCCACCCACCCCCCCCCCAGCCCGGGGCGGCTTACAGCAGAGATAAGGCCACTGCTTCAGATCAGGCGCAGCCTTGCTGATGGGGTATGGAAAGGCACAAATAGAAAAAACATCACAGACGGGAACTACCACTCTGACACCACTATGGGTCTATCACTGTACCTCAAAGGGGAGACAAGCAAGGATTCCAAAGGTTTATTGTCATTTGTACCATACAGGTACTTAGTATGATGACATGCTTACTTTATGTGAGCTGTTTGACAATTGCCTTCACCAAGGGCTTGGAGCTCTTCATCTGATCTTGGAGATGTTCATGTGTGTTGTAATATTCGTTTAACATGTGTTTAATGGGTGTTATGGGTGCATGCCAGCCTGCCTCAAGCTGCGTATGGTACCCCCACCCAACTCAACATTCATCACCCACTAATGACCGCAGCTTCTCCGGGAAAGTAATTAGCAGATTAAGTATTCATATGTGCGGATCAAGGCACTTGTTCTTTACCTGTGTTGGAAATAAGGATTCTGGTTCCTGATTATCAATGATTTTCTTCCTCATTTCACATGCATAACTCAGCTGAGTTGTCGGGAATAAAATGTACTTTTATTTGGGGGGGGGGGGGGGGGGGGATACCGACTCGACTAACTTCAGCAGATTTCTGCGGCTAAAGAACATTTCAGATCAAAACAGCAAACCCAGCAATTACCCAGCAACTCCTCTCCTTGTGGACGGAGTCCTCATCTACATCAATTATTCGGGAAAGTGATGGTGTGTGCGCACTGCCTCTGTCAAAAGATGGGAAGCACAATAGAGTAGCGTCTAATGAAAGAAAATGAGTTGTTATTAATGCCTGATGAAGCTAATCAGAAACATCAGCTCTCTCTTCCTACGATGCCAGTGATGTCAGCGGTCCGTATGCACACATTCACCGGGGCATCTCCCAGATCACCGAAAACATCTGGTCTAAACTAATGGAGTACAATCTCCAGTCTAAAATAAGGCTGGAAATGAACAGGTGCAACATAGCGCTTCAACAATTCAGCCAGTGGCTCTAAATGCACCCCCTGGGAATAATAGACCAACTCTCTGATGGTCTCTCTGATCAGGTCATATCAGTTTTAGAAGCACAGCATCTATAATATTACCTGAGGAGAGTTTGTTTGATTTAGTGGAGCACCCTCAGCAACCAATATTAATTAGAGTAGAACAAACAAACACCAGCCTTGTCCCTCTTCTACAGTCATGGGATACCTCTCCTTCTCTCAATTTTGGGAAGGTAATTTCGGCCTCGACTTGGAAGTCTAACTAGCTAAAAAAAGAAATATATACACTCACCGGCCACTTTATTAGGCACACCTTGCTAGTACCGAGTTGGACCCCCTTTTGCCTTCAGAACTGCCTTAATCCTTCATGGCATAGATTCAACAAGGTACTGGAAACATTCCTC
>JAODKL010000017.1:11370464-11395174 GCA_026780765.1 Petrocephalus schoutedeni
GGGGGGGGGGGGGGGGGGGGGGGGGGGTCGTAATGACTTGTCTGCATGCTTAGCAATTACTCTCACAGAAATGTGAATATTTATGTTTCGACTACAGCCTGGGTTGAGGACAGCAAATGAGACCCTCCCACCTTCTGCTGGAGCAAGGTGCCTCACCCAAGTTTCTGCTGTAGAGATGTTTTTTTTTTTTTTCTAACAAAACATTAGCATAAATCCACTTAACAAAACCATACCGAAATCATCCAGCCAGTGTTGCAAAACTCCATAATTCTAGATTTCCATAATTTTAGAATAATCATTTATAATGACTGAAACCACACACAGCTATTTCCAAAGCAAATATGTGCGGTGTATCCACCTGGATCATCATAATCATGAATCAGCCCTCACAACCTTAGCTGCTTTTACAAACTTCTGTAAAATGGAGCTTGTGACACAGGAAGGACACTTCGGGACACATTCCACCGTTTGTATGAAGAGAGCGCCTTTGGGTTCGTTTTCTACACCTGTAACGATTAGGAATAAAACTGCAGGTTATGGCAGGTTAGGGTGAAAGCAGACAGCTGTGAAATTTTACAGGCACATCCCTTACGGCAGAAAATAAGAAACTCGGGGTTACCATAGCAACCGGAGTGGCCTCAAGTATCTTTATGACACAAGGATGCAGCTACCAGCAGAAATGACCATTGCATGCCATACCTGGACATGGATTTTCTGAGCCCCAAATCTATCCTTACATTTGATGTTGGTCCTAATGTCAGCTCTTTGGGCCACAGACTGATCCACAGTGAACTGCATTTTAGAGGCACTCAAGTTGTTCACTACCATTAGATTTACTAGGCCTTGTGTGAATCTAATGTAATCTGTTTACTTCACTTTGATTGGCCTATAAAGAAATACTACCCGCCTTTCGTCTGGGCCTCTGAGTAAATAAGACAACATTCCTGCCAGTACCAGCACCTCAAAATACAACTGACCAAATAGGCCACCAGCTTACTGATCATGCTGTCAGCATCTAAAATGCCAACTCTGTGATGAAATATCCACTTTTTATTTGAAGGAGCAGATCTTAGCAATCAAGGATAGTTATAATCCAATATTTCCTTTATGTCTAAAACTCTGCTTCAAAGGGATTCATCCTAAATTCTTTTATCTGCACTATAAATATTTACGACAGAGCTCAGATTTACAGAATACCACTCTTGGGTTTCGATCAAGACTTTCCTCGTAGTTCTGCCTGCAAATTTTGCCATCTTGTGTGTGCAGGGGGGACACTGGCATGTGAGAAAACATCTGATACAAGCATTAATTGAGGTTTATGGGTTTGCAGAGGTCTGCGATGCAACCGTGCTACAGGTTAAACGCACTGTATGCAATCGCACTGAATGTCAGCATCCTCAATGGAATCTTCTGAGTGGGTCGGCATACTGTTGGCAATGTACGCAAGTCAAATGCTCAGCGCGTAAATAACCCACCTGTTCCTTCGAGCTACGACCTACAGATCACTCCAACCCAGCAGACGCCCTGCTTTACATTTCTCATTTTAATGTGGAGCAGTTTTAATATGCACACAGCTCCTTAATACCGGTAAAGTTTACAGAGGATGAAGGACTTCAGTGATCGACACACAGGGCACCTTCTGGATTCCACCCATGTTCACCTTAGCAAACATCTCAGCCATGCAGCAAGCAGCCTTCATGCCTTGGTATAAGTTAAGAAAAGGGCTTGAGAAAAAAAAAACAACATTAAAGCAAGCAATAACAGACTTTACAGCCTCCGCTCATGTTTGTTTTGTAGAGTGGTCTCTGCACAATAAATTATTCACTGGGTTGGAGCTCGAGCAAATCTCTTCAAATGCAGAAGTGCATGAACATAATGAGATGCAGCTCTCTCAGCTTCCCAGCATGTACTGCTTCTTCCTGCAGACTCTGCTTTTACACATGTTTCCCCGGCCTTGTTTTCCACCCCAAAACACGCCAGGCTAAAACTCCCCGTGTGTTGGATGCCCGTGCAGTTTGCCACGTCAGCCAGGTGACACCTAGCTGGGTTTAAGGTGTCAAATACACTGCTATCAGGCACATGCAACCTCCAAAATTGCAGTTCTCTGTCTGTAATCCCATAATGCCCCATGTTTGTGAGCAGCGACGCTTGTCTAAGAAGCAATATTATATATGTGGTATGGGAATATTGGCACAACGAAAATATGGGAACAATTTGCCCATCTGATAGCTGGTGCTATAGTTCATTAAGTGCATAGCATCACATGACTGTAGATCTTCGCAGGCTGTATTTACCATGCTTTACTATGTTTTTATCTAGTGTTGATAAGGACTTCACCACAGGCTTTATCCATACTGCCTGCCCCGTTACACAGCAACCACGCTCATGTTTTTCTCATCTGTGCTACCATTACCCTGCTCTTCAGCGCTGACCTTATCTATTCCCCTCCAGAATTTGTACACTTGCCTTTGCTTGCACCTAAAAAATTCCATGCTTCTAAGGTGTCCTTCTATGGCATCTAAGGCCATAAGTCATGTGAACACAGTAATACAGCAACGTCTGCTGAGGTATGGTGGCCAAAGACCAGGGAGCACAGAATTAGATTACACTCAGAGTGCACTGTACAGCCTCACAATGACATCCGCAGAACTACTAAGAATCGCTGCCCATCCTTAAACTATTATGTGCATTCATAATAGATATTACAAAACATGTACCTTGTTACTATGACTGGATGGATTAAAAAAATCCTATAATTTGGATGAAATTGCTTAAGGGATATCATGCTTGTATTGTATTATTGAATTCTAAAATCTGATATTTCTGACGGAAATCGATTAATCCCTCTTGGAAAACTGGAATCCTGCCCAGAGTGCTCATCTTGGAGCACAGATACATACTACGGGGACAGGGAGAGAGAGGCTGTCTCATCTGCCTGCTCGTCTTTGGACTGGGGGAGGGAACCAGAGCAGAGAATGCTGGGAAATCCACACACACAGAGCAGTGGGACACAAACCCACAACCTGGAGGTAACACTACTGGCTGCCGCAATTCGTGTTTGCTTTACTATCTGCCTTTACTCCATGCATGTTTTTGGACTGGGGGGGGGTGGAGTACCCAAAGGAAACCCCACAAGGGAGAACATGCAAACTTCACGCACATGGTGGAGAATCGAACCCTGGTCCCAGAGGTGTGGGGTGGCCTCTGTGACTGGAAACAAAGGATACAAATTCAGAACCAACAAGGAGGACCTATAAGAGGTGCAAGACAGGAGGTCTGTATAAACCAGGGAAAAAGTACCTGTATAAACATAGAAATATATGTACTTATATATTAGGGATGTAACAATACACTCAATTCACAATTCGCTACGATTCACAAAGCGATTTTCTCACATTTTGACTCAGAAATATTCCTTCTCTCCAAACTGTGCAAAACATGTCCTCTTTTGAAATTAAATAAAATATAATTTTTAAAACAAATCCCACATCAAAATAACTCAATAAATAATTCTTCAAATAAATAAACTAATGCTTGCATGTGCAGCTTCGAATTTAGATGTTTTTTTTTAAGGAAAATTAACATGTCAACATTTTCAGGGAGAAGCTGAGATCTCTGTAAATCCACAATGTTCCCTGCAATCGAAAAAAACCCTTTCACTAGGGACAGAGGCTGGTGTGGTGAGGTATGCCTTAGCTAGAGGAGAAAGCAATGGGTACATCTTAGCATTCTCCTTCCAGGGGAATAGACGTTTCTATATAGACGTTTTTTTCTATATAGATAGGGTGACCAGATAATCCATGTCATCCCTATGGAGGATAGGATTTATAATGACATAATCATTTCAATCAAAAGGACCGAGATTTCACTTAAGCGCCAAGTTTTTGCTGTGTGCTGACTGATCAGTCTCCTGTAATCATGCACATATCACTAATGTTAATGTGAAACAGCTGGAGGAGTCTTTCAATCAAGGAAATAAACCAGTCAGAGCCCAAGAAGAAATTAACTATTAGCCAAGCAAAGGAGCCCTTAAGGTTTAAAGTAGTTTGTAAAACCTGAAGCAGCTCAAAGTGTCCGGGATTGATTATCTGGTCACCCTATACATGTATATAGAGGTTTCTAGGTTATCAGTCTTTTACAATGTTTTCATGCAATTTTTGTCTTGTCTGTAATTTCCTCGCCGTTTTCATATGAGATTACTGAAAAGCCAAAATGCTAGGTAAAGCTGGCAGTGCGTCCTCAAGTTCAAATTCACTTGCCGGTTTGAATCATCATACATTTACACAGATTTTTAATTGATTCGCGATGCATCATTACATGCTTAATATATATATATGTATATACACACATACATACTGTACATACATACATACAGGGGGTCCTGGCTTTATGACACTGTTCCGTTCCTACAATAGTGACGTACCCCGAATTTTGGTGTAAGTCGAAACACACAATAGCCTAAGTTAATTAACTATCCTAACGCAGCTGTAAGATCATAATTTAGAACATAAAAACTATGAAGTAGATGTTCTTAACCTGGGAAGTGCCTGTACAGTATCTGATACAGTGCTGCAGTGAGCTTATAGCCTATCACTGGTAATGCAGTACATTAGGCAGGGGAAACCCTCGATGGGATTTCCTTTCAGCTATGTTTTATATAAAACTATATATAGGGTGTAGACAAAAAAATAGACTCTAGGAACAAGGATATTGGGGCAATCCTGTATCAGGAGGGTTTTGGTCCTTCTTAGAATAATGTAACACAGGTCCTGAATTGTGCATGACTGATCTGGAGATTGGGGGGGGGGGGGGGGGGGGGGGGGGTCGGTTACGTTATGGTGAATTTCTTTAGCTTGTGTTTTTTATGGCACTGTCATTCCGGTCTTGAAGGAACAACGTCTGTGCCATGGGGTGCACCTAGTTCTGTACTGTTGTTTTTAAACATTAGATTTACATGTGTTTTCATGTGGTGCTTCTGTTATTTTGCTTTCTTTCTCTCAAAAGTCCCATGTTCTCAAAATTCTATTATTCATAAAATACCCGCAAACCGAGCAGTCAGAGTTACGCAATCCATTAAAAGAATATCCAGTCCAGTCACTCCACATTTACAGTCACTCTGACCATAGCAGCAGTAATTACAGGCCGAGGGAGATTACAGCCACTGTTTGGTAACACGTCACACAAAGGTATTTGATAGACAGCCCAAGCCTGGAGGAATGTTTTCTTAATGTGTGTATATATATAACAGCATCCTTCTTTTAGCAAAGTGCTTATGGTTTCCTGCACTAGCATAAGACTTAAATTACTTGCAGATTCTGATTTTCCTTCCACTGGAAACTGTTTTAATAAAATATGCATTTGGGTTCATTTACTGCAATTGCAGTGTCAGGTTTTCTGATGCGTAAAATACTAATGACTATTTCATTTGATTTAGTATTTTGTAGCTTTTATTTAAAATATGGAGATTTCACAAGAGTATCCATTTTGATTTTCTTGCACATTTGTCAATATTCAAGGTCAGCGAGGTATCTTGTTATACAAAAGGCATGTTTTACTCATGAATTTTAAATGATTATAAGTATAATATAATGCGTGCGTTTGGAATTATATCTTCGTGGGGACTCTCCATTCATTTCTATGGGGAAAACCCTAACCATATCATCCTTAACCCCTACTCAGCACTAACCTTAACCATAAGGAACCAAACAAAATACAAGACAAAATGCAGTCACAGATCTTTGTGGGGGCATGAAAAATGAATAAAATTTATCCTGTACATACCTTGTATATTTGACGTCTATTTCCAGTACTTCCTGATGAATAATTTATGACTGTCACACCAAAAAGCGGTCAGAGGGACAGCCACTCAAGCTCGTAGGTGCGGCTCGCAGTATCCACTGGGAATCGCCACCGTCTCCATATGAAAACAGCTGAAGGAAGCCTCTTGTGTTTTACTCCAGTGCGCCCCTACCAGATTCCTTACAAGAGCTTTTATGCAGGGTGGGGGGGGGGGAGACAAATGGGCCTCTGCTTTACTGCCGTCCCGGTACGGACTTCCACCTTTCAGCACGATGGACGAGGTCTTATTCTATTTTCTTCAGTCCACGAGAGCATGCACTCTTGTGCAGTAAGGCGAAGCCAGATTGCACTCAGTGCCTCAGAACGTGTCACACCAGCCTTGAGGGTGCTTTATCACTGGGGACTCATCCCCCCCTCACTGGATGGCAGCGACCTGGGGTTCCATCAGAGGGATGGCCAAACTGCAGAGTAACCACACGCCACAGAGTTTCATAGCTTAAGTAGGTCTTTCAACTCTAGTCGAGCATTACATGCCATGATGCATCCAAGACGCGCGAACAGGAAATTCTTTAGCACCCTGAAGACAGTTTGCCGACCTAAATTCCTGCCCAAATAGTACTTTTAATGTTTAAAGGCAGAAATGATTGAAGCTGGTTCAGATCGACTGTTTGTTAAAATGGTTACATTAGGTTACAGCAGAAATGGGCATGTACTGCATCTACAGTGAAAAAGCTCCTCTTCTCTTAGTAAATTGGTCTAAGGTTCCACAAATTATTCTGATGTTGGCTCTCTACTACAGTGCTGTCACGGTATTTCATCATCTGGTGTATCTGGAACACAGTTTCTCCCCATCTTGCTCCTTTCAAGAAATCGTTTTAAGCCGAGAGAAGAACGTTGATGAAACAGTCATTGCCTTAAAGTGCTCCTCCATTGGGAAAAGAACATATGTCTACCATCTACTGCCATGATAAAAGAATTCCTCATTGATGTACTGCTTCTGCTTCCAGCAGACCAAGGTCACACACCAACAATGACAGAAGGAAGCCATTGAGATACTAGGGCCCAACCCCCAGAAGACATTACGCATATGGGCCAGTGTGTGTTGTGTGCTGTGTCACAGAGTCTTATCTCTAGCATGGCATGTATGCTTTAATTATACAGCCTTATGTCTGCATGCTGTATTGTGTAATGCCCTCCATAAAGCCACATGGCCATTGCCCTAAAAAGAACTGTCATCTACACGAACAGATCACATTTTACATATAGATACATTAAAACACTTGGCAGTGATACTGTATGAGTTTGAATGTTCTGGGCTCTCTGCGTATGACACAGTGCTTCTCTTTGGACTTCTTGGAAGGTCTGCTGAAAGCTGTAGATCTATCATTCTAAAAATTATTCAAAGCAGCGCTGACAATGTGAATTCCATGGCTTTTTTTCCCCATTAGCAAATATACACATTCCCCATTCAACCTATAACAACTTTACTGTGGTGCTACTACTGCTTATTTTAATGCAATATTATGCCATAGTTATACACTATAGTGACCCTGAAGCCATCCTATTCCCTGTGCAAAAGACACTTACGCCCCCTCGATTATTTTTAGCCAAAACAGAACTAAAAGTCACTGATCCTCCATAACAGAAGCTCTTTATATTTAAAGGCTTGAAAAATTAAAAACGCAAAATTAACATTATTGTACAGTAGAAATACAACTGGATAGAATTAATGTGACAAAAGAGAATGGGGTGTGTACAATAGCAAATGCCCTTCACTCCTGTTTTCATGAATTTCAAATGATAAATATGTGCAGGCTGCTCGTAACATTAACATAAGAATGATTCTCTTTTCATTCCTATTATAGTATTATCAACCAATCCAAAAAACACGTATCGCAAACAATTATATTCATTTTCTCAAAATGTAAATTAATAATTGCGGCTGGTTTTTAACCAGCTCTAAAATGTCACTGAATGCCGATAATGGCAATTAATTTAGAATCCTATGAAAAGGTGACATATTTAAATCCATAATTACCTTTTGTCATCTTCTGAAGGCATGCTTTAAGTGCCCGCACATACCTCACATCCCACACGCCTCAATTTTGTAATAATTACACTTGGTTTTACTACAGAAATTTACTTTTGTGGTTATTATTCTTCGGTTAAGCTTGGTTACAACAAGACACAACCAAAATATAAAATAAAATTCAATATATTTCAGGAGAATCAGTTTTTAGTACTATTTTTATGAGATTTCATGCTTTATGGCTTTTTTATATCACCATGTACTTCCAAGCAAAAATAAATAAAAATAATAACAAAAATGATAAAATCCAAATAAATATATATTCAGAATATTGTGCTGCTGCACACTTCAATTGTTACAATATTTTTTTCAGTCATAACATGATTAACTTAAAATACTGAACAATATCACAATTGCGAGAAATGTTATTTTTCGTAACAATATGTACTCTGAGCTTTTTTTCTTTTATGGTGCTTCTTAAATACATCTGATCCAGAGAGAAGGAATTAAATACCCATGTTACAGATGAAGTTCTCACATTTTTGTCAGGGACACAACCAAACTCATAAATCCAGGCCAGTGAATGTTTAAATTAAATTCTCTCGCTGCCAAAATACAGGAAATTAAATTGAGAAAAATGTATTTCAGGACTGTAATAACCACACTTTCCCCTTTTCCTCCCCCACTTTTCCCAAATTATTTACATACGGCCCATTTGTCTTATTGAAAACAAAGCCACATGCAAAGAAGACTGAAGGAACAAATAAGGACCTTTGGGTTTCATAAGAGGAGACTGGGTACAGTGGGGAGCATGGGCCCAGGGCTCACAGCGGGTGTTGTGTAGAAGCCCAGGGAGGCAGCGGAATGGGTGGAGAGAGGGAGAGCTTGGAGTGGCTGGTGTGAGATCAGAAATGATGCATCTGGACTAATCCCCTCTTTCATAAGTGTGGCTCAGGCAATCTGGCATAAACCTCCAGCTGGACCTCTGAAAGACCAAGTGCTTCGTGTCTTCTTTGCCAGCCCTCCCATCCAC
The DNA here is from genome assembly GCA_026780765.1 of Petrocephalus schoutedeni. Lineage (NCBI taxonomy): Eukaryota > Metazoa > Chordata > Actinopteri > Osteoglossiformes > Mormyridae > Petrocephalus > Petrocephalus schoutedeni. The sequence goes on from JAODKL010000017.1 coordinate 11,379,326, forward strand.
CACGACATCGCTGTATTGCTTAGATCATCAACATGGTCTGCCAGGAGTCATAATAATAGCAGAAGACCAGCTATCCTTTTCCAACCATCTCCCAGTCCTATATACATACTCTTTGTAACATCAAGAAGAACAGGCCTTATTTGTCAGAATATGCAGTTCAGCTCCTAGTCCAGACAGTCGTCTTCTTGTGATTAAACTACTACAACTACTCTTTACAGACAGGGCTACCAGCTTTTCATTGGTCCTCGGCAAGGCCTTTCAGAGTTGTTAACGGAACAGCACCCATCTTCATCAAGCTCCAACACCACCCATCTCCATCAAGCCCCAAGATGGAGCTCTACCAGCTCCATCATGACCCCCTTCCCATTTTGCCATCTTCGATAAGCAAGCAAACCCTGTCCAGAGATTCCATCACCATGTAAAAATAAGAGCTACTCATCCAAAAGATTCCCTCAAGAACAACACTTCAAGTAGCTTATCCAACCACTGACCTGCTCTGACTTCATCTGCTACTCCTTGGTTTTGGATTCTTGTCAATATTATATGCCCAAGTATTTTTGCTCTTGTCTTATAGGAACCTGTAGTCCTCATAGTGCCTTTGATTTCAGTCACTCTCCTCCAGTGCTAACGTCCATTATTCACTGGTCATTCACTGGAATCCCAACCTAGCTGCACTTATCTTGGCTCCATGACAGCTGTACGCACAGGATAATATCATCAGCCTCGCTTGAACATTATTTTGGACAAAAGCGTCTGCTAAATAAATAAATATAAATGTAAATAAATACCAGTCATGGCTGAAGGACTCGCCACACCCATTTATACCAAGGCCAGCACCTATCCAGGGACATTTCTGAGGGGTGTGTATTTTGAAACAAGTCAACAGTCATTAATATGGCAGGGCCAAGGATTCCTTACCGGTAATCTACAGTTGCAGGTAACACTGGAAGCATGGGAAATTCTATGAATAACTTTGCATCTCATAAGGGAATCCCATGGTGATTTTGAATATACATACTTGGAAGTACTGCAAAACAGCAAAAACAAGCTTTTGCGTAAATCAATAGGATAAAACACCACAGAAGTGGCACTGAAAAAAGAACTTGGTATTAAAAAAAAATCAAAACATCAGCTACACTGACCACAAATATACCTATTTCCCAGTCACCTATAGCAGCAAAACAATTTACAGAGACTATGCCATGGTATTAGCTGTTGCATTGTTATAAACAGGTCTCTAGGCGTGCCCAAATATCGCAGGGTACTGGATATATATTTATAATATTTTTTTATTGGATGCCACAAGGACAATAAAACACCCCCATTATAAGAATGCCAGCAGAGATGTCTCTGTGCTTCTGTGATCTCAAAGCTCTGAGCTACAGGGGAAAAAAACAGAAAAAAGTCACATGCTTCACAATGCTGACACATCAGGTTCCCTTGCTTTCCCAACTCTGCCATTAATTTTTTAAATCTGTTTTGGATTCCACCATCCAGAAAATATTGCTTATGTTGTTAGCGGCGATATTTTAGTCATGCCCAGCTTATGAGACTGCACCAATAATCAGGGTATCGCCCATCTGTTACCACGGCAGCCTGAGCCTCCTTTACCGCCCTCCCTTTCACTCCTGTTTCCATCACTACCCCTGGCCTCTATTCTAAGTTGCACACTCTCCTTCATCATCCCTACCAGTGCCATCAACTGATAGAGCTGCAAACAAACAGAGGCTCGCTGCTAAAAGCTGACATCAGTTGTTATCGCTTGGTTTACACAGTAGGAAGTAGACAACAACGCACTCGCCGCTCCACAGATCCTATTCCCCTCCCGCCATCAGATTTGGCTATTCATTACACAAAGAATGCACCTTACAACAAAACATTTTTATAGTTCTCTAAAGCCTTGCTGATTTCCTTTAGATCTCCCACTAGACCAAAGAATATTAATAGGACACTCCAGGGAGAATTCTGACAGGTTTGTTGTGAGAGTGCCCATCTTTATACATTTCTGGACGGCAGAGCATGGTGGGAATTTTAACTCAATTTGGCGACAGGAACGCGCCAGCAAAAGGAGAATCAGACCCGTAAGCATTCTGGAGGTAATTACTAAAGCAATATCGCAATTAAATAATTCCTTAAAACTATCACTTTGTTCTGCGAAAAAGGGGCAACTGAGCAATGTGACGGAAACCTAAAGAGGGACCGAGGGTTGCCAGCTGGACCTGGATGGCAGGATGTTCGGTTTCAATAACTGGCTCAGGATTGAAAAAGAAAAGGCAGTCATTCAGTCGGCAGACAATATGGGGATTACGGCTCCGCTCTGGTTCAGATGGCGAGGTTTTGTCAGTTTCCAGCGCGAAATGCACTTTAAAAGGCCTGTTAACGAGGAGGGTTAAGCGCGGTCGGGACGGGGAGGGATGGTCCTTCTGCTTAGAGAGCAAACACGCCGACGCAGAACTGGCACAGAGACAAAACTGAAGAGGGGATGCTTAAAATGAACACTTCTGAGATGATAGCTAAATCACGTCTCAGCCACTCAGAATATATTTAAAAGCACTTTTAAGTACTACTATACCTTTAGTTTGCCTTTTTATATTGGCTACTTTTTTTTTTTTAACCATTGCATGCAGCTTATATAAATTTCTTTGGTGACTTATAATACTTCTTATTTAACAAAATCTCGAAAAGGGAATCTAAAGTCTCATTGTTATCTGGCTATTTTAATGGATGAAGAAGTTTCAATACACTTGAATAAGACTGGGGGGAGAAAAGGTAATGTGCCAGTTACGTGGAATGACTGGACTGAGTTCGGGAGCGGAAATGTCAGGTTTGTCTCCAAGCTCACAAATCAAAGGGTGGACAGAGGTTAGAAAACCAGGTAGGCACGAACGAGGGCTAACGAATCCAAACCGCGCTCTAAACCTGCAGTCCAAACACAGCCGGAAGTCGATACAGGGAGAATGGAACAAGGAACCAAATTCTAAAACACCTGAGACGTGAAAAACCAAAAAAGCAAGCAGGAGTCATAGACAGAAAGCCGATCATGGACCACCCACTCAATACTGTGGGATACTAGGAGTGCAGTGAAAATCACTGCTTTTACACCGTGTCAGTTGACCAGGTTGATGAGTTTCGGTTATATCTAGTATTCAGGGGAGGCTGGCTGTGGCTGACTGGATGCTTGGTTATTGTCTTGTTCTGAACTTGAACGCAGTTGATTTTTAAGCACAGTGATATGACATGGTATGTACAAGGATTTTCTCGGATGAACTGTACACAGAGAAGAAAGGCATTAAGTCGATCCGGTGGAGAAGAGCCGTTTTATCTCCGACTTTTGGGAGATGTCTGTAATTCCTTAACCCCATTTCACCTTGACATATAGTTTAATGTCACAATGTTAACATAAACGTCACAAGTAACGCTACATTTTCTGGGCTAAATTGCCCTGGGGTAAAAGCAGTGGCCTTATACAGTACATCAGAGGAGGTGAGTTCAAACCTCATCTGGGCCTTAGGGTTAACAAATTTCCCCAGGGGATCAATATAGCATATTTTACATCATTAAGCCTACCTTACGTTTAAACAATGCTGGGTACATCCATGTCTGATAGCCTGGTAAGTAACTGAAAAGGGATCCAGGATTTTAAAAGGTCAGGGCACTCTCCTTCAGTAATGTACTCCACCTAATCTGCTTCAATATGCATCCAGCTCCATACTGTAAATGGGTAGAATTTATATCATCTAGGTCAAAGATTACTGGAGAACAGATTAAAAGCAAATGCAGTCAAGGCCAGAAATATGCTAGCCCCTTTATTAAATTATTATTTATTAAATTATATCAAACCTTAGTCACTTTGCAGTGTTGAAATTAATGTTCAGCCCAATCGTAGATCATTAGTAACCTTGATTCCCTTTGACAGTCAGACATAGGTACTTTGATACAAGCCCCTTTCACAATATGTTTCGGGATGGCAGTGAAGTACTGACTGGCTGACTGTAACTGTCATCACAGAAGGACGTATTCACCTAGATCGGGATATCCTCCAGAGAGGCTACACCATCCCTCCTTACCCCACACTGGACAGACACGGCTCATGGCAGTTTGACAGACTTTGTTTGTAAACCATGCAAGACCCTAACGAGAACTACATTCTTCCCCAGAGATAGATGCATATACGTACGACAGGGACATCATTCAGATTGCTCACTATTACTGTCATTTATCTGCAATGGTCTAGTATCACATTCAGGATGTTCCCTGCCCTGTGCTTCCTGAAATGGGCTCAGAGCTCACTGAAATCCGACATTAGAAACCTGTTTATGGAAAATGGATGGATGACTTTCAGATAAGGGAGCGTGTTTATTTTTTTACGGACCTGGAGAGTGTCCTCTGACAGACTGCAGAAGCCAAGAAACATCACGTTCCATCCTTGTTTTGCAGCATCAGTCTACAAATATAAAGACTGGTAATTGGAGTTTTCAGAGGCATACATAGAACATGTACATTGGCCAGAGCCACAGTCAAACACACAACGAATGACATTATTTAGCAATCACTATTAATTCATCACCTATCCATCATCAGTAATCACCTGTCTAGTACAGGGTTACGCAGAACCTGGAGTTTATCTCAAAAAGATAAACGACATTGTAAAAAGGCACTGTAATGTCACGGTAACGCATTACTTGACGGGGCACAAATATAGTTAGTGACAAAGAAAGTTAAGCACCCAGAGGGAATGGTCTGAATTGGACGTAATTTGGTACATGTGCAGACCAGCGATGGGTATGTAAATGATTCGATTTGCAAGAAGCTGGCACGTCTAGTCACCACATGCAGATGTCACAGTCACCCAACGTTGGAACCAATGGCCATGTGAGGGCACCCACTCGCGTCGCAAAGTTTGTAGCCACCCAAGACAGACCACACCAAGGAAGGATCGTCATATTGTGCACCAGGCATTACAGAACTCCATGACATCTGCACCTGATATCTAGACACAGGTATTAGACTCGCTACAGCACCCCGTGTCATCCCGCCCCCTGTCTCGACGACTGGCACCAGTTAAACTACAGGTTCACCGATCCATGCGTAGGCTGCTGTTAACACCAGTGCAGAGACGGCAGAGTTTGGAGTGGCGCGGTAACCGGAAGGCATGGGCATCGTACCATGTTCAGCGATGACTCTCGGTTCTGCATTACCACAGATGACCGTCGTCTGTGCATATGGCGGTGCTTAGGGGAGAGGATCAATCCTGCCAATGTTGTGGAGAGACACACCAGCGTTACTCCTGGCATCACGGTGTGGGCAGCCATAGGGCGTGACTTCAGGTCAACTCTGGCAGAGCGCTACGTCAGTGACATCCTGCATCCACATGTCTTACCCCTCCTGAGACAGCATCCTGATACAGTCTGAATAAGACCACATCTGTCTTTGGAGGTCCTCCCATGGCCAGCCAGGTCCCCCGATCCTTCCCCAGTTGAACATGTGTGGGATCAACTTGGATGTCAACTTAGACCCAGTGTCACTCTGCAGGATCTCGAGGGCCAGATACAGCAGCTGTGGGCCGACTTTCCATAGGAGAGGATACAGCGGCTGTACCACTCCCTTCTGTGACGTATCGCCACATGTATCCCGGGGGGGTGGGGGGGTTGGCAGACCCTACGGACATGGGACCAGCAGTGTGCCCATACTCAAATTGAAATTCAAATTTTATTTGTCACATACACAATCATACTCAGTACAATATGCAGTGAAATGCTTACACGACTGCCCGTGCCCTTAAAAATTAGTGCAATAAAATAAGATTAAGTAACTGAATTTACATAAGAAAATAGAACAAAATATAGAAATTTTCAAAAATATATAGGAAATATAAATATAAAAAACTTCTGTATGTGCAAATGTGCAATGTACCATGGTATGTGCAACTGTGCATGAGTACAAAATGTGCAAATGTACGCACACCCCCAACTGTGCAAAAATACTGCCAGCTCTGTTATCCGTTTGATCTGATATTATAATCATTACAATACAGTCACATGACCTTTCACCACGAGCAGATTCATTTTATTTCCACCACTCCGTCTTGGTGCTTCACTTTTTTTTGTCACTGAGTGTACTTAGTGATAACCCAGTTACTACCGAGGTACAAATCATGAACAAATATAGGCTCAACTTAAGATGAATGACGTGTCATAATTGAACAAATGAACAAATACTGAGATCGGTATTTCACTTGTGTTATTCACAACTTGTTCCTTCAATAGCTCTTTACAGAGACAGATACAATAGTAATGATTAATGATTAATGATGAATTAACATGAGATCAGTATGTAAGTAAGACTTGGTTTGTGGTTAATTAATACATAAGAATAATAGTATATTATTAATTAATTATTATTATAATTATTATACTATTACTATAGTATAGTAATAGTATAATACTATATCACTTGTGCCCTATCAAGTAAAGTGTTGCCAATGTTACTATTAAAAGCTATTTTGTAAATCTGTACTATAGGTTTCTAATTCTAAGTCACCTGGAATCAATTGTCACTGAAAAAGTCTTGACACTACTTTTGGCCCTTTTTGGCCCAGTCTACCTGTAGAATGGTTTCAAAATTCAGGAGTCACACAAGGTTCTGTGCTGGTACCACTGACCCTCTCACACTAAATTACGCCTTTTGGTGACATCATAAAAGAAGCAATTTGTTAATTAGCAGTACTATGCCAGCAACACATTTTCCCTTATGAAATACAGATTTCTCAACACTCCAAATCTGTTCACAAGGACAACAAGCACCTGAGTATGGGAATCAGAGAACTTCCTTCTGCTGTGAATCAGAAGCCGCATTAATAAGGCCGGATTCATTAACACAGACTATGGATGTCCGGATGGCTGGCATGTCATTGCTAATGGTGCAGTTATATACACTGACGTTATAACAATGACAGTCTTACTATGTTTATATTGTCTTTATGTTTATAGTGTCTTTCTTCTATTGCCAAACAGTCAGGAAATTGCCATTCTACGCTAGTCTTCCAGTCATTGTTTTTGCCACCCACTGTTTACTCTGGACTGCAAACCAGCACATAAAGCAGATCACTGGGACACGTACAGAGAAACCCAAACATGGTGTAGAGAATCTGATCAATGCACTCTTTAATTCGAGGCTACGTTATAACCACTCTGCTATTTAGCTCTTGAACTGTATCAACAAAGAGTCTCCAACCGGTATAAAAAGCCACAGCAAGAGTTTACAGGCCTACGAGAACTCAAACACGTCAATAATTCAGTATAGAGTACTGAGCACCTGTCAAAAATCATACAAAGAATACTGATCAAGAGGAATTTTATGCATTAACAGCTGTGTTTATGGCCTTCGATTAAATGAGCATCTTCATATGAGAGGTCAAGGAATAAATTTTCACTTTCCTAACATGGCAAACAACAGCATATAAATATCCGACGTGAGGATTGTTTAATAAGCCTATTAAAAAGCCATGCAAATAAGGACAGAAAGTGTGGCCAGAGGTAGGCAATGAATTAAGTTAATGAAGATGCAGCAGTTATGAACAAATCAAATCCAATTTTAGGAAATGAGGATTCACCACGACACAACGGAGACACCCCGCCAGTTACAGATGATTCCGTTTAGCCCAGGACTCCGCCCACTCCTCTCTCTGCCTGCTGAATGGACCTCGCGGGGACAGGCGGGACCACTTCCCTGCTCATATTCCACAGGCCTGGGATTCCCAAGCACTTCATTATCCCACCCCTGTACTGGAACACTTTAACCCAGGTTTAAAACACTTTATCCTGCCTCCTGCCTCAGCAGCAACCGACCACATTCCACATGGCGCTGCACAGCAACTATTTCACGCGGATTTAATTTCCTGAAACGCCCGCGTGCAGATGCCCCGGCCGGTGAGGCAGGCATGCACGGTCCCGGCAAGTGCAGAGGGCCCACAACGGAAGAACAAATCGAGCAGACGGAGAGACCCCGTGCCTCCCGTCTGCGACTCCGCTGCTTGGCGCGGTGTTAAGCGGGCAGAAGAGCGATCTGCGCTGGTGCGGTGTTAAGTTGACGAAACCCCCGCCGTGCTCCAGAGTGATCCGCGGGGTCAGCGTTGACGGATGGTCCTCCTTGACGGCTAGTGGGGAGGCTGTCACCGCTAACGGCGCCGCGGCTGCTCGCTGGGAAGGCAGCGCCAGTGATTATCTCCCAGTCCGCGGCCACGAAGATGGTCCAGGGGAACTTTTGCCTCCTGGCGTCGCCGCGGTTTTGATTCGTTCACGCCGCGGACTGGCAGGAACTCCACTGGGGGGGGGGGGGGGACGGCCGCGCGACAGATGCCCGAAAAAAACCTCGCGACCTGCTGTGGCAGCAAAAGGGTCTGGCCAAGAATCTGGCTATAACCGCACCCGGGACACACGGCTAGTAAAACATGCCACTAGGAATCCACACCGCCCATGACATATCAGCATCTCTATACAGAGTCGCTGAGCCCTTGGTCATTAAGAAGCATACCCAAGGAAGAGCTGACATTTCCAAACTCTCACGGATTTAGCGCCGCGGTTTGTTTGTGCAATTATCCGGGGCGAGGGAAAAGGTGCGGATTCTCTTCTGCAGGCACCCAATTAGGGTGACTCCAGTCAGCTGGCTTTTGCAGCTCGGTTAGGTCTTAATGTTTGCGAAAACACTGAAGAGTAACAAATGACCCCCCCCCCTTTTTTATTAAACGGAATAAAAACATAGCATATGCCGCCTGCGATAGACACACACAAAAGCACACTCACAAAGCGATGGCTTTAAGATCGCTTAAAGGTGATGCGCTGCCATGCATTCCGTGTGTGTCGCGCTTTTTAGGTTTAAAAGCCACTTCGGCTCTTTCCAACCCATTTCTATCATGCCCACATTAACTGTTGACTTTAACGGATCCCAAAAGGCTTTGACGTATATATTTACACACATAAGTGCCCGGCTAATAAAACTCTAGAGGAAATATTGCCTATGACACTATATGCAAATGAACCCCCAAATCCCCCAAAGTCCTGGCTTTTGCTTCTCTGAAAGCTCCTACCCACTAGAATCTATTTTTATCCTCATCTTAAAAAAAAAGAAAGAAAAAAGCTTGAGTAAAGAGCAGCTGAAGAACTTCCATTTCCTCCAGTGGACAAATCAGCACATGCAAGCAGGTCTTACACTGAATCAGCCCTTCTGGCTGCAATTAGCGTGAGGACGAGGGCCACCTATGCTTTAGTGTAATGCCGAGGGAACATCATGTAAGCACTTTATGAACATACAGCAGTGCTATTAGCTTTCTTACAAAGGAGATCAGACACACATGCAGATTTAAAAAAGAAAAAAAAAAACTGTCTTGGGATTAACTACTACAACATTTCAGAAAGTTAGCTCTTGAACCACCCACGGGATCTTATTATTAGCAGTAAGGTTACTAATCATCAGTACAGAACCTTCTATAAGTGGCATGACCTTCATCCATAATAACAGATGCCGAACAAAGACTTAGTGGTGACGTACTGATGGTCACGCTCTTCCGAGACTCTTATCTAAGTAATCTGTAATGCAAAGTCAATAGCCCAAAAATGCATCTTGTACCTAGTTGGGAAAAAGAAAACAAAAACTCATTGACAACTAATCTAAAAGAGAAATCAAGCAAAAAAAAAAACTCAGTTGAGGTTATTGGTAGATAAGAAAGGGCTGGCTTGACAATCATCTGCAACATCCCATTCTGTTTGGAATTTGAAAAAGGAATTTTTCTTCCCAAGACATAAGGACATAATGATCCATTTTTCCTTCTCATCACAGGGTAACTTATTGATGAGAAATTGAGAAGTGAATAGCTGATATCTGTAGCATTCCAAAGGCAAAGCCACTTGAGAAAATACTCAGATCAAGGTGCAGTGAAGACATCTGACTGAGCGACAGACTGCTCTACAAGCGTAGGGTCTTGTTGTTCATGCTTTAATGCTGAGCGTGATGTGCTGTACTATCAGTCGAGCAATCTAATGCTCTTTGATCGGTACCCTGAAGAAGCTGTCACTTTTTACAGTTAGGAAAGCTTTATAGCATCTGAATCCATTATGTGGGACTTGACACCACTTTGGTCACCAGCTACATACATCTGAAATGTCATGTGATCTTTCAGTGGCGGCTCAGTTTCTGGGTACATAAAAAAAAACATCACCGTTTCACAAAGGCAATCAATACGGTTTTATTCTATTACATTCCGGATAAAGATACCCATCTTCACTGATTGTGCTACCAGCTGTTGGCAGATGTTTCACCAAGGTTGAATCTTCCCTTCTGGAATACAGTAGTGGAGGGCAGGGCTAACAGCAGCAGTACAGGTGTCACTCCTGTCCGAAAACCAATCAGTGAAGCCGTGGGCGAGGTGACATCACCGCTGCTACGCTAAAACCAGCAATGCTCCGAGCCCTGCACGCCTCACCGATGGTGAAAGGCAAACCTGAGGGATCTTTTGATCCAGAACACAGGACAAGGGAGCGGGAATCACAGAAGAAGGGAGGTGAAGAAAAGACAGGTGTTTTACAGCCTGGAACAGCAGTAAACCCAGTGACATCAGCCAGCATGCTAGCAGCCATCTTGCGGGACTGACACCGAGGCCCTGGAAAGCAGGAGAGGGCCTCGGGCAAATCTTTGAATTTGCTGCTAATTCAAAAGTTAACACCAAAGTTTCTCCAATATCAGATTTACCGTGATGCTTCCACACCATACTTTACAGCTGCAGCTTTTTAAATGGATACAAAGAACAGCATTTGACGATCAGTGGCACGTTACAAAAAATACTTCATTATAAAAAAAATTTAAACTTAATAATAAATTAGCTCACACCAAAAATGTCTTCAAAGTGAGATCCAAATGTGTTACATAGAGGATGCATCAATGCTCTGATAGCTGTTGTGCATAATCAGTAGTGAATAGTTAAAGCATTTTCAGCCAAGACTGTATCCATCTTTTGACGTCCAAAGTGCTTTTACTAAAACTGCCCCCCCCCCCATACACACACACTCCCCCAGCCATCCAAACTATTAGCAGCAATTGTGTTTTATAGAGCCTAGACCTAGAATCCAAGCATCACACATTAATCATGGGATTTACCCATCTATCACAACCACTGAACAAGCTGTATCACCATTTTTTTGTAAGAGCAAACAAGCTAAGCATGTCCTACTGGATCGTTTTATTCCAACGAGTGGCAAAGTTGGAGGTTGCTAAGTGATAGACGTTGCTAAGTGAGACACTGCATACTAATGTCCTTACATAAATGTCTCTACTGTTTCAAGTCCTTCGACAAAATTAAAAGAAAAAAACTTAATTAAATACAGCTTTCCAACCAAGTAATCTGTAAAAGCACATCATTTTTTAACCATAAACCAATTACAATAATAAATGTATATCTATATCTCGGTCTTGTGCAATTTATAGAGCTGCGCATTAACCAGCATATTTTAAAAAACCTCATCAAAACTAGGTCTCAAAATGTCCTACAGTTTATTTTTCTATTTATGGTCATCTCTATTAAAATGGCCTTTATAACTAAGTTTTTCTCTTAACTTTTTCTGCGTTTTTCCCTCGTTGAAGAACCACACTATGAAATGAGAAATTAACGTAGCGCCATGAGTCTGCAGTACGTATCAGACCACAAGCAACTGTAATTTAATGCCTCATAATCCTCAGTGGCCTCTGTCACATACACTGACTGAGGGCATCAGAGGACACATAACACTTTCCAGGTGTGGCAGACTTTACAGGACAGTTCATGTGGCACCTTGACAAGGAAGAGTTCTGTTAAAGTGTCAGAGTGGTGCAGAGACACAATCCATCTGCACCCCAAAACACCTCCAGGGCACAACAATCAGACCTGGCCAACTCAGAGATCACCATCATTTTATATGTCAACATACAAACCTAACATTGTACTACATTCCTCAAAAAAAAGAACATGGAATTAAGCCCAGAAACCTGCTTTTGACAAAGACCTGATCCAGATGTCGTTTTCGATCCCAAGATAGCCCTGCCAGGATTTTTTCTCTTTCTCCAGATGCTGCATATTTTCTGCGGGCTCGTGAACGACAAACAGACCCCAAGAGGTCGTGTACTTGCTGAGCACGCCTTCCGTGTCTGAATGATAAGTTGATCATTAAAAAAAAAAAAAAAAGCCCACACAGTATAATGCTGGCTCCGTCCAGAGTGTGGATAGTTAGCCAGTGACCTCAGCTCCTGGGGCCATCAATAAGAGCTGTGGGCTCCCTTGCTGAAACATGACTGACTGAACACCGCACCACACCTGACAGAACATAAGGAGCATGAATTCCTGCCTCCTGCAACCCCACTAGAGTTATAAACAGCTCACCGCTACCATAAACTTGGCCAGCAGGGTTATCTACGCCCTTTACACTCAAGGCTACTACTACAGTCTTTCTCTTAGCACTTGAGCAAACAACCTTCGGGATACAGTTCTGCTTCCTTAATCACCTGCTGCCAAATTATATAATCTGAAAGGCCGCCGTGGTTATAAATAGCACAAACAGCCCACAAAGCAGCGGTGTTACAAACACCCAAGGATCAACGCGACAACCTCAGCACTATTACAGCGTCTCTCTGTCAAACGGTACCCATGTAACCTTCTGAAATGCTCATACATTATTCTCATGCTTATTTGAATGTTTCCCATCCACTGGGATGTAGCACTCTGTTTCCAATTTGTGTTATTTCCACTGACCACCAAACGAGGATTATTACATGGAAGACTTTGAAGTACATGATATTAGGCGTCGTTTGGAAGAGGTCGTAAAACAAATCAGATTAGCATAAGAAAAACGGAAATGCTGAAAAGGTAGGTTACATCAGCACGTTCATGTTTAGAGCTGCCACGATTACTCGCTTAAACTCTATTACTAAAAAGCGTCGATTGAAATTTTCCTTCTCGATTACTCGGCAATATGGCGGAAGGAAGACGGCGCATAGCAGATCGGGTGCAAATAAAGAGCGAAAACCTTGGTTTTGTGGAAGCACTTCACATTAAAAGTGAATGAAAATGCCTGTAAGTATTGCAAAGCAGAACTTAAATGGCACTACTGAATGGCTGCAATGCAAATATATCTTAAAGAAAGACATTTGGGTTTGACGGACTCATCCGTTAATGCGAGGTTAGCCATTTAGGCTTGGAGAAGCCTAGTCTGTCTTTGTCATCCTTGGCTTAAATTATTTTGCTTAATCTCAAAAGAATTGTCGCTAAAATGAAGATTAGCCCCCTCGCTTAGCCACATCATCTTACTTACTACACACTGCTCTTGCATGCGATAGCAGAGACGGTAAACTTTAGGATGACATATTTATTTATTTACATATACTGTACTACATAATTTTGAAAAGGATCCATGCCATGGCAGTATTAACATCACACATTGGCAGAATGGCATGGTGGGTCGCGGTGTCCCTGCACACTGCGACTTTATTTTATATATAAACAATTTCTCGATTAGTCATCAGATGGATCAGTAGATTGCTCAATTATTGATATAATCGATAGTGACAGTCCCATTCATGTTTCAGTTGTACTTTTAGATTAGCTAGGCTGTCGTTAACACTAAACTCATTGTGTCTTTGACACGAAAAGATGATATTGTCACCCTAATATACATATTACACAACACACCTGCAAAACAACATTTAAATAATATATGGAATACAATCAATGCAATTTGTCCTGACAAACATCTAGTGGATTAAAAGGATGCCATAGGCGCTAAAGACAGAGTATGTGTTATAGTTCACACTGATGTCGCTCACTTTATCCTGTAAGGGGTGAATGTTCTCAGGCAGGAAGCAGGGGGTAGCGATGCTGCACTTCTGTACCCTCCCAGAATGCTCTGCCACCTCAGAGCTGGACCTGCAGAGTCATCCATTACCAGGACACGGCATTGCCCATCATTAAGGAAGCCCACTGTGATGGGCACCCCGCTCTCTGCTGTGTTGTCCTGTGTCCCGTTCCATTCTTGCAATGCAGTAACAATGTGGCTTTGTGCAAATATATTTTCATAGTGTGCAGCATATGTGGAAGTATAACAAGGATGCTTATGTGTGTGTTCTGTTCGTGCAGTGCGGAAAGCTAACAGCCTCTGTTTTTTGAGCCCAGCACCCCCAAGGTCAATACGCCCCCTCTTCTCTGCTTAACCTGACCTTTTTTTTTTTTTTCCTTCGAATTTGCACTCAACTTGTTTGCAATTGAATTCAGCTCCATTGTTTCACTTTTCCTCATGCGATCTATGTAAATGACACGGAGCAACAAGCACGAGAGAAGGCATCCCACATTGACTTCAGTCATTGCTGGTGACAGCTGTATACTCGAGCTGTCGGGGACAGTCCCACGATTGCTGTGTGAAATGTCTTAAATGGTGGGTGGGGGAGAATGTGAGCTTCAGCAGCAGTCACTGTCAATGGGAGTGCTGCACGCACGCTTCACTCCACTACACTCTGCTGCCTATCACTCCTCCTCACATCAGCCATCCCTGCGTTGGCAACACGTGGCCGCAGACTACTGGGTCTCGCTTTTTACGGCGTCGTCAGCTCGGCCCCGTGCGAGAACCGTTTCCCAAGCCACTTCATCCCCATATTTGACTGGGATTAACTTGTCAGCATGAACAGAGTCCCGGGGATGGCCAAGCATCAAGGCAAAAGCTGTGACTTTTTCACACGCCGGAGGTCTGGGACACGACCCTCTCGGTAGACATCTGCGGGGATGCATCATAATTAGTGCCACCGGAATCTAAGTCGCTTGATATAGAGCTGGAACGGCAATGGATAATATTTTTTTTTTAAGAAATGCAAGACGCGCAATAATTTCTACTGACAGTGCTAAGACTTTAGGCAGTGCTGGTAAGTTTTTAGCATAGATGCGGCATGAAAATCAAACTAAGGGCTAACAAATCAAAGATCACGTCAACCGGAATGGTCTACAAGAACACCACATGCACAAACGTGCTGTGCAGGTCAAGCCCAATAAGCATTATTCTGTATCATTCAGGCTTGGTTCAGCCAGCTCTGAAACGGCACCACTCAGATGTCTTCGTGGCAGAAAACGACACAGTCTTAAACACTCGTCATTGAGTGACTCCAAAGAATCCCTAGCCGACTGTCATTTGGACGGTTATCGGGATGGAGCCCGCTGTCTTCGGGGCTCGGCTCGCTGCAAATGCTCATTTCGGTCCCTTCATACGCCACCGGGCAGAGATTTCATGTCAGGCATGGGAATTGCGAGGGAACTTAAACAAAGCTTTCCAGAAAGGTTACGTCTCCCAGAACAAGTACAACGCTACTATTTCCTCATTTTAGAGATACGCCCCGGGCTATCTGGAGAAAAGCTGTACAGGAGAGTCCTACCGCAAACATGTATTAATCAGCGTAGTGTTGGAGCATGCTAATCTATGTGCCCTAGGGGTTGGGTGAGTTAATTAAGGGTGAAATGAAACAGAGACGTAAACCAGGGACTGGGATGAATGACTGTGGGCTCCCTCTGCTCCACCACAGCTGCACAGTTACTCATCACCAATTTCAAAGTAAACCTGATACAGTAAGCTCAAAACCACAAAAGGTCAAACACATACACTGCAAGCTTTTTCCTGACTCCACTGATTATAAATTCAACACATGCAAAAAACTGATGCAAATCAAGGCAACATAAGGAGGGAACCCCAGGACAGAGCATGGATGGGAACTTGAAAGTCTATGAAAAGAACCTTCCAGGAGTCAACTGGGGGAAAATTTAGATGTGGGGGGGGGGGGGGGGGGGGGGTTTTT
>JAODKL010000017.1:11421584-11435026 GCA_026780765.1 Petrocephalus schoutedeni
GAGTGCAGGAACGAGCCACAAGCTAGCAAGCTTCCACCACTACACACTCTCCTGGCTTCATTTGCGCTGTTAACTTTATTAGCCCGATTAGCATGATGAACTCTCCAGCTCCCATTTCCCGTCCGGCAGACCACTGATCATCGAGATCAAGCATCCGGCAGCTTCCCACATAACGTGTGCATCGCCTAGAAGAGGAAACCCTTATGAGCGAACAAACAAATGGCCTCCAGCAGAAGCAAAGCCGCTGCCTTTGTGCACTCTCACCTATCTGCACATCTGTGAGGCTTGTGAGGAGCATTGCGATGAAGGACACCTAATTGCAGATAGAAGCCGGGTATTTACCGGCATAATTTCTAGCTAGCTTAATTGCTAGCTCGATACAGGCTTCGGCAAGAAGGGTGTTGATAGAGCACACGTAGCTATTCAGACATGAAAAGGCTCCCCGGAGACTGCAGTACCACTAAGCCCTACCCTTCCGGGCCTCAGGTGAGGTATCAGCTCTGCTTTGTTCTCAGGAAGTGTAAGTCGACTTTGGCTTAGCGCTCCGTGACGCACTCTGCACACAAACACAGTGGGTTGCTGGGAGTCTGGGATGACTTCTGGCTCCACATGCCGGTGCCTCTGTTGGCAGAGCTTCAACGGCGCACTCTGCATGCAAATACCAAGGGTTCCTTTTACGCGGTGACCTTCCACTCGCCGCCGGTCCCATTTTCATCCGTTGGCTCTCCGAGCTGTTCAGCATGACGACGGTAATGGGAATGATGCCAAGCTAATAGTGCAAATGAATCGTCATTGAATTTGCTCTTCTGCCTGCACCAATAAAACATGGGTTGAATTGATGCTTTGATATTTATCAAACTTGTCATTATTACTGGTTATGAGCCCAGCAGACTGGAAAGTCTGAATACAAGCATGTAAACCCTTCATTCCCTTGTTTGTCAGATATATTCAAAAACAGTTTACCCTGCTCACTAACTTGAACTAATTGCACACAGCTAAAACTGATAATTATAATATTAATATAATTCATAACAAGTGGAGTATATGCACCTTGAATTAAAAAATGGTCTTTGAAAGTTTCCATAATTGTGTGAATATTGTGTGAAGATACAGACCACATGTATGTTTTAGAATCGTTAAGACATTATTTAGACATTTGCCAACCCCGACTTCACTCCATCCATCCATCCATTTTCCAACCCGCTTATCCGTTCAGGGTCGCGGGGAGTCCGGAGCCCATCCCGGAAGCTACGGGCACGAGGCGGGGAACAACCCAGGATGGGGGGCCAGCCCATCGCAGGGCACACTCACACACCAGACACTCACACATGCACACCTACGGGCAATTTAGGAACGCCGACTTCACTCATTTTCATTATTTGATTTGTTTAGTTTTTTTTCATACAGTTGTATACTCTGCAAAGTAGGTGTCCCTTTTATTACAAACATCGAAGGATTCTGTTTTGGGAAAAGGTTTGTCAATAAAGTAGCCTAATTTGGGATCAGCTAGACACTAGCTTCTGTTTGTATAGGTTCCAAAAGTACACATTTTCCTAATTGGTTACCAAGAGATATGTTGCAATTTAGCAGTCATGCAAAGATTAGCTCTATCTCCAATTAGAAGAAGCACTTTTGAAGACCAATCTTGAATAACAGCACAAATTATGCAATCCTAAAAAAATACTCTCCTTTGTCTGGCTAAGTTTGTACCCTGTATCTGTTCCAATTGTACATTGTCACAAACAGAGGATGAATTTTAAAAATGCAGCTATATTAAAGACCACCATTGCTGCATTTGCACAAACAAACCCCTAAAATACAAATACAATAGCAAGTATTTTATGCAAGAGGTGAAAATACATTTTAATTCATTTTGTCATGGGTATCAGAGTGCGATCAACTTATAAAACTTTTGTGTTCAGGAAATCCCTTGGGTAAACAAAGTAAAGGAAGTACGTAACTTAAAAATGAATGACACCTAATAAGGAGTTGGGGCACTCTTTGCCATATGAACAACTTCAGTGCTTCTTGGAGTGCTGAAATACGTGAACTGGAATATTGGACCATTAGCTTTAGTGTTTAGCTTTGGTTATGGGGGTGGCCATGGAAGATTTCCTTTCCTATGTTCATGAAACCACATGAGTTTGTTCAGCAGGGTGCATTATCACCTTGGAACGTAGCAGCATCATAAGCTATCAGTGTTTGCACCATATGGTGCACCTGGTCCAGTAAATCGTCTCATATCTCTTGAATATCATATGACCATGCAAAGCAACTATCAGGTATAATGACTCCCACAAGATGCCTGTGCCATTACGTATCCCCAGCATGTTTTTATCGCTGGCAGCAGACATGGTGGGTTGAAGGTAGGCTCTGGCTTTCCCTAAGTATACTGCTAACCATACACAGGAAAAATGTGAACAATGTCTAATTAGACGAAATTACTTTTATTGCTCAGAGGTCCAGGATTTTTCCTCCTCACATCAGTTATGTGAATTAAGGATAAAAACAGCTTCTAAACTGCTTTCCTGCCATAAATTCCAGTTTAGTGAAGCTCACAAGATACAGTTTTTGTTTGTATTGGATCACAAAGGTGCTGATTTAATTGCGTGGTAATTTTTGAGGCTGAACTTTAGTGGTGTTTAGTAGCCATCTGCTAAAACTCGCTGTCAGTGACCTTCCACTCGTAACCGGTGTTACCCTTTGGTGGTGTGCTCGGTCTGCGAAGATTCCTGCGTGGGGTAGACAGCCACCCTTCCTGTGAATCCAGACATTTGGGTCTGTATGCAGCACTGGTATCATCATCCTCATCCACCGCTCGCCTGAGATTAAATCAGGCCTGGAACACAGTAAATTTGCCAAGTGGGGTGGGGGGGGGGGGTTCCCATAATAGGTTTTGTCGAGCAATAAATTTTGCTGATGGGGGGGGGGGGGGCTATATGATAAATGATAAATTTCATGATAAATTTTGCCGGCCCACATACCCCTTGGCCCACTGGGAAAAGTCCCAGGATTCCAGATGGCCAGTCAGCCTCGTACCCGTCCTCCGTGGGGCCCACACACGACTCCCTCCCCCTCCTGTTCTCTGCCAATGGCACGTGTTTAAGCAGTGACCCCGCCCCCCGCCGGCGGTAATCAGCCGCCCCCGGCCATGTCTCGTCCACATTCCTCACGGGCACCTCTGGGGCCGCAGCCTAATACGACTTTGCGTTTGTAATTGTGATTTAGCTACTTCAAAGTTAAAGTCCTTTTTCATGTGTAGTTTCCATTATTTTGTCTACACCCTGTGGACATTCAGAATTGTCCTACTTTTACTTTCTGCTTGATATATTCACAGCAATGCATTTGAGAGTAATTTAAACATACAGGCAGATAAGCATAATAAAACTATTATCTCTTATAGGCTGCCAATCTTATTCTTTGTGTTATTATCCTGATGGCTTTGCAATACATGTATTAATCAAGTCTTCTTATCCTGCTCCTGGGGGACAGGGTGGGTGTTTGAAGGCTATGGCAGGTAACGTAGGGGCAGGGGTGGACATTTCGCGCCCAGAAAGTAAAAACCCAGACCCAGATTTTGTTTTAACTAACCAGCTGAGCACTCTTTACTGTGCTCTTTCTACTGAACTGGCTGGTGGAAGCACAGACTTTTTCATGATTTTGACTTTCTGGGCCTGAAATGGCCACATCTGCACAGGGGTACACGCTGGGTGGGAGGCTAGGGCATGCAGTATATACACTCACAGTCATACACTACAGACTATTTCCTGGTATCGCTGGAAGCAATAGAGGGAGAACATGCAAACGCCACACACACGCAGTGCAAAGGCCAGATTCAAACCACCAGAGACGAGTTGGGGGGGCCACAGAGTTACCCCCTGAGCCATCGTGCGGTCCCTTTCCTGCAGGGCAAATATATTATTCCTTTTGAAAATCCTTTTCTGACACTAGGCTTCAGCATGCCAATATGAGTTATTTAATCACACTGGTCTGGACTACATGAATGACATAATTGTATATAATATAAATAAAACTGAAAAGCCAAACTGGGAAATATAGACAAAATGAACAATTAAGAGACCAGATCTATTGACACTAATTTAGCATTTAGCATGAAATCAATAAATAACCTCCAAGGAAACTGACCTTTTCATTTTAGAAATTCAAATAAAATCAACACCTGCCAGATGTCAAAACATAGCAGGCCTATAACAGTCTCCCCAGCCCCAGGAAGTTATTTATGGCTTTTGCATAAACTTATTGCCATCCTGCATTTATTTTGCTTCACACATTCCTCATATGTTCAGCAAACAGATGAAATGTGATTCAAACAGACTAATCGAACGGTGACACACTGTCCCGATGTGATTTGTGCATTCGGCCTGGACCCCACAGATAACCACAAAAGATGGTGTCTGATACATTCAGAGCTTTCCGGGGGACCCTGGTTACTTTTCACATGTGTCCGAGACAGAATCTCACCCAATCATAAGTGCATGCATGGTTTGCTGATATGTGATTTCACATCTTGCTGCAGGCATGTGTCCTAGTAGGCAGAACCATCATATTATAAAATACATATTTAAATGCGTATCCAGTGAAACATAACTCTAAAATATCACTTCTAATCTGCTTTTTCTGTTCAGCATATTCAGAATATCTGGCATAGCTGACTGAAAAGCCATCTCCATCCATTTAAACGTGGCCGCCTGCGATATTTTTATTATTTGTTAATACATTCCCATTTTTCATAACTGCTTATGCAGTACAGGGGGCCTATCCCAGGAAATTGGGCATGCACTATAGCAATTTCCAGGCATCGCTCCCCCTAACCGACTCTCCATAGACTGGGGAAAAAAACCTGCAGAAACTCTGAGAAGATGCGATCCGCCCCATTGTAGAGACCAGTCAGAATAGAGCCCATGGCAGCAGAGGTGTGGGGTCGACCCTAAGGTCTGGCAAACCCGAAGGGCAAAGTTTATTAAGAAAAAATAGTCTGTCTGTATGATCACAGTTCACTTTCAGATAGATAGATAACAAATGGTGTGTGAAAAGCCCATGAATATCATTCAGCCTGAATTCACAGACTATCATTGTAATAATTTTACATATAAAATGTAGCACATAAAAAAAAACTTTTTTTCTTCCAGAAAGTGAGTCAGAATAGGACTTTGTTTGAACAATTTGGCATATTAAAAAATGTCACATATAGGGTGAATAAACTTGTACCAATGGTTTGTCATCTACGTTCATTTCTGCCCTTTTGTATGTGACAAACCTAATGCATGCATGTTGCATAACACAGTTGGGTGGCATTGTGACTCAGCAGCTAAGTGGGTAGCCTGACACCTCCAAGGTTGGGGGATTGAATCTGCCTCTTGCAGTGTGTGTGCAGTTTGCATTGATCCCCTGTAGAAACTGTTGTGTCCTTCCACAGTCCAAAGTGTGACCCAGTGATGGACAAGCATCTAGTCCAGAATGATCCCTGACCTGTTGTCAACTTGAAGAAGTTCGTTTAGTTCTGAAAGAAAACAACCATGATTGTCCTATAGACTACAAACTCCAAATGAAGTGTGCCTTTATCTCATGAACTTTATTACATTTAATTTATATATTTAAGAAAGTTTTCTAAAAAGTACAATTCTGTGATATCAACAATGCAAAAGTAGAGTGTGATTTTAGTACAATCTGTTAAATCTACAGTGCAATATTCATAAAAAAATCATAATCAGATGTACAGTATACATCTTCATCTGCCTAACATTGCTATTTAACCATAATGAACTCTTTATGTAGTATGACATTAAATATGCAATTTTTTATCATCAAATACTGTAAAATGCTTAATGCCAACCAGGATAAGTATTGTGACTTAGGTAACTATTAGGTAGCTATTACTGCAAAGTGTGACATATATCTCAGTTTCAGTGTAAAATGAGTCTCTTGCTGAAAGCTCCTACAAATATAGCTCACATCAAAACTAGTAAGGCTTTTAAAATGCTGCATTTTGCTGAAAATGTGATGGCATATTGTCATTGATGCAATGTATCCAGTCCTTATAAAAATGCCGCAGTTTGAGTGCTAAATACGTTGGTAATCCATTCCTAATTACCCCACAATTTAACTTATTCAAAAGTCAAATATATTGCCCTTTCAAGAATGGCCATGGCATTTAATATGCCAGAGCTGGTTAATTAACCTCAAAGGTCCTTCAAGTCAACACCCCTACAGCCACTTAATGATATTAGGTACAACCAGTTGAATAGTAATTAATTTAATACTGTAGTTTCTCCATCGGCTTCATTCAGCAATAATACATTGGCTAAATGCTTCTAATGCTTTTATACACAATCAACATAATAAACGGAAGATCACTACATTTTTTCAGATTTTAAATAATATTTTATTTAAAAATCTACATGTCTTTTACAAAAATAGTAAGCTAAAAAATGAATATTCATAAATAATTTGGACCACCCTGGGAAAAAAAACTCCATTTTTCATTTTTATGCATTTTTTTAGAACAATATACCATTAGCATCTGGAGAAAAAATGGGCCCTTTCCAAATTAACCACAGTGAAATATTCCAGATCAGTTACACGGTAATCGGAATGACTGATTGTCTCTTCCAGGTCAGTTTTATGTTCTACAGATCAATCTGTTACGGATCTGTGACAGCTGGTCTCCAGATTACACTATAACACTGCTCCTACATCACTACGGCAGGTCCTCTGAATAGGACTTCTGTTAGAACAGAATAGTACATTTGCCAAATCAATTACAATACCTCATCATGTTTCTATACTCAAAGTTAAATGAACAAAAATAAGGATTTACATTTGCACGTTTCATTAAGCCTCCGATGACTCTACTATCCTGTACCATGACCTTGATCAGCAATGCTCTTTGTACGATTCAGAACCCTGGCCCACTCCCCTCTGTCCGCGAAAATCCGCCTCCAGTCTACCTGCCACTGTATCTTCCTAAACCTCCCAGCGATTAATATTTCATCGTGGTACAGGAAGTGATTGGGGGCTATCAGGTGAATAATGATTCAGAGCAGGTAGCAGGTGGTGTGGTAGCTATGGACATTAGGCACTGTGTACGTTAATGAATATTCATCTCAATAAAGTGGATAAATGACTTGGCACAGAAATTAAAAACAGACAACTAACTTAAAGCAGATTCATGAAATCCAACGCTAAAATGTTAGAATCTTTCAGTCTACCCACTTTCCTGTCTAACAGTGAAAGCCTCAAAGGGCAGCAATATTCCTGCAAGGTGAGGTTGGCGCTTATGAAATTAATCATATTTATTCATCATGTATCAGCACTGGCAGCATAATGTGAAACAATGTCTCTGTTTGAACTCTCTGAAACATTCTAAGCCAAATGACATTCTGTTTAAAGACTGCAAATGACTCCCTTGATAGTGGATTTAGTTTTAATGAAATGCTCAGCGGAAACCTACTTCAAATTTGTTTTTGACTGAAAAAATGTGTCTGTGGCTGTGTTAGTATTACGATTGTTGAGAATTTAAATGTATATTACATTTTTTTGGTTAGAAATAGCAGTAAAATGTATATTAAATAATGAGATACTGTAAGACACAGAAACAGAAATAAACGGTGAGGTGGTTTTTGACTGCGAGGTTACATGGGTGCTCTACCTGAGATATATCAAGATACCAAGTGATTTTTTGTGCCGATAATCTACACACACACACACACACACACACACACTGATTATGTATGTATATCTTTGTGGGCCTGGCCATTCTTCAGCCCTAACCTTAACCACAAGTAACCAAACAAAATATAAGATTTTGGCAGTTTTGGCAGGTTTAGTTTTTGGTTTGCAGTCATGGATTTTCAGCTGAGCTTCCCCATGAGGGGAGTGAGAAAAAAAAGGAAAAAATGCCAAAGTCTTACAGTAGGTTGTATCTCTGGGTAGTACGTGAATATTTGCTAGGAGATATTCATATAGCTAGTAGCACACCACTTTAATTCCCAATACATTACTCAGGGCACCTCAGCCATGCAATTTCAGCCCAATCAATAAATAACCTTAATTAGTGAAAGGGATCAAGTCTCCTGCATGGAGTCTGTGTGTGGAGTCTGCGTGTTCTCCCTGTGTCCTTGTCATTGTGGGGTTTCCTCCAGATACATTGGCCCCTCCTTCCCTCTACAGTCCAATAACATACTGAAGCTAATTGGAGTTACCAAATTGCCCACAGGTGTATGAGTGCCTGTCCTGTGATGGGTTTGTACCCCTCCCTGGGGTGTTCCCACAGGCTTCAGACTCCCCACATCCCTGAGTGTATATATATATATATATATATATATATATTTATATATATGTGTGTGTGTGTGTGTGTGTATGTGTGTGGTGCCAGTCAAAAGTTTGGACACACCTACCCATAGAAAGGTTTATTTTAAAGACATCAAAACTAAAAAATAACATATGGACTAAAAAAGTTTCAAACAAAAAAAAAACATTATAAATTACTTGGACATATCTTATAAAATGTCTTGTAAATATATTGTAGCGCCTGTTGGGTAATTGTAAATAGCTCCTCGTTGGTGTTATTTTTAAGTTGTATTCCCTGTTGTCGGGTGTATGTCTGCCTGTGTCTTCTGTGAAACCCTGTACCATCCTCGCGGTACGAGTGCTTGTTGAACACCTACGCTCCCTCTTAAATAGTTAAATGAAATGGGTGTTGTTCTCCTTTACAATCAAACGTTCTCTTTTATCTCTGCCGCAATGTTCTTTTTTTTAAAACTACAGAAGTATATATGTCTCCAGTATAATAGAGAGGTCCGAGTACATTTGTCGCAATATAACCAGCGACTGGTAACAATTCTCTAATAATATTGGATTACTGTGTTTCCCATGCTTCCAGAATGTCCATGCTTCTCCTCTCACATGTTATATGTAGCGATCTCATCTCTGAAGCGCAATAATTCGCCTAATGTGACTCGTTCTCCCAACAGCTGTTACCTCTTTATTTTCTCTGGAGATACGCAGCCTGTCGTCTAACACTGATAGATGCGTGCGAGTCTCTTGTGTGCTAAACTGATACTTAAGCAGTGATCCATAGCTTATAGGTGGAAGTGAATTTAATCAAGCAACATTAAGAATCTCAGCATCTTTGGGCCTTTATTGAAATGTCAGCAGCATGTACAGGTGCTCGCTGGAGACTAAATAAATACCTTTCCCCAAAGGTGGTGTTTCACCCCAGCAAGTGCCCGTGTTACCCATTCATTCTGAACTGCATATATTCGTTATAAATACTGCAGACAATTTAAAAACATACTGCTTTTTTTATACTTGTACCTAGAGCAGTAATTTGC
Organism: Petrocephalus schoutedeni; assembly: GCA_026780765.1. Lineage (NCBI taxonomy): Eukaryota > Metazoa > Chordata > Actinopteri > Osteoglossiformes > Mormyridae > Petrocephalus > Petrocephalus schoutedeni. The sequence goes on from JAODKL010000017.1 coordinate 11,430,938, forward strand.
ATTACACCTATTCAGGCAATTTCACATTGATTTGTTTTAATGTGTTTATTATTATGTCAACAGCTATACAAGAAAATAAGATGAAAGGCATTCTGGCTTTCTCACTGCAGAAATGCCTGTGTCATTATGATTTGCCATTATAATGCTGGCTGGTGAAAATTAACCCCTGATTTGACCAGGTTCATAAGAGAGTATGGGAAGGTATCATTTGTTACAGGGTTGTTTGGTCTTGCCTGGGATGGCCGGTGGATCCAGCTGAATTGTCCTTGATTGCAAAGTTGCTGAAATCCTGAAATGTACAGACTTGTTCAGATTGTAGTTGAGATGGTAGTTTCAGCTGAAATTAATATGTCCACTTTGACATTGGCACAGTCCATCTTAGTCGTCTCGTTTTGCGTGACACAAAACAGGAGATGAAGAAATGCACACAGGCAAGTCTTCAGTGGTCAACCAGTGGAACTGACCTGCCAAGAGGCGTGCAAAGAATGTGGTTATAATCAGCAGATAGAGCTATGTAGGTGATTTTCCAAGAGGTGCAAGAAAAATGGAGAACAGATCCAGTGGAAGCAGTGGACTGGGTGTCATGAAGGCTAGGGTAAGGATCACCCTGATGGAATAAATGGGGTGGCTGGGTTTCAGGATCTCTGACTTTATCAACCTGGAAAATTGTCTCCTGATATAAATAATCTTGCTCTGTAGGTGCTTACTTGATGTTGAGCACATGGTGAAAATGGAGTTGAAGAGATGAAGGGAACTCCAAATGGCTGATCCCCATTACGTAAATGAACCTACTTGAGGTGATGCCATGGAACACAACGAAAATAAATTCCAGAAGAGTGTGTTTTGTTTCAAATTGATCAATGGCCGTAATCAAAGTCTATAACTGCAGTAGTAAAATCTAATAAATGTGTAAATGAGGGAACTAATCTTCACCTTCATTTTCATATAGAGTAACTTAATTTAAGCATATATGCACCAAGGGGCAAGCAAATTAGGTTTAAATTCCTTTTACATCTAATGGTGTTTACAGTCATTAAAAAACTGTTGAAAATGTCATGTTCAGCAATTTACACCTCCGCTGTCCAATCTGCTGCTGCGTTCTGACTCCGGGCTTTTCAGATTAAGAAATCAGTACAAATAGCTGAACATGCTGTTTTGGTTATGTTCTTCATATGACGATGAGAGCCCGTTTGGAACATTGCTACGGTAATTAAGAACAGGGATACCAGTTCTCTTGAACACTGACTACTGAAAGAAAAACACAGAATACTGAATATTTAACAATAAAGAATGAATATAGGATTATGATCTGTAAAGAATAAATACTGAACAACTACCTGAAAGTAACTAAAACTGGAACAGCGCCTCCTGGTGTTTGTCAGGTGTAAATGTTTTTGGGCAGTGCCCTCCACTGGTCTTGGTCCCTCATATGTTCACAGACCCTTGCCTGGCTGGTAAATGGGGTATAGCAGTAGGGTTTTTCCACACCTTCCCTGTAATTTACCTTAAAACAATCCGCGAAGACAGCTGTGTCAAAAAAGACAAATCAGGCAAATCCTAACCTTTATTGAGGCCATACATCAGCACGTAGGGAAATATTTTAATACTCTGGCTCATTTAAAATAAAACAAATCTATATGTTGTTGCTGACACCAGGTACATTTCAGATTTGAAAAAGGTATTGCACCACTTTTTTATTCCAAAATGAAATGCCAGTTTGGTTTAAAAATAGATTTATCTTCTTTTGCATTTTAACTCTGGCGAATATGATGTATGGGGGTGGTCACTCGTCAGCTTATTTTTGAGTTAGGCGACGCATCGTTGTACATCTTCCATGAATCTCATGACTTCATATGGGATAGCTGTCTCCCATTACAGTATCCCAGCTGATCACATTCCATCACTGGTCCTAAGGAGAACCTCAAGATGAAAAGACAAAAAGGGCCATAAGGAGAGATTGATGACGTGGAAATCATTGCTTGCAGCTGATGTTGATGTTCTGGCATCCCACTGAGGTGCTCTGTCCTGTGTGTTCTGAGTTAGGATCTGGGCTCACCTGGATGGATGGATGGATGGATGGATACTGGTATGCTTGGCCAGAGTCAAGGTCATGATTGCTTAGTGATCATTACTAAGCTAACCTGACATTCTCCGTGGCCAGGATAAGTGGGCTATTAACTAACATGATGTTCCTTAATAGTGCAGGGTGAATTTTAATCTTTCTGAAAAAAAATAGGTTCCCATTGAATAAAATGGTGTGAGCAGAGGCTAATGGCTATTAATAAGAGGTTACTGTTGCTTGGTCTTTCTCTCTATTATTATTCAGAGTCCAGCACTTTTCTCTTAATTTTACTGGAGTCAACCTGTCAGAGACATGCAACACTTGGCTTCTGCATAATGAATGCAAATTAGACCTGGATCTGCAGGTTGCTTAAACTGTTTTTCGTTCACCTACAGTGGAAAGTGCTAGCTGAAGCTATCCAGAGATCCATGTTAAAACGGCCCCAGTGACCCAGGCTTCTGTGTTCTGCTAGGGTCACGCTGGCAGCTGTTTCATCCCCAACAGTGTCACACACCTGTTCCCTCAGCAAACAGCCCACGGGCTCTGCTCCCCGTGTGCCCATGTTCATTGGCATTCATGGCCTACGCTGGGGATATCAGCTGCCACAGCGATAATGAGGCATGCTCCTCCCCTGGACTTTTAGCACACATCCACTGGATCTCAAAATGTGCCTCATAGCTGATCCCAGATCTCACAATCTGCCTCATAGCTGATCCCAAATCTCACAATGTGCCCCATAGCCGATCCCAGGCCTCACGATGTCCCCCATAGACGATCCCAAACCTCACAATGTGCCCCCTAGCCAATCCCAAATCTCACAATGTGCCCCCTAGCCAATCCCAGATCTCACGATGTGCCCCCTAGCCAATCCCAGGTCTCATGATGTGCCCCATAGACGATCCCAGGCCTCACAATGTGCCCCATAGCCAATCCCAGATCTCACGGTGTGCCCCCTAGCCAATCCCACGTCTCATGATGTCCCCCATAGACGATCCCAGACCTCACGATGTGCCCCATAGCCAATCCCAAATCTCACAATGTGCCCCACCCCATAGCCAATACCAGATTTCATGATGTGTCCCAGCCCATAGCCAATCCCAGATCTCACGATGTGCCCCCTAGACGATCCCAGATCTCACAAAGTGCCCCATAGCCGATCCCAGATCTCACAGTGTGCCCCATAGCCATTCCCAGATCTCACAATGTGCCCCCTAGCTGATCCAAGATCTCCATTTTCAGCTGCAAACCTTCCTCTCCAGAACCTCTTACTGGCAATTTCTGAAGCACAGGAGCTAAATAGATCCCCACACCAGATAGCTTCTGCAGAGAGATTACATAATTATTCCAGAACATCAATCTAAAATTTTCCAGCATTAAGACTCCCGTTTGAAACATCTAACAAGAGAATGTAAAGGAGGGAGTGATTTGAAGAGAGAAGGGATCCTTGAAGGACTAAAGCGTGGAGGTTTAATGTCAGTGCTCTCTTCTCTGTCTAGATTAAATTTTTGCTCTGCTTTTAAGTGTGGGGGCTTCAGAAGTGGGCTTATGCGGTGAGTAATGTTTGTAAAGCCAAAGATGACTTAATTGTCACATAATTACAAACTGCTCTCCAGAGAAGGCAGCAAGCAAGAAGCGAATGGTGGGTGCTAACTGCTACTTGAAGGCAGCTCTGAATATAGACTCAGCATGCTAACTGTTTTGTTATTCCTGTAAAGGTTCACAAGCTTTTAGAAAACAGAGGGTCACAGTATATTAGCTGTTCTGTGCGGCATGTATGAATTCACAAGCTTCTGTGAATAGACTGGGTGGCAGCATGCTAAGTGATCCAGCACTGTAAGGATTGACTAGCCAGAATGAATGCCCAGGTTTACGATATTCAAACATTCAAGTGCACCAGTTGTTACAAAGTGTTACAGAATTCTTTCCAGCATTTTCACTACGAAATATTTGCAGAATTGCTTTCTTCTGAAAAAAAAGAACCATGACTAGTTGACTGTATTATTATTATTATTATTATTATTATTATT
>JAODKL010000017.1:11437141-11481943 GCA_026780765.1 Petrocephalus schoutedeni
GGCTCCCCCTTTGGGTCTGGTTCCTCCCAAGGTTTCTTCCTCCTAGGGAGTTTTTCCTTGCCACTGTCACCTTTGGCCTGCTCACTGGGGGGCTTTATGTGGCAGAGAAAATGTAAAGTGCATTGAGACAATGTAATGTTGCGATAATGCACAATATAAATAAAATTGCATTGCATTGCATGATGTCCTAAAAGGGGATTGAAAACTTCACCTGGAATATCATGTTCTACACTTGAACTAGCAGTACATGACAACAGTGTCAATGACTGTAAGCTTTTTAGCTTTGTGCATTTGTTCAAGCATGTATAGTGCTGTATCTAGCAATAATTTCCCTGGAGGAATGGCACGGTTGGTGTGGTAGTGATCCCCACAAAAAAAAAAATGGAAATTGATTTCTGCAGATCACTAGGTCTGTGTACAGAATGTTATTTTCCATTAAGCTAGTGATTTTTTTTTCCAGCATTCTACCGTAAGAGATTGAGACCAAATGAGGCAAGACACATTTGTGTCGTATCACATTCAGGTACTGAGATCAATGGTAAAATTATATAGTGGAGACATGGCACAAAGCGACAGACACAGGATTAACTTATTACATTTGTTTATTTAGCAAACACTTCTGTCTGAGGCAGCATACAACTGAAGCAGTGCTTTACAAGTATGAGGCTGTCACCGGATTAGCAGGTTATATTTATCTATTTAGTAGACACTTCTGTCCAAATCGTACAAGTGAAGCAGCGCTTTAAAAGTATGGGACTGTCAAGGAATCAACTACTGTAGGCATACAGGTATGTACAGCTAGGCTGATCTTCCATTGAATGCTTAATAGTAAGTATGAATATAGCTATACAATGCATGTCAAATACAGGAAGATGTAATAGGACTATCTGATCAAAAGACAAAGCACAACACTTTCAAGGAACATAGGACACCAGCAAGGCTTTGAGAGAAATAACCAATCAGATTGTGAAGAAGGCAGGTCCAGGCAGCTAGATGAGGTGGGACCAAGACGTCTGATTGGTTGTTCTGACATCTGACGCACGATCTGATTCATTATCTTATCTTTCTTTCTGCCCTCAGAACTGGTTTGTGTAGTAAAACTCTCATGAGCGAACAGCTCCTGAGGTGTTTCATAAATGTAGAGCATGAATCTGATGAGCATATGTGGTTTGGCAGCTCATTCCACTATCGAGAAACCATACATGATAAATACCTGGAATAAGGCCTCCCATATGTGGGAAGGATCTCCGAGCTCCATTGGCTTGCTGATTAAAGATGCATTTCTTGAGGAACATGTTGATGGAGATGGGTACCATCCCACTAATGGCTTTCTATTAATGGAAATTCAGCATCAAGGACTTAAAATCGATGTGAGCTCCTACATAGAGTCGAGGAAAAGAGACAAAGAGAGCATTTTGGCTGAATACCACAGGTGCTGCTGCATTTTGAATCATCTGCAGAGGTTTGACAGCCCAAGCTGGTAGCCCTGTCAGTAAGGAATTGCAGCAGTCTAGTTGCGAGATGACAAGTGCCTGGACTATAAGCTAAACTACATATTCTGACAAATAAGGGCTAATCTTCTTGATGTGAAATCTACAAGACTGGGAGATAGCTGCTATGTAGTCAGCAAAAGGATAGCTGTTCAGCTGTCACTACCCCTAGGTTCCTGGCAGACCTTGATGGAGACAATGTCAATGATACAGATTGTACAGCGATGTCATGGCGGACAGTAAGGCTGCCAGACAGGAACCTCGGTCTTAGAGAAATTTAGCTGGAGGTGATGATCCCTCATTCAGGCTGCGATGTCAGAAAGGCATGCAGAGATCCAAGCCGAGCCAATGCCGTCGTCCGGAGGGAAGGTCAGGTGTACTGTAGCCACGTGCTGTCGGCATTAATAGCCCTTAACACAATAAACAAAACAGGGAACCAAAAATCATTTTTCTAGTCTTTATGTCAGTAGATTTGTTGTATCCATACATTTGTATTTATTTCATGGAGTAAGTGGTCAAATGATCAGAGGAGAAAGGGCATTGAATTTGCCCTCTAGTTCCCAAATAGTGCACCAAATAGTGCATCTGCTGACAGAATCTGATTCACTATTGTTGTGCACCATAATATACCCACAATGCACTGCTAATTGTAGTGGGCACACAAAGTGCCTGCATTGTCCCTATATACCATAATGCAACACACAAATGGTGCAGGAGAGCAACTCTGCATGCAAAGTTTTGTCGCTGTCAAATGAAAAACATGAATATCCAAAAATCCATTACTTTAAAAGTATAAAAAAAGCAGTTTCTCTGAGACTGCCTTATAAAATAAATGTAAAACAATCTAAACAGACAACAATGGCACCACAAAGAGAAACACACACCCATCAGTGAAGGGTTAAATCTTTTAATTGAACTTATGTGGATTGTTACCAGTATCAACAAGACACAAACTAATCTCTCTTAATATTCGCAATGGTGTTGGTAAGCTAGCTATATATAGGGATATATATATAGCGATATAAAATAATCGATACAAGCGACCATCACGAGAACAAACACTATCAATACACAGAGGAGAATGGGTGCATTTCATCTCTAGTAAAAAGTCACAATTGCCAAAAGTGGATTTGTGAGATTTTTCGCTGGACAGGGATGATATAGTGGTGCGAGAGATGTTTGCACAGACTGAAGTAAAGGAATGAAGGAGGAGCATGAAGAAGGGGGATCCATGGTGACTGGTGTGGAGGGCTGAGAGCCGGGGGCCTGAGGCGTACCTGGCTGGAGACTGGTAGATGCTATGGTGGCAGATAAGGGGAAAGCAGGCAAATCTCTTGGGTTCGGGGAAATGGATGCAGAGGAGAGCCTGCTTAAGGTGACAGCGGGATCGCGGCGTAGGCCCTGGGAGGAGACGCTGGGGACCGTCCACGACCAGCAGACAGAGCTACAGGAGCAGTGGGGAGCAGTGTGGGAAGCTTGAGAGGGAGTGATGCCTGGTGCAAGCCACAGAAAGCTAAATGCAGCTAAAGCTGGAGCCATGAGATGTTTACAGGCGGGGTGCTCTTCACTTTCAGACCATTGTTGTAAAGATAAACTTTGCTGTAGAGGAAATGTATTCCTACTGAATGAAGTACATCATAAAAACAAACAAAGTGAAAATGTGAGTGTTCCTTTCTTGTCCTATGATGGCCGCTTGCAGCAGAGGAGCACTGTAGATGCACCCCGGGTAGCCCTTGTTTTGCTGCCACCCAGATGGAGCTCATCTCCTTGGAAGTGGCCTGATCCAACATCCCTGGGGCCACAGGAAAGACCAGCTTTATCTCCATCTCCCGAGGCACGCTTCGCCGGGCACCTCCGCCTCTGTTTACCAAGCCAGTTGCACGCACTTGCAGGTTTCTTCAAAAGGACCTGTGAACTCCCCTTCAAAGGCAGCAGCAAAGATAACTGGCACTTGTCTCCCTGCATTCGGATCTCCGGGGTAAATCTGATTGAGGGCCGAGGGCAGCACAGTTTGTGTGCACATCGTGAACACACAGCGAGTTCATCAGATACACGGGATGAGCACATTCAGCGCCCTACCTGGTGCCGGCCGCACAATGCGGGACACGTGCATCTGTCTCGGGGGATTCAGTGACATCGCAAATATACACATCTGTATTTCCTGAAAAGCAGATGCCCAACTGCTGTATTCACTTCACTCGTGCAACAATTGGACCTAGGACTCAACTGCGATCCATCGATCAATAATAAAAATGTAAGATATTTGCAATATGCTTGGGAGAAAACTTGTATATTCATGGCCCCGAGAAATCAGGAATCAGGTTTCAGGGTTTCCTTAGACCCTCTATCTTGCTGGCCTTTTATAAGCCATGGCCCAAGAAATGGAAAACAATCTGATGTTGGCTCAGTCTGCTAACAAAACGACCGAGCTATTTTCTTGTCTTTCAAAGTCGTGGTGCCCAGCATACACCACAAGAACAGCTGTGTGCTCCTCACTTCTGAAAGACTCCCAATAGAGCCATCATGTACTGTAATGGTGGCCCCAATTTCTAATGATTAAGCAAAGTCATTAATAAAAAAACATATTCTCATCCTTGTTCTCTGATAAATGGACAGTCAGCAGTAAATATTTAATCCAGCCGCACTGATTCCAAGGATTCAACATGTGCTTGAATCATTTATTAGGCTCAGAAGGCGGAGCTCTAACCAAAATGAAATAAACATGCGAATGACAGTTCTGTCCTTCTGCCAGCAGAGGGCGACCTTAGATAAATGAAGTTTGGGAAGGCTCTCTTTTTTGGCTGCCACTGGCCCGTAATTTCAGCGAGCGTGGCAGCTCAGACAGAACAGAGGGCTCCCGTCCTGCTGACAGCCTTGCCGACCTGCTGAAAAGCCCAGGCAGCAGGCCGCCCCGTAAACTCCAGAAGTTCTCGGTGTCTCCAGTCAGATAAATGCTTGTCCCATCCCTTATCACCCCTCCATATCACTATTACGGGGCTTGAATATTTTCTGCGCACGGAACTAAGGGATTTGGCTGGAGAAAACAGAATGTTCGACATGATAGAACACGTCTTTGGATAATGGTTTATTCCCTCCCGCGTCCGCACGTTGGAGCAGCTTCTTCTGTACTAGTGCCATTACTTATCAGGTAGCCATTGTTCATTGTCAGAAAACACAAGAAAGGCACATCATTGCGAGTTAGAATTTCCACAGTGTCTTTCCTCGGGTTTTGATCTCTGCGAAGGTCCGCATTGAGCGGGACACAAATTAAAGACCAGCCTCTTTCTCAAAGAGGAAAGCTGAACCAATGGCTGAAATGAGACGAAAATCATCTGACAAATTCCCCGAACAATGGTGGAAATCCAGGGCATTTCTCTGGGATCACGCTGATTAGCGCCGATCCTGTTACCCGCTGTAATCGCGGTTTTGTTAGCCGTGAATACTCTCTGCATTCCTGATTTGTCTTAAGCGCCGAGGGTGTGACTTAAGAAAACACTGTGGCAGGTCCAGTGAGGAGATGTCACGCTTTTTTCCACGCTATGTTGAGCACAGAGGTAAATACATTTGTGTTGGCACATCTATAAAGGAGCCAGCAGAGCCAGTGCCAGTCTCTGAAACTTCCATCACACACACACACAAGATCCAGAGAAAAACACAGACACATCATGCGTACATCTGCACAGATTCTGACAGACACACGCATTCACACTTATGCACAGGAAAACACCTTCATGTATGTCAGAGCACACAAAAGACACATACAAACCAGTCTTCTTCACTACCTGTTGTTGTTCTCTGAATCGCAGTCATTCCCTGACTGTATTGGCTGATATTCTAGTACAGACTTGACCACCTTTACAAATTACAGCTTCACAGCAGGCAATCAACAATAATCACCAATCTGAAGCTGATCTGTTAATTAACATCACATGATGGTTTGTAGCATACAATTCATTTGCATAGCTTTGCTATATAGCCCATAGTTAGAGGAAACCCTGAAAATAACAAAAAGAAAGCTGGTATTGTTTAACCAGCTTTGCATCTTCATAATGCCCTTATAATGCCTTCATTGAGCATTCATAAGCAGCATGTAAGTATACCTTAACATCCTAACATGCCTTAACAGCTTTAATATTCATCAGTAACAAACATTAGTGTTCATAATGTACCTTATGTTTATTATTAATGTATATTAAAGCTGTTCAGGTATGTTTGGTGTGTTAAAGTATACTTACATTATGCTTATGCATGTTCTATGAATGCATAATGAATGCATTACGAAGATTCAATTATCAGACAATCTCTGTGAAATAACAAAACTGTTTGATAAATGGTCTTGGTGCCAGGATACCGGGTCACGCAGCAGTCATAAACAGGAGCGAATATCACGGAATCTTCTCTAATGTTTTCGAGGGCGGCGACGGCGAATGTCTTTTCGAGAAGTTGTCCTGAGCCGCCCATCACAGGAGCCGCTCGCGGAGGCACAGCATCCGTCAGACACTGCAGGTGCTCTCTTACCAAATCAATTCTCACACTTCTCTGCTAACAGCCGCGGCTTCCGCGTCGGGCTGCCAAACACGGCCGCCTTCCTGGATTTCCTCATTCCAGCACCACACATCACTTTGTGCTCCGGCACAAAATGGGGGATTATTTGCCCGGGCCGAAAGCCCTAAACCTCTGAGTGCGGCCTGACAATGGGGGCATGATACTGATAGCAGCACTGTGAACACGATCGACACGATGGAGACGTTCTTCGCAGATGCGAAATGCATCACCGTAGCCTCAGATGTAGCCTTGCAGGCTTGGAAGGAAATTCTCCACTTCCAGAATATTCTACTATATCGTCCATCTGCTGTTTTAAAATCTGACTCAATATTAGAGTGCACTATAATATATTAGGGTTACCATCTATTCCATCTCAGAAAGGACACTTTGAGCTACTTCAAGTTTTACAGTCTACTTTAAAACTGTAAGGCTATTGTGCTAAATATTTCAATTTTTTCTGTACTTTGACTGGTTTGATTCCCGGATTGAAAGACTCATCCAGCTGTTTCACATTAACATTAGTGACACATGCATGAGTATAGGAGACTGACCAATCAGCACACAGCAAGAACTTGGTGCTTAAGTGAAATCCAGGTCCTTTTATTTGAAATGGTAGTTAACAAATGATGTCCTAGCACAGAATTATTCCCAGTTTTCCCCTTTGTAACACAAGGAATAAGTAAATAAAGTTCCATTTGTTTCTTTTAAAGCCACAGAACCGATAAAATAAGTCAGCTGGTAAAAGAAGGACCCAGCCACCTGACAGCTGACATGCACCCAGACAGAGCCTTAGCCTCGCAGCCCTCGGAGCAGGGTACGATTCTCTGAGACCATCTCAGCCTGCAGGAATGCAAGAATCTGCCCATCGCTAAAGCACCAGCAAATACCGCTTTTCCCTCCTTTCATTCCTCCGCTTTCCGTCAGCTCTTTGAAGTCGGCAGCTCGAGCAGCTCTGACTGCAGAAAATGACCTGCGGACTGAAGCATTTTTGACATGAATCCCGCTCACCGGGGCCATCCGCTGCTCCCGTCGGACGTGCCGGCAGCATTTCATCTGACGGGAAGGAGCCGCCGCCGCTGACAGAGTGACAGGCCCCCTGACGCGGCCACAGGATGGCGCCACTGAGAGGTGATGGTGCCGTGACTGTGAAATACACATTCAGGGACAGATGAGGACAAGTGGAGGAGATGGGAATGGACGTCGAGGGGGGGACAGCACCCTGCAGGACACGCCGAAACACAGGGAGAGCCAAAAAGGGTGAGGGTGAGGCTGGGATGATGGGAATCAGGGCAAGACAGAGAGAAATCGATGGGGCGGAGAGAGACGGACAGGGGCACTTGGGGACAGACAGACAGACCGACGTGTCAAAATGTCGTCGTTCATAAAAGCTAAGACCAATTTAACAAGATCTCAAATCACGGTGACTGTCCAACAAGTGTGCTTTGTTCACTTCAGTCCGGCATCAAGCTGCTGCTCGCACTGTATCAGGTAAAGGATGAATCATAGTGACACATTATCCCAAAAGGCCCTTTCGGGGTCAGGATTTTCAGTGGAGTCCCAGATCTCCACAAAAGTTCATTGTCATGGCAACATTTCCATGGCAGACAGGGACGGCAGGGAATGAAATTGGACTTCGGTGTCCTGGCAGTTACGGTGTAAGCAGAGAGCCCTTCCGTTCTTGGAAACCACTCTCTCAGCACATGTACCCTGCCGCTTTTAGCATTTAGCTCTCCTTCCTCTTCACTTAATCATATAATAGGAATGATAGCAGCCAACTCAAGTGAAAGAAACCTCTCTCAGTAAAGCCACATTCATCTAAACTGGAACGTCTCCAGACCTATGCCTGAAGAACTGGCTTAGTCTGGTGATCGACGGTCAAAAACACGGCACATTGTGTCTATGATTTTAATAAGCACATATAGAAAAATGTTCTAGCATCTAATAACCATCTAGAAAAATGGTTATTAATTGTGATGAGTACAAAGAGTCTTCCCTGTGAACCTGCATAGCACAAGTAAGTATGGAAAGTGAATGGATGGATGGAGGGACACCCAAACTTAAACTAGTAGACAGGGACATAGTTGAGTATAATAACAATTTTTGCCCATTTTTCAATCCTTCTGCATCCTGCAATCCTACTCATTTAAGGATTTGTTTGACTCATGGGACTCTAAACATATAGTCTTACCTCTAGCTCTTATCTGGACATCTAGCATTATTTTGATCAAACTTCTTTGCATCCCAATGGATTATTATTATTATTAGTATATGCAGCATACACTGATTGGGTTCTATCGGGTTCTGTTATAGGTGCATCCTTTATTCATTGGGTTTGTTATATATTTATTTTTCATTAGGTCATTCTTCTTTGGTTTTGTTGGGTCCCAGAGACACTGAACTGGGCTCCAGAATGGTCGGATACTGAGCTAGTTCGGCTAATGAGCAGTTTAAATACGGTATTATTGTGCACTATTGCAGTTAGGCTCTCATTAGATTTTTGCTTTTAGTATGCATGGCTGAAAGTCTTGATACCATGGTACCAGTGCCTGCTGACCTGCGGACATTGCCCGTTGACTCTCGCTTAGATACCGACTTTACTCTATACTTTAGGGAGACACTTGACATAACGACATGGAGTTTGGAAGAAAAATGTGGTTGAAAAGTTGTGACCTGATAAGTTATGAACACTTTAAAAAGCTTTAAGTAAGATTCTATTTTTGACAGTGAGCATATAACTGGGAGATGTAAGATAGAAAACTGCATCCCCAATATCAGGACCCTAAATAATAATGACAGCAATGCGGGGTGGGAGATTTGGGTAACCTCCAGGCATGCCAGGACTATATCACACCTCTACAGCATTTCAGAGTTTCTCAGACACTATATAGTATTCTATGGTCAGTGTGACATGTTATAAAGTGGCTGTTACAGGTCTATAAATAATAAAACATCTATTTGTTCCATCTCATATTTAAAGATCATTGAGCTCAAGCAGCCACCTGAAGCCGCATTGGTACATTAATCAGGGGGTAGGAAGGGAAAAAAAGCCATCAATTGAGAACAGGGTAATAACAGAGAGGCTTGTAGTGTTCCTAAGATTGCCCTCTGCTGGTCAATGTGTGTAAGAAACGGAGGAAAACCTGGGCCCATCTCCTTCTATACTAAGTACAGTCGTCCCTTGGTATTCGTGTTTATTTCTGCGAAGTTGGATTCTTTATTTATAAATCAAATATTTTAAGTAGCTAGAACATAGAAAACCTGTTTACAACTTTCTAAATACGGTTTTAAACATCATTAGCATCTCTAGACATGAAACAACAGCCTTTAGTCACCATTACACTCGTATTACCCAATATATTCAACAAAATAAGAGAAAATAAGACATTATTAGACCAGGGGTGCCCACTATGTCGATCATGATCGACCAGTAGATTTAGCATTTTTAATGTAGGTAGATCGTTTTGACCTGGACATTTTAAAAGTAGCCCGCCAGCCAAAAAAGTGTGGGCACCCCTGTATTAGACGTTATAAATATCTTATTATTATTATTATTATTGTACATTTAATTACACACACACACACAGTTCTTACACAGAACCAAAAACCTATGAAAATAAGAAGAAGCAGGAGGCTTAGAAGAAGCAGCGTTTAGGAGTCATTGTGGGGCTTAGATAAAAGTTAGCAAACAAAGATGCTTCCTATGCGTAGCGATGTAGAAGCGTGTATGAGAGAAGCGAACTTGCGTGAGGCTGAGCCAATCAGTGGCCAGGATAGGAAGAGGATATAACTGACTCAGACAACCGGGCGCGCGCTGTATCATTTTCACTATCTCGATCAACTTCTTAATGAATATTCAGTACTGTATATACTTTAATAAGCACAGTACTGTATTTGAAAAAAACGCGATAGAGTGAAGCAGAGAAAGTCGAAGCGCAAAGACGACTGTATATCCTCTTCACATCTCAGCAAGGCAGGAATTTGGCATGGGCTATGTATCTCAACTTCTAGTGCCTAGATTTCACCTAGCAGAACACCAAGATGGACTCCAAGATAGTAGGCCTATTCATAGCAAAGAAGAGATTTTTTTTTACTGTTTTTTGCCAATTTATTACCATCAATTTAAAATTATGTTTTCTTTAAAAGTGGTTTGGTGGCAACATTGCTGATGTATACATCTGGGATTATCAGAGTTGTTCTCTTCCAGTTTATACATTCTGCATGAGTCCCAGAACAGTGGTATTATTTCCTGATCCAAAGATGAGTGACACAACCTAAGTCACCCTCAGCGTATTGCTGTCTGGGTACATGCGTGCTTGTGAGTGCCTTAGGGGTGATCGGTGTCCTGTCCTAGGTATACCTCCTCATAGCAGTTCATAATTTCCATATATTTGAATACTCTGTCTAAATATGAAGCACAATGCCTTGACAGACACAGTTGGGCTTGGTATGGAGAGCGCGAGCCAACAGGCACCGCAATAAACAGGAAGTGCCAAGTGAGCCCAGAGAGTCATAGGGGTGGATAGACATAGAGTGGAACCGAAGAGACACAAAGGGACCCACAAGGACAGGCAAGAACAGAAAGGTACAGAGAGACGGAGAGGTGGACAGAGCCACATTGTGCCAAGGGGCACCAGTAGGCTCCAAGCCCAGCTACTGTACTGGAGGAATTAGTACAGCCCCTGCTCAGAGCCCCCAGCTTTCATCCTGCATGTTCATCGTCACAGATTAATGCTGCCACCGTAAGCAGCTTAGAGGACTTTATCAGCGAATGGTTGACCAAAGACCGTCAGCGGTCATTTAGCCAATTGGAGCACAGACGGCCTCATAGTTCTCCTATGGTTAGGGAGTCTGAGACAGTATGAAATACTAGGGAATGAAATGACCTTTTCGCTGAGTAATGTTAGTAATACCTCTTGAATCAATTCAGTGTATGTTCGCCAAAAAAAGGACAAAATAGGTAGCTTGATACTGCAGTACTATATACTTAATACAAATGACAACACTAATGAACATATTACCGTCAGCTTTATGTCAGCTGATTTATCGTTTTAAGATTTTATTTACTATGATAACATACTATATTGTCCATAGTATGATGACAAATTGTATACCAAACAAATGTGAAAAGTCTTGGTCATCCTCGATGGCTGTCACCCCAGGATACGTTCACATGTGGTGCCAGGCCACCTGAGCTGACCGGAGCAGGTCCCTGATCCATGCTCTGCTCCTTGGAAAATTACGGCCTTTCATGCCTGGATATTTCATGTGCAGTCGCTTATTTGCTTGACATGTCTGTGGCGGGCTCCTTATTTTGGGAGATTAAGCAGAAGAAAGCCTTCATTTGAACTAGAATGAAGACCCTTAAGGCAGCCACACATAAAGATCATTCGGGGATGGGTGGAGCAAAGCACACTCTAAAAGCCTCTGGAAGGTTCTAAAAAGCCCCCGCTGTTACACCGCCTTCATCCTCTCCGCCATGAGTTGATAGGCATCAGCTGTGGGTTCAGGGGATCAGCAACTGGGCAAACCTATGGTGAAGAGCGAGGCCGACGAGCTGCAGTATATCAGACAATTATGCCACAACGATTACAGCCACCCCTTCGTATTCACCAAGGTTAGGGGCAGAGGATCCCCTGAATGTGAAAATTATTGAGTGATACTAGGGCCCTTTATTTAAAATGCAAAATGAACGGTAGGAGAACACCAGGAGAAATAGAAGATTCTATAAAGGCAACTAAAACGTGGGTGTGGCTGGTTGCCGGGACAAAGAGACTTTCAATATTTAAGACATAGTATGCATTTACGATAATTATTATGTATCACTAATATTTTATATTATATATTTATAATGCCCATAATTATATATTATGGGTATCCACTGCTTTATCATGACAGTTTTGTCAAAGATGGACTGGTGGTCCTATAAGATTATGATCTAGCTGAAAGATCCCCATCACCTAGTTACACAGCAGGTGTCATAACGTCATAGCAGAATGCATTACTCAAAGGTTTATGGTGATGCTGGTGTAAACAAACCTACCGCGCTGCCAGCTGTATAAAAGCATATACAATTATGTACAGTACATAATACTTAATATGGTAACAACTATGTTACTAGGTAATGTATGTACTATATTGTACTTTTTTATCATTTAGGCTGTATCGTATAGCTTAGGTGTATAGCACTTTTACATCTAGGTTTGTGTCTCTATGATGTCCTCACAATGGTAAAATCCCATAACGACGCATTTCTCATAATGTATCCCTGTCGTTAAGTGATGCAAGACTATATTGATTCCGGTAACTGAGATTACATTGTACATTATTTCTTTACATACTTTATGTAGGCTGTATATTTATTATATACATTTTACTAAGTGTTAAGTGTTATTTTAAATTGCATTATTTGGTATAATTTGGTAGGAAATTTTTTTGGTTCCGGGAATGCAAAATATGTTCCGTCATAAACGTGATCGCTTCTTTGATTTATACCGATTCGTCTTACGAAAGTTCCCATAGGAATGCTCTGCTTTCAGATAGCAGGAGAAACCTGTATATGATTTTATGTGATGCAAATCCTTTTTGATATTATTTATATACTTTTGGATTACGTGCCTTCCGTCAGTTTCTGCTATTTTTCGGCAAGCTCGAAAAATACTCCAGTTTAATTCATTGAGGGCCAATTGCCGAATAATGGAAACCGTGAATGTCAAATTGTCAAATCTGGAAGGGGGACTGCATAGTGAAAAATAGGTTGAGAGCACTCCTCTCCTGTCGAAAGGCCCACTGACACCTAAGACTGAATGTGACTGTGTCTTCCGTCAGGGCCCTGCAGGTGGGAGCAGTTGTGTGGCACGTGAAACTCCACGCTGGCTTTGAAATCGTACAGCCAGCTGCTGGAGTGATCCCCTCGCCTTTGATGTCGGGAGGCTGCCCTGAGTTTCCACAGCAAAGCCTTCCAGAACTTTCAGAGCACCAGCATGGCAGTGCAATAATGGCTGTTTTGACATTTTCAATCGCTGTTTACACTGTGAGGAGAGTAACAATAGGGGAGCCATCACAATCGCTGGAAATACTTTAATCTGCCCATTATTCATGTATCTCTTGCAGAAGAGACATATTTCTTCAAAGCCAAAATCTGTTTTACAGAATCTAGCTTTGGCATCATAGATAATAAATAAATGCGGCCAATTTGTGCTCTAATTTGTCAAGCTTGTAATATTGTACTTGATGGAGTAATTCCATTTAAACAGAAATTATTCGAGCTAAACACACACAACAGGCCATTTAGGGCCTTGCTGAAGGAAGCTGTGCTTATACATGTATATTACACACATTTAAATAGTTCAGTTCTTTCTGTGCTTTGACTGGTTTGTTTCCTGGGTTACATTAATATTGGTGACACATGTACAATTATAGGAAGCTGACCAATCAGCAAGCAGCAAGAACTTGGCGCTTAAGTGAAATCCAGATCCTCCTAATTGAAATGGTAGGTTACAAACCCTGTCCTAGGTCAACATGTCCTCCTTGACATGAAATATCTGGTATCCCTAAAATTAGCATGGAAAGTGTGTGTGCAGTCTTGTGTAGCACATATGAAGTCTACACAGCAGCTCCCATTTCATCTAGCATTGTTATAACATTGAGATTTAGTTTTGATAAAGATGAAAGTTGCTTTGGCTTCTGCCCTCAGCGAGATGGACCACCAGGTTCGCCCAGCCATTGAAAGGTAGGGGCAGCTCACGCTCGACGGTACTGGAGAGAGGGGCCTGCCGCTACCTCGTCTAGGAGATGCTGCGATAAGTTACATTAAAGGAGCCTGCCATCGGCTCTCCGTCTCCCGCCTGGATCGGGAGGCGGAGGAGAACGAGGCGGCAGGGACTCCCAGAGAAGATGAAGATGTTTGTCTCTGGCAATGGGCTTCTCTAGGATGGCACTGGTGGGCAGTGATGTGTCCATTTTTGTGACATGGAGATTTTGCTTTCATTAGGATAAATGCGAAAACATCTTGCTTACATCTGTGCCATCTTTATTGAATATTAATGATAGGGAAGTACCGTAATTACCTTAATGTATTAGACGTTCAACCTTAGAGTGACAGTAATAAAACACCGTGGAAGGAGTGATCCTACGAGGATGCGAGCGTGTCAGGTAGATGGAAAGAGTTGACTTGTGTAGCATTTATAAATAAACATAACAGGGGATCACTGTTTGAACACGGCTCTGTACCCAATGGAAGATGGACCTCCATGCTGACGTTCTCTCTGATCTCCACCTGTGAGATTTGGAACGGCTGTCTCCATCAGCGTGATACCTAGCATCACCAGTACCCCACCTGTGGAACACATTATTTATTCTAGGCTAACTGCTCTGACCAGCGCTCTACCTGACAGACAGAATGAGCTGTTTATTCTAAGCTAGCATGCTACCAGCCCCGCAAAGCCATGTCAATCCCCTCGCAGAGCCCATTAAAGGGCCCTTTTGTTCTGCTGATCAGTCAGCCATTGTTTGGCTCCGGGAGCTCCAGCCACAGGGAATAATGGAGCACAATGCATCCCCTTAATGCCACAGCACTTTTTCCCCCAGGAGCCAGAACGGTTCAAACCTGGACGGATGCTTAGGAGAGGTCTGATGCACCGGGGCCCATCTGGCCTGAATGCTGTGTGTGATTCGATCTGACCACTGGGGGCTCCCAAGTTCTCAAGGTCCATGCTGATGTAACAGCTGCTCCAGGCAGGGACACCTTGTTGTCTGAGAGGAAAAGTAACATCAAGAGTTGTTTGGCTCTTTTTTTATCTAGTACCTTGTCTGCAGTCCATTCATCCCGATCTGGAGAAAGACGTAACTCATTCCAGGAAAATGTGCACCTGAGAACCATCCACCCTTTTAAGGCCCACTTGGTCCCTGTGAAGTATGAGGGCATTCTCATGGTTTATGTTGTTTGTTTGCAGCAAGAAATGGGATCCACTACACATGAATGTCATTGACTGAGAATATGGCACCTCTGGTATCAATAGTGATAATATAAACATGTAAGAGTATACCATTATGTTTTCAGCACAGAGTTTTGTGAAGACAGGGTGACTAGTCTCAGGATGAACTCATCGGCTAGGAAAGCAGCATCATATCCATTTAAGACAGATGCTTTTTTAATTTGATTGGGTTCTCTGTCGTTTTTGCTCATGATTCCTTTTTTAAACAGCGGAGGGTTTGGATGTACGTCTTCACGATAGAGGCCAACGCGATGCACATCTCGATGCATTTCCAGTGATCCGATCCTGGAAAAAAATTGAGACAACAGCAAAATTTTTGTTTCACTCATTTCTTGATTTATGGGCGTGCATCTATGAATAATATATATTTGTTGCAAACTGCTGCAGAGTCTTCCCTACTTCTCACCGATGAAGGGCTTCTTCCTTGCTTTAAGAGACTTCAGTCCTGCTTCCAGGAGCCTGATACTAAATGTCCTAGCAGTGCACTGCACACCACTTAATGTCATCCATTCCTTTTGAAGGTCACATGAGGTCATCCTCCGATTCTTGAGTCATCTCTGGCATTAGAAAGTCACTTCCCCCCTCTACCTGGCTGGTTTCTGGTCATTCCTAATGTCTCCTGCTTCACCTTGCTCTTGTGTATTACTATCTTAGAGACTTCGACCCTGGAAGCCGCCTGCTGTGCATTGTAGCCGTCTGCCAGCAGAACCAGGATTAAACTAGGTTTATAAATGCAGATTTAAAAAAACATAGTGATCTCTTATTTTTTTCCAGAGCTGTATATACCTTCATAGTGTATTTTACGGTCAGTATAAGTAGAAGAATGATTTATCCTTTGTACTGCATTATGAAGGTATTCATAGATCAGAGCTTCATCAAGTGTTTATAACACATAATAAACATGGTTATAACATGCCTTTTTACAAATATTTATATCCATGTTTATAATGCTTTATGAATGCAGTATAATGTGTTTTGAATGTGTTCATAGATTCTTATAGACAAGGCAGTCATAGAAACTGTCACCAAAGTAACTATTAACAGAATACAATATAATTCAGCCATATTGCGATTTAACACTATACGATGGGATGTAAAAGAATATGATGCAATTCAATAGAGTAAAAATTCAGAAAGAGTTTAGAGAGAAGCCACTGGACAGCATATATGTCTGTGTCAAACACTGGAAATGAATGTGTATTCTAGCTGTGCCTGGCACTAAACGTTTTTCTCTCCCCCAAATACTGAGCTGTTTTATCCATCAAAGTGATGCATGCGACTGAAGGAGGGTACTGGCCTGCAGTTTACCGAAACTTAATCTTACACTACGAGTGATGTTTCCCTTTGCCCCAACACTGACATGTAGTGCCAGCTTGACAATTCACTTCTCCTGACCTGCTCTCACATTTACGACTACACCTGTGAGGTCTACAGTATGAAGTTTCAAGCATTTAAAACTAAATGTAATATAAATTAATGCCGATATTACTGAATTTGATTTGCTAATTTCTTTCAGAAATGTCAGGAACGAATGTGGAAGCCACCAGTATGCATTGTGTGCATATATATATATATATATATATATATATATATATATATATTTGCTGGAGGTATATGTTTAATGAAATCCCTTCCGGTAAAGATATGGTATTGCATCTTAATGGTCACTTAGCCTTTGATCAGTAATTTTATCTCCTCTCCATCTATATGGCAGGAGCATTAAAAGATTAACTGTAACTTAACCAACGTAATGGCCATCGGTCTGTGATCCCTATTCAGAGGTACAAGGATGCCACATAATGGACGTCTGTTACGGCCGATTCCCAAGGTGGCCGCGTGTGGGAACTCTGACCTGCCGCATTCATCCCGTGATTCCCTTTATCATAATTACCAGCTGAAATACTCAAAGGCAGCAGTCTTTTTTTCATGTGCTGTTTCTTTGAAGCCTTCGTATAGCATATAGAAAAAATCATGTGCAACATATAGCTATTCTTATGAATTAATCGTTTGCAGTCGAATCAGCACATGACTCTGCTACTCAGATGTCTGTATTTTGGTATTCTCTCCTATTTTATTTTTTTTTTTCAACCCAGAGTGCAGGCACTGTTATCCGGGTAATACCTGTATATTTATACTTCTCCAAGGTGGTTTCTCAAACACAGGCTCTTAAGAAGGAGAAGAAAAAAAAACGGATACATGTGTGTCATTTAAAGCTTGTTTAAAATGGTTCTGCTTCAGGGCAACTGGAGTTTCCCGCTCTGATATCAGCTCCATCTCTATTTTATGGCCCCATATCAAGTGTCGCTCGCTGGCATTGAACTCCGCACTTCTGCATCCCCGGCCTCGCCGGCGCACTTAACAATGGCGGTAACACGGAGACGTGCAGCTCGGCGCGGGGGGAACCGTCTTGCGACGGGCCGCAGACAATGCAGCTCAGTCTCGGGCCAGCGGTGTTACCGTACACCCGGGTTTTGCCGGAGCCCACCCTGAAAAGCATGCCTGGAGTCCTCCGGTCGCCCGCTTGCACATGAGGTTTTAAATGCTGTCAGAAGAGCAGTAAGCTTGGACTATTCTGCTGGGGTCATGCAAACAACCCCTAAGCAGCACCTCAAAAACAGGCTACGTGAGTAAAACGTCTCAGTCTGTTGGCCTGCTTCAAAATCAGAAGGTTAAAAACAAAAATATTGGGCTCTTGTGTCCGCAGATCAAGGTAGAATGGACCAATCAACATCTCCTTGAGGGCCTCTTCATGCTTTAAAGGGCAATTTTGAGGTGTAATTTTGCCATCCCATGAGAATGCTTACAATAGAATGTTACTGATACATTGACACCTCTAGGGTTTCTTAAAAATGTTTTATATTCTATTTTTTTCATTCCTCATTGAATAGTCATTTATGACAGTCAATTGCTAGCTATTCAGGTTTACAGTGCAAAGCCGTACGTGAGTTATAACTGGCCATTGCACTGTATTGTTCCTTTGAGTGCCTGATTGTCTAGTTTACCGGGTGGTTGAGCCAATAAATGAACAATGGGAGTTCAAGGCACCAAAGGGGAGGTAGACATGTTGCTCGAAGTTGTCCTGGCTTCTTCAGAGGCTTTACTTTAACATCCTTAATAGACCCTGACTGTCATTCAGACAAAAGTGGCTTTTAGACCCTTGGAATTCACCACTGCAAACGGGAGGGCCGGAGCACTGTGAGAGCTCTTCATTTCAATGCTCTCAGCACATCAAAAGTCCAGTGCAGCTCAGAATGTTAATTCAATATCGCTCCTCTTTCTCCGCAGAGTCTTTCAGCTGTCAGCTGGCCCCCTATCTTATCACCTTGTGTAGCATCTTGTTGTGGTGGCTCATATTGCCTTTGATATCGGAGAGCTGGAGGCTTTGGCAAAATAAAGGGCCCTTTATGCTCCTTTGATTAACTTCTGTACCTGTGCTGTTCGATAAGGTGTAGAAATCTCCCAGGATTCAAAGTACACCACAGTCAAAGGTTTGCTACCCCTTGATTTCCTTTGTTCACTTTTCTCCCCTCCTTTTTTTGTTTCATGAGCTTCAGACTAAAGGTTCTCAGGTCCTACCTTGTACCGAGGTTGTCTTGTTATGGTCTGGAAAGCCTCGGACTGGCTCCCGGGTGCTGTAGGTGCCAGGTTTTGCCCGGAGTCTCCTGTGTCACATGTCACTGCAGCACTTTGTCTTACAGGTTCTGCTTGTCAAGCCATCTGGTGCGAACGAAAAGAGACCTTCATGCGGCGCAACGAAAAATTGAGGCAGGTCGTACATTTCAAGCATACAGTTGTCAAGGGGCCCGCTAGGCGTAAGTGCTGCTGGTCCGAACATCTGACAAATGAACAGTAAGAAGCGTAAGTAGCATCGGAGCAAGAGCTATACAGCGCGTGCAAACAAACACGGCGAGAGCCTACTGTTCGTAGCAAGTGCAACTCTTCAGAAAATTCCCGGCTCTCCTAGTGCAGTTGCATACTGAAGAGAGAGTTGAACAGTGGCTATCCTGTACTTTAAAAAAAAACACAGAAAATCTAAATAAATACGTAGTGCTTAAATTTAGTACAAGCCCTGACCCCCCCCCCCAGCTGACTTGAGGGGAAAAAGTTCTGCTTTGATAAGCCGTTTGATCCACATTTGATCTTTTGTCATTTAATTTGTCAACATTCGGCCTCCAAAGGAAATTAAATTAGCCTGGGGCTATGTTCCAAGTGGACTAGTGTGAAATGGAGAGGTTACGTTTAACAGTAAACAAAATATCTTCTGACACGTCTTCAGAGTCAGTGGCGTTCTTTGATGGTGTTTGCACTCTGTCCTCTTTGCCGCACGCAAATGGACGGTCATGAGCCTGTCAGCACGAACATCAGCATTCTGGCATCTGGCTTGCTCTCTGGCAGACTTCAGCTCATGACTTCACCGGCTTTATGGGTATTTGTTTTGAATTGTGTGTCACATGGTTGTTTTGGTTTCCTATGCAGACGTGTGATACCATCCCATGTACCTTCTCTACTGCCGCTCCATCGTAGCCATGGCTCTTTTTTGTATGGCTGCACAGTCTTTTATATTTCATTATTGATCGTTCAAACTGATTTATACACTTTGGCTATTGATACTACAGTATTTCAAGGCAATCCCTAAGTACTTGATTTGACAACAACAGATACCTTTCAAGGATTTAAATCTTCTACTGTTCTGCAATGAACTCTGTTTAAGGCAAACACTGAGCCAAATAAAAGGAAGGTAACTGAGACGATATTACATGTCTAGGTGTGAAGTTCCATAAGAATGGCGGTGGAAGCCTTGTTGGTGACACACATGTGCAATGAGACAAAAGAGCTCACCGCTGGCCGTGTGAAGGGCCTGATGCTCCCCTGTGATACAGGCCTTTGTGATGAGTGATGGCCCCTTCCCCAGCTGGGGAATTTCCTTCCCTGACAGCTTTGATTTTCATCTGAAGAAGACGAAAGCACTCACTGGAGCATGCCTCACTTTTACTCCTATGATGCAGTGTGCATTTCAAGGACTAGTATGTGTGTATATACAGTACAGGAACATCTATGCAGCTTACGATCCTTAAAGCAGTGTATATTTAAAGGGCTCCCTAGAACATTTGCAGGTTAAATTTCTACAATGCATTGAATGTCTCAATGTCTCCTTGGAGCATATACAGTTTGCACTTATATAATGCAGTGTGAGTTTGAAGGTCTTACTGCAACGTGCACAAGTTGTACTTCTATGACACTGTGCACCAGAATAATAATACAAAAGCCTATTAGCAGAAAAATGAACAATTAAAACTCATTGCAACTTAAAACATGTACCGTTTTAAATGTCTACAATGCAGTGCATGTTAGAAAGTGTCACTGGAAAAGATACAGTTTGTGCTTTGCAGTGCAAGTTTGACAGGCTCCCTGGAACATATACAGTTTCATTTTCTGTAATGCAGAACATATTTGAAACTGTTCCTGGAACCTATACAGTTCACAGTTTTCTTATGTTTCCCTGGAACTTATACAGTTTACATTTCTATAATGCCGTGCACCAGGATTAAAAAAAACAAAAACTGTTTTTAGCAGAAAAATGGACAATCAGACAAATTAGACCTCCTTACAACTTTAAAACAGTTGAAACACATTTACACTGAGTTTAAACAGACTGATCTAATATTGAGCAAGACATGACAGAGGCCGGCGTGAGTGCCTCCAATAACAGCTCCCCCCTCCCACAGTTACCCAGCACAGCTGTCATTGGGAGGGGGGGCTTTCCAGTTCTCTCTCACTTTGCGTGCAGCTAACGGCATCAGCTGATGTTCCGGACACTTACCTGCACCTCCACCAAAGAGCTGCTATTTGTAGAGCGTGAGCAATGCCACAAATGCAAACATCATATGCAAACACTGCACAATAACAATAGAATGCCGCAGAGAAAGAAAAGAACACGACGATGCACTGCCCTACCGTTAATGTATTAATGTGTTAGTGATGCACCGCACACGCACAGTACCTCCCAGGTTTGTGAAATAATAAAAACCAGATCAGCATTACATCTGATGCAGTTTTCAGGCAGGCTCCAAATCACATGGCCAAGAGGCATCTGCTTACAACGTGAGTGTCTATTGCTCAGAATGGCAATAACGTCACATATCGGATTATATTGGCCCACCTTTACATGCATGATTATGAAGCCGGATATGTTTGGCTGCCTTTGCCCAAAACCTAGCCAAAGGCTTTGATGTACTGACTGCTTTAAATACACCGCAATCGAGGCTGATTATTTCTGACACGATCGGTGGCTGTACTGTCTGTACGTTACTCACACGGTTCATAAACAAACCCGGTCCCACGAATGCCCCTCCCCCCAAATATCAGCTTGCTAGGGCTTGCAGCCTTTCGCCCTGTGATTTATTTGACGGCTTAATGTGAGAGTTTTAATAGCTGATTTACACATTGACAGGCAAGCCGTTCTGTTTGATATCTACGCTGTGATCTTGTAAAGTGAATCACTTCAGGCAATCATGCAGGCAGAGGGGATTTTACCTGCTGGAAAAAAAGGGATTCCGGGGAGTTTTGGAGTCACTGAGGTGGAGTGAATCGGCTGTGACATACTGTATGTGTTTCCAGCAGTATAGCAGTTTCATCCTGCACAGCATCCGTGAGGCGAAGGACCTTTCCTCAGCACAGGCTCTGTGCTCTCTCTATCAGTGTGATGCTTCAGGAAAAGTGCATCTCAGTTTGTTCTGAACAATCTGTTGCTCCTCTAGACTGAATTCTGAGTGACTGAATCCTAAGGGAATAGAGATTGTCCTTTTTTGGGGGGTAACCCTACAGGATGCCATTTCAAGATTAGTCATTTGAATTTATAATACAATTTCTACACATAATAACTAAATTAATGACACAAAAACATCCTGTTTTGATTTTCAACACACTTGTTTCTTTTTTTTTTGATAGAACTTCAAAGAGTCTAAGAACCCAAATTATCATGCCATAATGAATGAGTAATGAGTCCCATCAGCAGAGATGGTTAGAAATCTGTATGGAATTGAAGTGCAGATGAAGATATTTACTTAATGAGTTCATTGTTGTAGTTCTTTAGTTTTACGACCTTGGCTGAGGATGGTGCATAATACACAGGAATATAACCGGCTAAACAAATTGGATCCTGTTGTTTTTGAAGTGTTTTTTTGAATAAAGTATATATCTATTTCAAAACTGTGGCCCAGTTTTCTTATGGTGGTAAACCACTTGAGCATGTTGCATAGCTGTTATGTGGGTGGCAAGCTGGCCCTGCAGGTACCACTGCTGCTTATACCTTGTGGGTTTGAGGTTTGGATCCAGCTCCAGCTGTGTCTCTGTTAGTTGTAAAGGTCTCAGTGGGTTTTCCTTCCATGACCAAAAATGCATGTGGCTATGCTCAATCAGTGACCCTTCGTTATTGAATATGTGACCTATCCACCATATAATCGGCAGTGCAGATTTCCAAATTGGCATCAAAAGCTTTTTTTAAAGATATTTGGTTTTGAGGATAACCCGTGCTTAATTTGTAAATCAGAAGGTGCCGGGACCAAAAGGACATCTGCTAGTTGAGAGTTTTGTTTCAACCAACCAGCTGAGTATTAAGAATCGCAGTTACAGAATACTCAAGTGGTTGGTTGGATCAAAACCTTGGTCTGGGTTTGCGCTTTCTGGACCTGAACTTGTCTGCAATGCATTACTTTTGTCAGTAACACTGTTTATTTAACAAATTAATTAGTTGGTTTAATCTTTAGAGTAGCACACTTGAAATTCCAGCTTAGATCTTAAGACACCCTTTACAGGGAAGGGGGAAAGGACTGAACAGTTTACCAGGCCAGAGAGCATCCAGCTCAGTGCATTTTGTCTGTCACAGTGTGTAAAGCTTGAATTAAGTTCAATCAAAGTGATAGAGCCTTTGGAAGTGCAAGGTTACATAGTGAATTCTTACCACCTATCAATTTTCTGCTCTCTCCCACTCTCTCCCTTTAAACCCCCCCTTTTCCCCTTTACCTCTCTTTGTTTTGTTACTTTTACCTGCCAGCCCAGGTGTGAAGGGCGAGGCAATGGGAAAAAAATATCCCATTTGGCAAGCTTGTCATAAAGGAATCCAGTGACTGCCCTGCTCATGGAGGCACACAATGACAAACAGGCTGGCGATTTTCCGCTTGGCTTGGGAGTAACAAAGCACGCTTCCACTTTCACTTGTATGCAGTTACAGATGGGGGGCGCCCCAGTCTTATTACTCTCTTGCAAGCCAAACTATGCTACAGGGCAGTGGTCGGGCTGTATTTTTTTTTTTTTTTGAGGGAGGGGGTGGGGGATTTCCCCACAAATTTCAACCTAATTTGAAGTCAATTGCTGTATTTTTACCTTTGAAAATTAGCCATCAAATTCACAGCGGCGTGAAAGCTAGTTTTTACTAATGAAGGCTGCACACGCCTTTGAACCGAGTGCCGAACTGCAGTTCACTGAATAGGGAGAGGAAAAAGGCATTCAGATTTAGCTGCTCTTTGAAATTTTATATGAATGGTCTTTTATTTGCTTTTTTTCCCTTCATTTCTTTTCATATCTGGTGAATTTTACTAGCAGATGTGTTTTTGTAGAGTGCCCAACATGAAAGACATTGTTGGCTATGTACCTTTGAGAGCTTTCTTAAAGATCTTTTAAAACACTCAGGTGTGCACTGGTGGGCAAAAAAAAAGATACTGATTAAAGTGTCAATTTTTACAATCTGTGTTTCCCAAAGGATAATTACGAGAGGTACGTCGTTAAATGCAAAACATGTAACGCGCCAGTTCACAGAGGAGTCATGTCAAGCCTTTTCTGCTGATAATATTATGATTCTTACATCCGTACTACATGCATCGATCTTTCTGTCCTCTTCCAAGCAGAGAGACAAATATATCCTGATTGTCCTGATTTATGCCACCAGGTTCAGCATGGTCAGCGGGCATCTGTGGGTAGGCACCATTACAAAACCACACACGAGACATCAAAAATGTGCATATGCAGATATCAATGTTCTTGAGAGTTTAAGTAGCTATTATACATTCCAACAAGTCTAGTTAACCTTGTTTACTGCAGCTAAGGTGCATGTTGTTAATGTCACGGCGTGACAACTTCTTGATGATGTGTAGAGTTATGGGTAGAAGATTGGAATGTGAGGGATGGGGGTGGGGCTTAGGAGACATAATCTGACACAGGAAGCTCGCTCATTGGACAGATTACCCTGGGAATGTATGCACATTATTGGTTGACTGCTATTTCTAGGTGTCCACGATATGTTGAAGCGAAAGACATGGACCAAGCGAGGCACGTGCAACAGGGAGCAGGCAAGCAGCTCATTCAGCCCCAGATTCGCCCTCCTGACAGTCCCTCCTATTGGTTTTCTGGACAGAACCTTACACATGTAAGGATGTTACACATGCCTAGCACCAGGACCTGCAGGAGGTGGTTGGAACAGTACCTTTATCTGCTCATCAGCCTCCCAGGCCAAACCCACCTGCACCGGCATCATATCAAAGCAGCCCCAAGTAATCATCCAGCAAAAGAGTGAATCCCCGAGACCCATAAATCTGCTGCAAAGGAGGAAGCTGAGGAAATGTGATGCCTGGGAGTGATTACGGCCTCCCAAAGTCTTTAGCCCAGGCCCACAATGCTGGTCCCCAAGCCAGATGGTGGCCTGCAGTTCTGCAATAAATACCACAGCTGAGCTTGGTTGCCTTATTCGATGACTACCCCATTTTTTGTGTGGATGGACATGCAATCAAGCATCGAGGTAAGGCCCGCTTCATATCCACCATAGATCTCTCCAAGGGGTATTGGCCAGTACCTCATTGGATGGATACCAAGAGGGGAGGGTCGGAAGTTGACGTTTTTCTACTGCTCCATCTCCAGGGAATGGCCAGATACCACTGGTGCTTTATGCCTGATATTTCCTCTCTCATCACCACCCAGTGTCGCTCTCACCCGAAAGGACCGGCCTGACCGTGTCTGGTAGAGCGAGGATGTGAAGTCTCCTTCCAGCTGTTGAAAGAAACTCTCACTACTGAACCAGTCCTCTGGACCTGGGGGGCAGGGTGGGATGATGCTCTGAGTTGCAGCTTAAGCTGCATTTGCTTGTCAACTGTGTCCCCAGTGTACCAAGGACACTATCTGCATGCTTCTAACTAAACATCAAAAAGTGCTTTAAAAACAGAGAGGAGCAATTAATCAAAGCTTCTAAAAGTGCATGAAAGGACATATTAACAGAGCACATAGTAAAAAATAATAAACGATAATAATGTAATAATAAAATTATCATTGCTGCATATGAAAGCTCGGGACGAGCAGTGCATCAAAATACATGCACCTGTCAGTGCATCAAGGCAGGGGATCATATCAATGCATCAAACTACATGCATCTGTCAGTGCATCAAGGCAGGGGATCATATCAATGCATCAAACTACATGCATCTGTCAGTGCATCAAGGCAGGGGATCATATCAATGCATCAAAAAACATGCACCTGTCCATGCATCAAGGCACAGGATCATGTCAGCACGTCAAAAAGCATGCATTTAGTCACTGCATCAAAGCACAGGATCATTTCAGTGCATCAAAAAACGTACATCTGTCTGTGCATCAAAACACAGGATCATACCAATGCATCAAAAAACATGCATCTGTCAGTGCATCAAAGCACAGCATCGTACCATTGCATCAAAGCACAAGGTCAAACCAGCACATCAAACAATATGTATCTTTCAGTGCATCAAAAACATACATCTGTCAGTGCATCAAGGCACAGGATCATACCAGCACATCAATGAACATGCTTCTGTCAGTGCATCAAAGCACAGCATCATACCAGCACATCAATGAATGTGCTTGTGTTAGTGCATCAAAGCACAGGATCATACAAGTGCATCAATGAACATGCTTCTGTCAGTGCATCTAGTGCAGGATCATACCAGTGCATCAAAGATCATGCTTCTGTCAGTGGATCAAAGCACAGGATTGTAGCAGCGCATCAATGTACATACATTTGGGAGTGCATCAAAGCATAGGATCATACCAGTGCATCAAAGATCATGTTTCTGTCAGTGCATCAAAGCACAGGATTGTAGCAGCACACTGAAGCATATGATTACAGCAATACATCAAAGCACAAACTTCTGTCAAAGCACATGCGTCTGGTGCCTTTTTCCTTTAAGCCTCACTGACAGCGTAGCAGCCACTCAGTACACAATTTGTCCCAATTTGTGTAGGAAAACCCCACTGCGTTTATTATATCATTTGTTTTTGAGCACAGATGCCTCTTTTTCAGTCAAAGTCAGCTATTTTATCATTATTGTTATTATTGTTGTTGTTTTTGTTCCTTTTGTATCATGATTTGCCCGATGAGGTGCAGCTGGACTGTGGTTTCCCAGACAGGAAGCCGAAGCAGTGTGATTGGACATTTGCCGCTACAGTTTGATCTTCTGTGGTGAAGTCCAGTTTGGGCACTGGGAAAGTGAGGGTAACTGATGAGCGTGTAATTGATGCCTTATGTGAGGAACCAATGAACTGTGCCTAAAGAGCACCTGTGCTAATATGAGCTAAAACTGATTTCAAACTTGAAAGATGCCACGGAATATTTTTTAAGAGTTTATGTCCACATGTCCATAAATTCCACAGAAACATTACTAAAGTAAGTCAAACATCTGAAAGAAATCTCCTTTGGAGAGAGATGCAGGCAAAATAAGCCTTAAAAAAGTGAGCTTGGTAGTGGTTGGGATTATCCTGAGAAAGACAGTTCTGTATGTGAGTTCGGGGGGGGGGGGGGGGGGGGGGGGGGTGAGGTATGTATATATTACTTTGTGGGGATCAAATGTTATTTTGTTGTTGTGGGGGGGATTT
Source organism: Petrocephalus schoutedeni (assembly GCA_026780765.1). Taxonomy (NCBI): domain Eukaryota; kingdom Metazoa; phylum Chordata; class Actinopteri; order Osteoglossiformes; family Mormyridae; genus Petrocephalus; species Petrocephalus schoutedeni. The sequence goes on from JAODKL010000017.1 coordinate 11,464,062, forward strand.
TTTCAGTCCCTACAAGGACTCAATTATATAAAAATCAGCTAGTGCACTCAAACTAAACCAAACTTATGTTTTGTTCAGTTAATTACGGTTAAGGTTAAGGCTGAGTAAGGGTTAAGGGTGTCGTGATTGGGATTAGGGTTTTTCCCATAGACATGAATGGACGGTCTTCACTAAGATAGGAATACAAACATATATTGTGTGTAGATGTGTGTCTTTGTGTCTATATTGCGCTGTCAAGCTGGATCATAGAGTGAGATATATAACGTGAGGTTGCCCTCAGGGGATAATGTTCTGGATGTTCACCTCTCTCTCTCTTCTCACTTACGCAGTCTCTCCCCATCTTTATAAACAGTTATTACGCAACAATCAGATTGAATCCTGTGTCCTCACAGCTGACAAAATATAATGTAAATTATATGTGTATCTATCCGCTACTGAGAACAGTCAAGCTGAACACTATGCACTGTAGACATAATCACTGGTCCCAGGAAGAAAGTCTCATATGGTAGTATAATGTATCTTTAATATAACTATTTTTACAGGCTGTTAGGGTCAACATTAATCCATGCAAACACATAATTGTGTGAGCTTTGTAATTTATTCAGAAATAAAGGACTTGACACACACAGGTAAAGCTCTCCCACTCAGGTGGTTCACCCCGGAATTATTCTGCTCTAGCACTGGGGCCACCGGTAAAGGTGGGCTTATTTAAATGCCACCTCCCTTGAGGATGTCTAATGAGGAGATGGGCGTAGGCACGGCGAACATCAGCGCGAGTGAACAGCGGCATAGAGGCAGCAGATAGGAGAGAGGAGGCTGCCGCATCACACACAGATTCCCACATGCACCCTGAAACCACTCAGTCACACACACAAATATGTTTGCACTTCTGCTTATGGAGGGACTTTCCCAAGGCTCCAAAGGCTTTAAAAGTCAATTACATAACAATCCTTTGAACTTAGATCAACTGGTAAATTTTTGTGGGGTGGCCTGGCAGTTTACACGTCTAGGGTCAGGGTTTGGTAACCCACTGCTGTGTGTGTGTGTGGTGGGTTGGGGGGTGGGTGGGTTTGCATAGATCACAAAATGTCCCCAAATTATGGTAAAACCTGAAACTTCCTTACTTTTAGGGACATTTTTTCAGGTTCCTATTTTGATAACCTTAATTTTATAAAAATATGTGAATGCAATGAAAAAAGTAAAAAAAATGCCAAGAGTCTTGGGTTGGTTACTAGTGGTTAAGGGTTAAGGGTGTCGTGATTGGGATTAGGGTTTATCCCAAAGAAATGAATGGATGGTCCCCATTTAGATAAGTAAATGTGTGTCTGTGTGTGTATGTTTCAAGCTTACTTGTTTTCACTTTGTCATTCTAGATTCTTCCCATAGTCCAAAGACCTTTTCCAGGTAAATCTGAGCCCCTAAATTGCCCACAGTATGTGACCTTCAACGGACCACCATCTCATCCGGGTTTTAACCCTGCCTCTCACTCTATTCTCCCAGAGATCCTGGCTCCTGAGAAGATACATATATGTATATATATATATATATATATATATGTATGTCTTTGGGGACAATGTCAGAGAAAAGTCACATACACATATATCCCAGTGACTTTTTCCCAGTGAGATTAATGCTAGAATAAGTGCTGCAGGCCACAGCAGAAAAGCCTTGGATTCGAGCTTCGGTGTTTACTGTAAAGTGCCAGACCACCTGCTCAGGAGGGACAAAGGTGTCTGTTACAGCCTGGTCAGGCAGGAGAACACCAGCCAAGCAGGGCCAAGATGTAGCTCAGGGAATCAGGTATCGTAGCTGTTTAAGCAAGGATTTGCAGTGCATTGAAGACGTGACCTTCAAAATGTTATGAGGGCATTTATTTAAACACAGCCTGCTTTTCACAGCTAGGAAAGTTATGGTGGAAAGGCCGACTTTAAAATGCAGTTCTGTCTAGATGTTTATTACTGAACTTAAGGCTCAGGGTACTTATGGCTCTTTTTCAGCCCCTTAAAAGGAGAGCAAGTGTGTCTGTCCTGACCAAAACTGCTGGCCCACGCTGAAACAGCCCAGTGTGAGGAGGATTCAGGGTGGCAGTGCTGGACAAACTGCGCCCAGTGACGTCCTGACCCCAGTGACTTCCTGACCCCCCTGACCCACATTCCTACCACAACTTTCTAGGCTCCTATGGCAGTAAGGAGACCCCCGCCTCACCATCAAAGTGAGCCTGCGATTACACAGGCCCGGCAACCCGGAAGAACCACGCACAGACCCTGAGATACACTTTTCATTCAGGCACCGCAGTGGTTTGGGAAGTTGTTTCCAACAGTGGAAAGTTCAGGTCCAGAAAGTACAAATCCAGACCAAGGTTTTGTTTTAACCAACTAGTTGAGTACCCTGTGACTGTGACTCTTTATGCTAAACTGGTTGGTTAAAACAAAACCTTGGTCTGGATTTGTACTTTCTGGACCTGAACTTTCCATCTCGGATTGTTTCACAATGACCGGTAAGGTCCCTGAGAAAACAGGACTCAGAAAAGAAGCAAGTTTACCTTTTTTTTAATATACTATGTAGGCAATATATAACCGGGATAAAACAAAAACATGGACTGTCTGGGGGTCCTCGAGGACCAGGTTAGGAAACACTGTCCTATATCACTGTCCCTGAGTCTCTGCTGATGCCACCCAACGCCTCATCAGCATCACTATCATGATACTGCTCATCCAAACAGCCTGACAACATCATCCTTAGAAGCTCCTTTCAAATGATGTCCAACATATGATTTTATTAAAAAAAATAATTGATCCCAAAGTGTTTCTCTACTGAATAAAAGAGACACGTGTGCTGCATTTAAATGTGTATAAATAGTTTAATTCCCCAATAAATGCACCATGCGGCACACATCGTGTGAAGGGCTTGTGCAGGAAAATAAAATCCACAGAACATGGGCCTTTTCCCCACATTAAGGAAACATCAAAACATGGCTTAGCCTAAATCACATGCTAAAAGAAGATACTGAAATACTATCTTCAGTCAGGTTAAAGTAAATATTGGCTTCTATTACGATACAACTTCTACCTGTTTCTCCTATATTGCATATTTAACCTTAAAATATATTCTTGAATAAATAAATAGATAAAATAAATATAGGTATCCGGGAATCCATAAATAAAACCTATATAACCATCTGTGAGAAATGATCTGTTTCCTTTTATTCTCCTTAGGCACAGTCAGCTACGAAGTCATGACAGTGTAACTCCTTCACAGTTATTTTAGAACAATCTGCAGAACTGTTCATCGTGTCACTGTACGCAGAAATGGAGGGTCACCCCGCCAAACTTCTGCTTCGCCTCGATCCCCCTGCACGCCGACGGGCTGCTAGCTGGACACTCTGCGGTGTCCCTCATCGGGCCGCTCGGCCACCTTTCCGCCTGTCGGTTTTCGCTTCCGGCTCCGGCAGAGCAGAGCAGAGCAGGGGACTTGCCTCCTTCGCTGAACCCCACCCACTGCCTTCCGACGGAGCGGCCATCGGGCCCCAGCAGCTCCGTGTCTATCCACAGCGGCGACGCGCTTATATCCCCGTTTCCACGGCAGCCCAGACACAGGGCCATGTGCTTCATCGTGACGTCCCCAACCTGCTCAGCTGTGGCCCACAATCTCACGGTACAGTTCAGGCACGCGATCCGGGTCCACGGGCCGTGGAAGGAAGTGTGTGAATTTCTGGTGCCTCCTCGATTTGGCCCCGTCTCTTGCAGTTCCGTCTTTGTTCAAGGCCACAAAGTAGTGTGATCCCTTGTCACCGTGTTTATAGAGGTTGGAAGAGTATGTGTTGTACCAGTTCTCTTCAAACTGTTCCCGAAACACACATTCGGCTGTCAACTTTTCCTGAATAATAAAAAAAAACAGAACAAAACAAAAAAAAAAAAGTTAGAGCTTTATATTAACCACCAGCCACGAAATAAAACCACATAAATATAATGTACAAATCAGTAAAACAATAATATGCTTAATCAACACATCGAACAAATATAAGCCTAATAGAATTTTACGGTCGTGCCGCATTTACAAAAGAAACCACTTGCGCCACCTGCTGTTAAGATACTATAAGGCTGGTGGCCTTTCAAGTGGAGTGTTTTTAAATCTCGCATACGCGTGTTGACTTCGGCATTCTAGTACACGTTGTCTTTCTTTCTGCCAAACTTACAAGGGTAAATTCACTACAGACAAACAGATACTTACAGAGCCGTAGAGTTCGCCCTTGTCGTTCATTCCCAGGTAGAGTCCACTGTCCACGCCGCGGATGCTGATCATTCCGACGGCAATACTGATGAATTCCAAAACACCTGAAAGAAAAAGGCAATGCTGATCAATAACTCTGTATATTAAATAGCTACAATCGGCGAGGCGTAAAACCCACAAAATGCAAAGACTTTGATCAACGGCTACTTTTATTTCTTAGTTTCTTTTAGAGCCGTCAGTGTTACGCAACTTAAAAATGAATAAATAACTGCTATATTTATGACAATGAAAACTCATGTGTATCTTCGGTGACTAATATCAATCAGGGGCCCGATTAAATAATCGCCTCCTCACAGATTCTATACACGTTAAATAACCGTTTATAAACAGTTTGTCATGCGTAAAAAAGGCAAATATTCTGCGTGTGCAACTGGGGAAAACCCCAATAAACTGTATTTGTCAAGCGAATCTGCACCTGAACTCGCACTGAGCCAAGTTAAAAAGAACTGTTTCTGTCACAAATGTACGAATAAAAAAAGCAAATTCTAGTCTGAGCTTGCCTAAATCTAGATGCAACTGCAAAGATAACTTACAATGTACCCAATCCAGAGCCATAGAAATTAGAATTAGAACGCATAGTAATAGAACGCATTTGAAATGGTCAAATATTGATGATGGAGTTATATTCTGAGAACCATGCATTAAATGATAATCAAATTATATAATGGTGACAATAGTGCAGGTGAGATAAAAACGACAAGTGACAGAATATTACCGAATCGGCTGTTGTCTTTTCTGGTTCCTTGCACGGTGCCGTTGGGGTGTATCTCCAGGTGGAAGCCCGTCCGGCAGTACAGCTGCCTTCGGCGCAGGAGGCCCTTCAGATGCGCCAGGTCCGCGGCCGAGCCCCTCGAGTGCCTCTCGCCCAGCACCAAGTGCTCGCCCAGAAGAGTGGAGCCGTCCCCGGCTGTCGTCAGAAGAAAATGAGATCCGACAGGTCCAAATCCATCCAAGCCGTGTAAGAAGCTGCCCACCTCGCCCAGAGGAGCCATCGCAACCATGCAAATGTTGTCGATTCGACCCGGTAAACTTCACGCTGTATCTCTGCGGGAACCACCTTGGCGCAGTAGCAGATCGCCACTTTACTGCATGATTAGCTCCGCGTCCGTTACCTAGTACATGTCTCTCCAAAGTGACAGTCACCTGCCGCAGTACAGGACTCTCTGCCCGCGGAGTGCCTTATATTACTGTGCTGGGATGATCGGATGCAGTTACCGTCCTCTTAAAACACATGCCCAGGTGTAAATGCTCTTCACTTATGCTAATTAAGTTGTTTTACTCTTTGATCCTTGATGTCTTATCGCTCTTGAAGTAAATGTCAGATTGCCACTGCGATCACGCAATGTAAGAAGCGGTGCGTGAAAGACAAAAAAAAAGTATTTTTTTTTTGTTGTGCGGTAATTAGGATAAGAAGAAAGAGGAAGCGGAGTCCCCGGCAGCTGCTGGCGAAAGGAGGCCGCGACGAGCGTGACTCTCCAGGTATGGAGCGCTTCTGCTATGAGAGCGTCCGGAAAACGCACGGCAGGTGCAAAATGCGAGGAGGGGTGGGCGGCGCTCAAACTTTAGACCTGCCTTAGGAGAATGCTACCCCCCCCCCCCCCCCCCCCCCCCAAGGTAGAAGCAGGGAGGGACCGAGAGAGAGGGAGAGAGAGAGCGCTTGGGTTGTTTGATCAAACACACATACACTCACGCACACACAGACTCGCGTACCTACTGTGTCTAAATGAAGACCATTCATTTCTATGGGAAAAACCCTAATCCCAATAACGACACCCTTAACCCCAACCCAGCCCTAACATTAACCACAGGTAACCAACCCAAATACAAGACTTTTGGCCTTTTTCCTTTTTTCCCCTTTTTTGCATTCATGTTTTTTTTTTTTTATAAAATTGAGGTAATCCAAATGGGGACTTGAAAAGATGTACCCAAAAGTAGGAAAATTTCAGATTTTACCACACTTTGGGGACATTTTGGTCATCAAAAGTGATCTATGCAAACCAACACGCACACACTCACATATGTATATATATATATATATATATATATATATATATGTGTGTGTGTGTGTGTGTGTGTGCAAATATGTACTTTGAATGATTGACGAGTGTATGTTGGCCTTTAGTTGTCACAAATAAAACTAAAATTTCAGTTGCAATGTATTTAGAGGGAAACTTATGTACTTCTTTTTAAATGTAATTTTCTTCAATTTCTTAAATGGAGAATAAATGTTACATTTCGGTAGAGTTTCTAGACTTTTTTGGAAAATGTTCAGTCAGCAATTTCCTAAATCATTCTCACGGATATTAGGGGTACTCGCTATTGGTGAATGATCTTCATTTTTTACAACGTTTTGAAAATATCAAAGGTAAGATACTTCACTTAAGGGTCTTTGAGAGACTAGTTTTGTCATTTGAAATAACTTTTAAGTATCTGCTTTGCTTTTGTTATTCATACTTTGAAGTCGCCAAATAATAAAGTAGCAGACTTTTTAGTATCACAATTTTTATGGTTATTTTTTTAAATGTATCTAGACATTCTCTGATTCAATGGGAAAACAGAGATAAAGTTCAATTCAAAAATTCCCTAATTATTTAATATTAATAGGCGAGCTGGTGAAAATCTGTACCTGTAAAATACAATAATGTAAAACGCGTTTGTAAATAAATTAATGAAAAGGTAGGCCTATTTACCAAGTTAAGGGGAACTATTTATCTAGCTGATTAAAGCTATTTATATTGTCGATTTAAAATCAATGTAAAATAAGTCAAATATCAATCAATATAGCGAGATGATCGAAGGTCAATTAAATGAGTTAAAAAATAACTCGATGATTTTCCGGTTCACTTGTTTCGTGTGCATATATTTAGATCAATATTTAGATAGATCGACATCTGAGGTTAATCCCAGTCAAATAAACCCACAGGACTAATGTTAACGATTTATCGCGAAATTTACGCTCACTGCGTCACGGGGGTGTATTAAGGAGAAGCATATAAATAAAATAGCACATGATATATGTTATTGGCGTTGCGAAAATTGGCGTTTGGATGTAGTCTGCCTCTAGTCCCAGGTTACTGTTACGGTATTCTGTGTTCAGCGTCTGGGTGTTTGACATCAGCACTGGAGTTTTATTTGCATTTTTCTCCATGTTAATGCCAAAGGTTGTTTGCTTTCCACAAATCATGCGATGTATTCATCCTCCCGTAAAATTCACGGATTACACACCTCTAAACCTTGGCAGTATAATTTATAAATTTTAATGCCTGTATATCGCTGTCCCTCTGATGGACGCGATATTTTCCGGATCATTGTAGCTGCGTTAGATTCAGCCGGGCTGCTTAACCGTGAGTGTGGTCGCAGGGCACGACGTGGGCACGACCCGGGCACGGTTTGCTCTTCCCCAAGCGTGGTCGCTAAGGGTGGCGCTCTCCGCTGTCAGAAGGTGCTGAAATTCCATACTCTCCCCCTGTCCGTCTCCTTTTAAGGAGAAGCCAACAAATATGTAGCCTGTGGGTCATAGCTATTAAGTGGGTGGATTCCTAATATAAAAGGACGCAAATATGGGGAACGGTTACTTCGTGACCAGCCACACTTTACTCATGCCTATGTACAGAATGGACTTTTACTCTTTTTAAAGTCTCCCAAACACCCCGTTATCACAGTCACAAGACAGATTTTAGCCAATCGGAATTAAAGGAACACTCCATCCATTTGGCTAACCTGTTTTAATCTCAACACACTTCCTCAACTACCATAATCACAGTGCATATGTAGAAACAGTTTGCCTTATTTAATTATGCAACAAAAATGAGTTCAAGAAAAATGTAAATCATACTCATACACATATGAAACACTGGCCGAGTCCTCTCACAAATGTACTGTCTATATCGATATTAAAACTGCAGTGGGAAAAAGTGTTATAACGGTGAATGATTTCATCCATTATCTTCACCTACTTTCTGTCGCTCCATTCCAGAAAAAAATGGAATGTAAATGCGAATCTATTTATCGATTTTGTAACCACTTCTGCTAGTTATGCCGTCGGGAGGGGGGTGGACTTGGGCGCTGGAGTGTGTCTCTGGCTATAAAAACAGAGAATATAACAACAGCAATAATAATTGCAGATTCGTATGCCAATTGGTATACAATATACAATATATCTTTGCATTGGCTTGGTAGTTTGCCAGTATGGCCAGGATCTTGGGAACATTCCTGCATGAGGAATCACACTCGATGCTGTGGTGGAGTTTCAGCAAATGCAAATCCCAGGTAATCTCTGCCCTGAAAGTCATGCAAAAAATAAAATTACTACAAACGCTTTGGACCTGCCAGGTCACTACACTGGGGGGTATTTATTAAAAATATATTTTTATCTGAAAACCTGTAAATATCTGGACATGTTTCCTTGTAATCTAACAATATTTATTATGTCTGTTAAACTTTTAATTCATGCTACAAAATGCCATAGATAGGTCAATAAAATGCATGTGCTTGTTTATAATTTAGGAGGGTCTCGATTTGAACTGCATACCACCCAAGTGTCAGCTTTAGAACCCATATCCCTTCGCATACTGCACTGTTTCCACCAGTTCCATGTGGTCATCACATTGTGCCTACCTCTAGGTAGCAATGTCTACTTGATCAATAATAGCTATGTGCCCATTACCAGTTAACGAAACCACCCTTAGGTTATATAGTCTGCTAGTACAGGGACACAAACCCACAGATATAGTTAGAAGCTCAAGGTGAGTGAGGACATTAAGGACTCAGACAACCAGGGGGGTAAAAATTTTGCCTCCTGCTCTTTGTGAGCTTATGTTATCTCTGTTTTGTGCATGCGAGGTGATTAACCCTCAGAAGTGGGTTGATTTTACCCTAGGATAAAAGAACAGTGCGTCTAAGTACCTTGTAGTTTTATCTCATAAAACAACAAAGATAGTATTTTTAAAGCATGGTAGGATGGCTCTCCTACCTTTCTGAAATACTCCCTTTGTTTTGGTATAGACAAGGATATCTATATGGTTTGTCTAACAAGCACATCTCCCTTGACGTCATAAAGAAGTCATAAAAAATACAAATGCTGCCTCCTGCTGGGCATGGTGACTCACTGCCTCTTCAGATTTTTAAGATGTTATTAGTTTTTGAGCTGCGATTGGGCTCTGTGGCACTGAGGTTGGGCTCCATGACTCCGTGAATTTTCACTGGCAAAGAAAAATAATATTATGCTTCTTTTTTTTTAGTTCCATTCAAAGCTTCATCACCAGTGCAAGTGCATAGTTATTAGAATGAACTGAGATTTTTGAGTACAGGCTCAATTTGATATACTAAAGATAAATCATATGTCAAAAGCACTCACAATTATAATTATTTCACACATAACAAAATAATTATATATTATAATGCACCAATCCCAGTTCAGACTGTCACCACTGCTTAGAAGAAATCCATTGACTCTATTGAGATGCAGCATCAGCTCTATTCAGGGAATATGATGGTAAATTTGGAGGTACTTTCTGGTGGTGTTTATGGACCATAACGGCACTCTTTTCATCTCGTGAGTGACGGTGTTATAAAAATAGACGTGATTGGCCAGCGCTCAGGCAGTCATAACACCTGCATGGAGATTGCCATCTCCCCCAGTTCCCCCCCACAGAGCAGACAGACAGACAGAGATCAAACAGCATGCCCACTGATACAGAACCATGAGATCCACACTATGCTGTTATATCACGTCATATGTACTGTACACACATTATGATTGAATGCCAATGGATTACATGCACTGTATTTAATACATTCTGAATCAATGGAGGAGAGATTTCTCCATTTTCAGTTTCCTTTGCTGTGAGCCCCATGCCCTTTGTTTTAATGCTGCAATCACTATATAAACCTAATTATAAAACAGTATAATGAAAACCTTGGTTTCATACCTAGAGTTTAAAGTGTGTTTGTCCCCTCCAGCAATATCTGCACAGATCAAATGAATGGAAACACAGATAAGTATTGTGATATTGGCAGGTTTAGGTGTTTTTTCTCTGGTTCAACCAATTATTTTTTCCCATGCAGATCTACTCTGTTAAAAGAACTCTTTATTTATGGCTAAACAAAGACGCAAAAACATTACATGTATGACATTCATACATTGGAAGCTTTACTTCTTATTGGGATATTGAGATAGTGTTGCATGTCAGGTCACCTGTACAAACGTTACTTAGTTTCCGTGGATACTTCTGTGGACATCTTTGCAGTTATGTGGGGTGATCCATATTATCACCCAGTGAAATGGAACTGAGTTTCTCCGTCCTTCATAATTGTAACTGTCACATTGAAAGCTGCAGTGTTTCATCGTGGGGTAACACTCTCCATTCCAAGCAAGAGACTCTGAGGCTCTTTCTATGTGGTTGCTATGGGAGAAAGACAGCACTTCAGGGATTGTTAGAAGACTTATCTGTTTGCCTAGAATGGTGTTGATTTGGGTCTGCCAGTGTAAATGGTCTGTCTTTTGAAGCCCATAGCAGCAAGATTCCTAGCCGCTGCAAACAAACCTTAACTGGTACTACAGAGCAATCTGCTTTGGCAACGATACCAGCTGAATTCCAGTCCATTGTAAAGAAACAGACAAACGGCTTATAAAAGACATGTTTTTAGTTGATGACTTAAAGGGGAAAATAGCCTTGATTTAGCCTTGATTGTTTTCGCTTTTTTTTTTTGCTGTTCATCAGTTCTGTGAGGCTATGTATTTCTCAGAGTTGTTTATACTTTAAAGAACTCAGATAATCTATGAAGATTTTATTATTAGCGTCTTCATTATACTTTGAAGCTTATTTTCTAAATTTACACTCATTCTCATTATGATTTATGTTCAATCTTTCTTGATTGGGGCCTCTGATTTTAGCCAATATATTTAGCAAATCTTTTATATAAATGTAATGTATAATGTTTAGTTCTATTGATAATTGTTGCAGATATAAACAATACATATATACAAAAACTGTGAGGGGGTGAATATGACAGTTCAGTTCAGAATTCTCTGTACCAAAGGAGTGAAAGAGAACAATCAGAAGATGTACCTGTGAGCCGTCACATGCAGGCTGGCTGATGGAGCTGAGGCAGCTCAGTTAATAGAGCATCCTCCCTTTCAGGGTCCAGTCCCTGCCTTAGGCAGAGGCATTTCTTGGGGGGTGTCTGTGCCCTGGTAGGTTGGGATGCTGTGCCTGTGTTCAGCAGGTCACCAATTCAAATGCCAGCATCAGTAGAGTGTCTCCACTCTGGAACAGGGATGGACAGTCTTATCTGCTGTGTGTGTGTGTGTGTGGGGGGGGGCTGGGTTTGCTGCAACTCCCTAATTAGATGGCTGATTGGCTGAAGACTTCTCACCCATGGATTTGAACAGCTAACCTAAAGGTCATCCCAAAAACCTGCATAGACCGTGGCCCTTTGCAGATAAAATGCTCTGGAGTCTGTCACTTAGGATAAAGCAAATACACTATGAATGATTTTAGTAGTGTCACACTGATTCTGGCCTGTCACTCTGGTTCTAGCTGGGAGTCTCCATAGTGGGAACACTGGTTAGTTAGCACGAGTTAGCAGCAGCGACGGCTGCTTCGCACACAGCCGACGTGTGAGAGCACCACCCGGGCCTGACAGCCGCTCAGATTCAGCGATTATTCTCACCAAAGAACGAGGCTCCTGTGATGTTCACACTCTGTGCTTTGGTGGGGGGGTGGGCTTGTACGATGGGGGCCTACAGGAGGTGGTCCAGCATTAGCTAACTACTCCTGCCTCCCCGAAGGCTTCTCCTTTCCATCATAGATGTTTTCACTGCCCTTTTCTTCTGTTGGTTTAAGTGCCAGGGCTGGGATTTAGCCTTTTAATCCTGGTGCTAAATGGCAAAATTCCACCAAAAGAAAAGGATCGGATTGATCCGAAACAAAGCTGCACTTTAAAAAAAAAAAAAAGAAAAGAAAAAGAAAAGGAAATCCACAGGGCCGCTGGAGCTCGACGATGTCGGGGCATGTCCCAGTGACAGGCCCGGATAGTGGCTGACACTCAGGATGGCGTTGGGTTACAGCCCTGGGATTGACACTTGGTATGAAATGTCTCGGTGGAATTCTTTCTGTTGTGCGACAACATTTCCCTGTTCTTCTGGGCTGGCAGGTGAAGATCTCCTCCTTCGGTGGTAAAGGAACATGACGTTAATGAAAAAGAACAAACTAACCTAATGTTTTTATCTTATATAAATGTTCGAGGCTTTGAAACCTGGTGCAATGTCACGGAAAGCTGCAAAATATGTCAAACCTATTAAGTACTATAGTGTTATTATCGTAACACATATAAAGTTTATAGACTTAGAAAATTATAGCGATAAATAAACATTAATTTTCAAGCTGCTGAGGGGGAGCATGTCGATGAGATTCGTATCCGTTTCAGTAGTTTCTTTTCCCCGCCCTGGAGTGTAGAATTCCAGATGCGTTCTCCCAGAACACCCAAATCAGTCACCCGGAACTATCTGCCCCGGGACTATCTCCCGACACAAAGGTCAGGGAACGCTTTCAGAAGCTGGGATGGCACTCCAAGTCGGCCGCGATCGCCCACGTCGGGGACCCGCCCCCCCCCACCAAATTGTTAGCAACAAAAGGAGATGCACACAAGCCCGAATCAGGCCTCTCAGTCAGGCCGGATCATTTGGGAATGTTTTACACCTTCTTATCCAAACAGAACCCCCCCCCCCCACCCCAGTGGCCTGGTTTCATGCTGTTTAGGTTTGTGTCCAGATAGGTCACTTACATTGTAAGGGTTCTGGTTGTATGAGGGGAACGTCAAGCATGAATTCAGAGGCACCTTTTAAGATGTTATCAACACTAGAGGGAGGATTACCTGCCCAGCCGCTGTGCATGCTGTGCCCAGAGAGGCTCTGCACTTCTCTTTATCTGCAGCAGTCAGCTTCACACTTGCTCCTCAGACTCACAGGGCAAAGGTGACCTCCGAAAGAAGCCTTGGGCACCTCTACCCGAGAAATGTACCGCGCTCTCTGGCCCAGTAATCTCTTGTGACTGAATATCTTTTACTTTACTTATATTTTAACTCTAACTATATATTTTAATTTACTACATTCTGTTCACCTGGATTACCTGCATCTTTTCAGTAGTGTAGAGCAGATAACAAGCAGAGCACAATGTGCAGGTTACTAAATATGTGATTTATGCTCACTTATACTTAATGATTTGGGGGCTCTAAGTGAACATGGGTATGCCCCCCCCAGGCCCAGCACCCATTCTTCCCTATAAAAGCTGCTGCATGAATCATACTGTCAGGTAAAAAGTTTCAAACAACAGTCAACAGGCGAACAGCCTGATGACAAAACACACAGCAAACAGAAAAACATTTCTTATTGGAGATCAGGTTTATACGGTTGCTTCTCGAGTTCTTCTTGCAAATTCCTTGCGAGTCGTTGCTGTTCTAACTGGCTACCTACTGCTGGGTCCAGGGACTGTGGAACAGTCCATTTCTCCTACCAGGACGGGGGGGGGGGGGGGGTGCATTCAGACAAGACTTAAAACATGCGGTTTCATTTTGTTTTTATTAATAAATCCAAGAAACATAAATCACCATTGATGTGTGACCTTCACAGGCATTTCGGTGTTTTCAGGGGCCTCTTCTAGTGGATGTTTGTCACACTACTATGTTAAGTCTGCCCCTGTTTATACTTTTTGGATGATCGGATAATCTGGCCATTCTTAACCAAGTACTCAGTAATGGGACAGTACTAAGGCATGGCACAAGTAAATACCCAAAGACTTGCAATAATAACAAAATTGGTCTGTTTCTACAGCAGATGACAATAAAGCCAGGCAAGTGGAGATTTTTTTGCCCTCATACTGAATTAGGCCGTATCTCTGTTAGGGTGCCACCCTAGTACATGAAGACACCCAAGGATACTTACTAGCATCACACTCACACTGCAGACATAGTCACACCAGATGTGTGTACTCATGCTTGTATGATGTGAGTAGCTCAATAGCAGGTATGTAGGGAATAGGCCATCGTATTGTGATAAGCAGCAGGACATGCGTGCACTGGGTATTTTCCTTTCAGCCAACATGTCTGCCTTATGAAAAGGTGGAATATCTGGTTGCCTTTTCATCAGTAACCACTGAGCACAGGAGAATGTAAACAGAAGGACTGGATCCGAACGATGAAGAGAGTCCCTGTCCGGACTTGGTTCTGTTTCAGCATATAGACCTAAAAATGTCATTTAGGCTGAAATTAAAGAGTATTAAAGACTGACCTGACCTCTGGAAGTACCGCATTATGTGATATGTTATGTCATGCCGTGAAATAAAAACATGCTATTTTAATGCTCAAGGGCTCGAGTCCCCCTGAGGAAAAACAATATAACACAGGAAGTCAAAAGTGCATCGCACTGACGGGTGGACCTTTAGACTCGGAGTCTATCTTGCTAATGTGATGAGAGCTTAATGTGGTGTTGATATTGCTCTTCTCCTTTATTGCCTGCTGTTTTCTCCTCACCTCCTCTGCGTGTACAACTGTGTGGTTATGAAGACCTCAGATTGTTCTGTTTGCCCCTTCTGCACCAAGGGCTCTCTGCCAGGGACACACTGCCCCTAGAAAGACCCTTTTCCCAGTGCTGTTAGGGGCGTGGCTATAGTGTTGACAGAGTATGGGCGTTGGTGGAAATGATCATCATAGATCTCTATAAAAGAGGATTAGGGTTAGGCCAGATAGGTCAGCTTGGGCCAATTTAGACTTTTGAGGAACTGTAATATAACTACTGTTACTCATGTCAATGAGATAGAAGTAATGTTTATTAACTTTTAGAAACGTTTAATTTTAAGTGGTTTGGTAAGGTCTGGAAGCCTCAACTCTAATTATGTATTTCATATGGTGGTGCCTTATTATGTCAATCATATGACAATGTCAGTTGTCTGTGGTGTTAAGATGCATGATGACTTGTTTACTGAAAATAAAATGTACCTCTGGCTACTAATATAGTAGCGTGAACTTGAAGCTAGCATCTGCATGCCACATGGCTGGATCTGCCGCCGCTTCCCTCTGGACCATTATTTATAAGGTCTGATTATGAGGAGGGACCACAGAATGTACTCTGTTTGTGACGAGGATGACGACGAGTTATTTCTTGTGTGTTATAAGAAAACACTGAACACTCTGAGGAATAGCATTTGTTTCTCTTCGGATATCTGATTTATCTGATAAATATTCTAGGAGAATCCATTGAGCCTCCTTAGGCCAAAAGCGACGCAGGGGATCGATTCCCCCTTTTCATTGCCTTTATTACCCTGCCGCTGTCAGACTGAAGGCAGACATTAGCCTCCAGCTGCCTAGCATGTCATGTTTAGATAATGTCCGCCTCCACTATGACCATGCTCTCATGCATGCCTTCCAAAGAGGGAGCACAATGTATCGCTAATGGGCTGGAGGGTAACCCAGCCATTGTGTGAGAGGTCATGTGACCACACTAACAGTGGAACAGATGATTTATGCTCCTCGTCTTTTGTCTTTTGCCCGATGGTGGTCTTTGAGGTGCAGTAGTGAGACGTAAAAGGCCTTCCCTCACCGGAGGAATGACAGGCCAGGCCAGACCCACATGCGCGTGCTTTACACTCACCTGAAGAGTGGTATTTGGCCTGAAGTTATCTTTGTCATGGTTTGGGCAGTCGCTAACGCTTCAGGAATGAAGTTTTTTTTTTTTTTTTTTTTTAAAAACCCAAATAAGATTAGACATCCAGGAAAGGGAGCAACCATTTGAAGAAGAATTTAAAAGCGGGCGGGGAAAATGCACCATAAAACTGAGATGTGTGAAAAACGTTAAACATCTAAGTGTATATTGATCGTAGGATTCAATAACGGTACTAGCTGTGACGTTCATGGCATTCATCCAGGTTAACCCAAGCTCTTGGGTTAACCCAACTTTTTGTGCTCTGTAAGCCATTGTGGGACAAGCATCCGGATTTTCCCAGTGTTTGATACGTAAAAGACGTACAAAGGTATCTTTAATTATCCGCAGGACCTTGCCGTAGATCGCTCTGAGAAGGGCGCTGTTTTTTCAGGTGTCTGGCTTTTCAGTTGCTCCTGCTAGTCACGGCAGATGAAAAATAAGGTAAAATAAATAAATATCGTGAATTGGAGCCAGCCGCGCAGCCAGGGATGGGCGGGGGGGTGTGTATTTAGTGGCGGACGCGCGCCAGCAAGCGTCATGCACAAACAAACCCCAAAGCGTGCGCCGGCAGACGGCATTGGTGGGGCGTGGCCGGAATGCCGCTCGCTTCAGGTCCACACGCGCCAGTGGGCACGCGTGTGACGATGCTGATATGCGATCTACTGGAGGTACAGATCTGCAAAGCTGTGGGGACGACCCCCAGGCCCATCTCTGAAGAGTGGCGGGGTCCAGGCCAGGTCAGCTAATTCAGGTCTCCGAGTAAGGCCAATGTGTACCAAGGAGTGGGAATCATTGTGCCTGCTACTCCCCGGTCATACAGATGCAACTGTAATGAATAATAATAACTCACTGCTCACTGACAGACTAGAGTGCGACCTTACTAGACTTCCAGTTCTCTGATTATGTGTCCATAATGGAGGGTTGAAGCAACAGCCAAACAGTGGTGTGGTCATGGCCTAACATGCCTAACATAGGATTTAGATGAAGTACATTTGATAGATGAAGTATAGTTGTATATTTAAACAAAATGATGGACAGACACCTGTCTTGTAACAATGAGTTTATGTTCTGAATACGTTGGGAGATTTTGTTGTTGTAAGATCATCATAGGTTGTGCTTACGCAAACCTAGATGGTATAGCCTACTGCACACCTAGGCTATAGGGTATGGCCTAAATAATGATAAAAAGTACAGTGTAGTAGATACGTAAACCAGTAACATAGTTATTATCATGATCAAGTATTATGTACTCTACATAATTAAGGGCTTCTGCCATTACCTGACATTTTGTCTGAATACAATCTAATGAGTAGCGGCATTCTCTTCCGTCTCAAAGACAGTAGCAGCGACAAGGCCACAGACCTGAGCCCAGAGGAGGCAGCCCCGTCTGGTCCAGTACCAAAGCTCTGCGGCGGCCATGAACTGCCTCTAGTCTGTATCGGGGGACTTTGTTTACCGACACAGATGAAGGGGTTGTGTTTACAGCTGAATTACAAAGTAGTCACAAACAAACAGGTCAATCCTCCAAGGAATCATCACGTTGGCTGGTGCGCTCTATTTTAAGGCCAGGGGTATCGTAGCTCAAGTAAAATTTTGAGCCAAATCAATGTCGTTTTCTCCGTTCTTCAATATTTCATGTGGTGTGGAAAAAAGGTGAGGAACTGCTGTATTGAAAAGGGAGTGGGAGAAAAAGGCATAGACAGTAAGTTTTATAATCATATAGGCAGCAGGTCTCACTGTTCAAGTTTTATAATCATACTGTACAGGCAGCAGGCCTCACTGTCCAAGTTTTATAATCATATAGGCAGCAGGCCCCCCCATCCAAGTTTTATAATCATATAGGCAGCAGGCCTCACCATCCAAGTTTTATAATCATATAGGCAGCAGGCCTCAC
>JAODKL010000017.1:11501192-11522303 GCA_026780765.1 Petrocephalus schoutedeni
TCCGGGATGACATGGATTATCTGGTCACCCTACATATAAACAAACTATATACACTTAAATAAACGCACAAAACTTCTATGTCAATGATGGTTTTAATACCCATCCTTAACGTTACCTGTAAGCTACACTGTAAGAAAAGTCCGTAAAAACAGAGTTCAATGTACCGTGTTAATATGAAGGAATTTTCCATATACATTTTCATAGGTGTTTTACCCTTTAATTTGAATTTCGCGTTGCATTGTGGGAGCAAATACACTCGCTAATGTCTATAAATTTAACAAAAAAGAATTCGTAAGAAAATGGACAATGTCCTAATAAAAATAAAAGCCGGATGGCAACCGGTTTCCACCGGTGGCAACTTGGAAGTTACGCGAAAGTGCGGGGGAAAGAGAGAGAAGCAGGCGAGCAAAACCAGAGCAGATGGATTTATTTTTGTATCTCCGTTACCTTAAATGTATTCATGAATATCTTTTTCTGCATCAGTCTACATATTTCTGCATCGAAAATTCGATCGAATAACCAATATACGTCCATCTCTGTCTTTTTGCTGGTACCGGCGGTGAAACTTACCAGTGTTAGCTAGATTAAGTAATGAATTATAAACATTTTGCGGGCCGTAAAAATAAAATTATAAATCGACTGTTGGTCAAATCTATAATGCTAGATAAATTGAGCATGATCGTATTCAGTCGCGGATTTCCCGGGATGAGTTAATTTTCTTCATTTACGGCCATAAACTGCGTGCTGCGGTTAAGGTACAGTCAGGGGTACCTTAAGTTATTCTCCTCACTTTGGTTCTTAAAGTGTTTTCTGCCACCAGTAAGGGACCTTTGAGTATAAGACCAAGATTAGGAGATAAACTTAAATACTTAAGTGAACATTTTAGGGGAACCTTAAGGAAGACATTTAAGGATGTTTTGTGACATTTACTTGACTTTAAGGAAATCTTAACATTTTGTGCAACCGGCCCCAGAATTTAAACCATTCTGTTCTCTCCCAGGACTCTTATGAAAGTTCTGGCTGGGGTCCTGCACAGGCGGCAGCATGGGTCACACAGCAACGGGCTGCCCGCAGACGTGCCTGTTTGTAAATCGGCGCACTACACTCAAATATCGGCCGCTGCCGATACAGCAAAAATTGTAAAATATCGGCCGATATATCGGTCAACCTCTATGATGAAGTACTAATTGATTTTATGTTAAATGTTTTACTAGGGCTGTGCATTGATTTTAAAAAATAACTAATTAGTTGCACTATTTTCTGCCACTAATCACGATTAAAACTTTATAATAATTACACAATGAATCCCTAAATTTATGTATAATTAACACAAAGGGGAGTATTATTCCAGTATTAAACAAAAGCATTTCATTGAATCCAGTGCAAGAGATATGAACTTGAGTGGGGGGGGGGGGATTTTTGGAAAAATATACAGCTTACAAATGTTTTTTTTTTTCTTTTATTGGGGGGTACATGCAATAATGTCAAGATTAAAGAAATTATTTAGTTTGTGCTCTTCTGTTTGGGGAAGATGATTAAAAATCATGAAATCAAAGTTTATATGAATGGCCCGCATTTTAATGTTTGCTTAACAGTTTAACTAAACTTGCAGTGTACAGATTATTAATTTCCAACAGAAGTACTATTTGCAAGCCAGTACAAGCTGAATTTCAGTGCTTTCAAAAACTCATTGAAAAGACATACCACATGTACATATAATTGCAGGTACTCAACAGGCATGCTGACACTATTTTATTCTGTGTGATCTGTGTGATCGATCTTAAATCTAAAACCTATTTGGCTCTAAGAACCTAAGCCTGACAACCACTAAAAGTACACTTGATAACAAGAAACATTATATGATTTTTAAAGCAACAGCCTCTAATAAAGTAAATACTGCAAATTATGATATTTTAATCCTATGCATGCCTCCATCTGGCAATTTTTAAAAATACCTGATGGCTTACCCATGAGACACTACCTGGATATTTTGGATTTAGCTCTGAATTCTGGGATTCTGTGTAACGTCACCACCTAAACTCTCACATTGTTTAAAACCAGGATGAAATATTATATTATAGGTTTTCTCATATTATTCTCCCATTTTATGTATCAAAATACTGCATGTGTTAATTAGATCAAAGAGAGATTTTCCCAGCCCTAGTTTTTACGTTAACTTTTCCTACTCCAAGGGACGTTCTCTCCTCTTTACAGTAATAAATGTCTCATCCTGGCTAGACACTGTCCTGCGTAGGCTGCGTGTGAGGCACAGTTTACATGTCAGTGTTTATGTGTCTGCGTGTTTCTGTTTGCACGTCGCCTCATGTCTGTGTGAATGTGAAGCTGCTTCCTCTTCGCGCCGTGTTCCCACAGAGCGGCCTACCCGACACCCAGGCCAAGTTCCACATCATGTTCCTGTTCTTTGCTGCCGCCATGTTCTCCGTCAGCCTGTCCTCTCTCTTCGGATACCACTGCTGGCTGGTGTGCAGAAACCGCTCCACACTGGGTGAGCCACCACTGCCAGATCCCATACAGTTTTACCGAACCCTCTCCATGCAGGGTGAGCCCCCACACAGAATCTACTGTACACAGGGTGAGCCCCTTCAGACAACCCACTCCACGCAGGGTGAGCCCCAACACAGAATCCACTGTACACAGCGTGAGCCCCTTCAGAGAACATGCTCCTTGTAGGGTTATCCCCCTCAGACAACCCGCTCTACACAAGGTGAGCCCCCTGATAGAACCCACTTTACACAGGGTGAGCCCCCAGACAGAACCCGCTTCACACAGGGTGAGCCCCCACACAGGTCCCGCTCCACACAGGGTGAGCCCCCTCAAACAACCCGCTCCACACAGGGTGAGCCCACTCAGAGAACCCGCTCCAGACAGGGTGAGCCCACTCAGAGAACTCGCTCCAGACAGGGTGAGCCCACTCAGAGAACCCACTCCACACAGGGTGAGCCACGTCAGAAAAGAAGAAGAGTGAGCCTCCCCACAGAACATGATCCATGCAGAGTAAGCCGCATCAGAGAACCCTAACCATCCTGGTTACCCCCCCCCCCCCCCCCCCCCATCCAGACCCAGAGCCAGTTGTCTTATTATGAGCTCCACCTTCTGCACCACAACGACATGCCATCAGAATGTGCTCTTACAAAAAGACGTAAATGGACCTATGTTGTTAAATTAGTATCCCTAGTCGGTGGTGATCGTGGCTATGTGTAATATAGGGCAACAGGACGCAGAGTGGTCAAGGAGCAAGACGAGAGCCTTGTTGTCCTCATTCCGTGCGGGGCTGCACTGAAACACTGCTACTGATCATAGTACAAACTGAAATTAGGGCTGCAGAGAAGAGCATCTGTTTATCCTGCCATCTTCCAGGTTTGTGAGGGCTATTTTTAGTCTGCAGTAACATTTCCTGATGTGTACGAATAGTGGCAGGGATATCTAAACCAATGTTTCCCAACCTATTCCTCGAGCACCCCCAGACAGTCCATGCTTTTGCAAAAATGTAAACTATCTGGCAGGGAGCAGGGAGGGAGCAAAAACGTGGACTGTCTAGGAGTCCCTTAGGACCGGCGCGGAAACACTGGTGTAAACCTCTGAAGGGTGGTTGTTTCAGATTCTGCAGTGAGGTGTAAGTGTAGGAACCTGGGGATTTACCATTAGCCTTGCAGTGTTTGAGAGGATGGGGGCATTGTCTTATGGAGTGAGTGCCTTGAGACTTCATTTTTTGAACCTCCAAGGGCTTCTTTGACAGTACAGATCCTCCTCATTGCAATTTTAGCTCTGAAACATTGAGACATGTCTGACACGTCCATGAGCGCAGTGATGTACATTCATTTATAGACAGGTGAGAATTCAGAGCTTGAAGTCTGTTTTTATAAGGTATGGAAAATCCAGGACTTATCTCTAAATAGGAGCATCCTACAAGCCCCCCCGATGTGCTTTAAAGACCTTTCTCTCTAATTGTTGTGCCTGCCTGGGGTTTTTAAAACCGTGATAAGAGCCAGACAAGAGCAGAGCAAGCGCAGCTTCCCTCAAGAGCGAATAGTCACACACAGTTAAGTAACTCTGGGTTTTATGTTTTTTTTTTTTTTGATTGACAGATGTTTGATTGACAGAATTTTGAGCTTTTGTGTCCTTCACTTCCAAGGCAGAGTGGGCTGGCAGAGTGATGCTTCTGTTGAGCCCTTCAGCACGGCCCTTAACCCCAATTGCTGTTGAGCTGCTGGATGGTCAGGTGTTGGTTTTATTTTTCACCCACAATTGTTTGCAGAGGCCTTCCGAGCCCCGGCCTTCCACGACGGGGCGGACAAAAATGGCTTCAGCCTGGGCTTCAGCGAGAACTTCCGGCAGGTGTTCGGCAACGACAAGAAGCTGTGGCTCCTGCCTGTTTTTTCCAGGTAACACGTTTCCCCCCAGCGTGTAGGTGGCATTTGGCTGACACAACGAAACTGTCCAGATCACCGCTCGACATCGCTGCGGCCCTCTGTCTCATGGAGGATTCTGCCGATTCCGAGCAACATTGCTGCAGGAAGAAGTAATGGCTGAGTTCCATAAAACAGGCAATACTGGATTCATCACTTATGCTGGATGCATCAGTAGTCTCTCCTAGGGGGTTTATTTCCAGATGGATGTGGTTGCTAATGTCATCTAGTGAGAAATGATCTAAGACTCATGTTATCTCTGAGCCCAGAAGCTACTCATAACTACTCATTACCCCAAAGTAAATCAACATTGTACACTGAGCTGTAAATTCCAGCCTTATAGATGCATTGATTCTTTCAATGGTCGTGCCATTAGGAGCTGAAGTTTGTGGTTATTTACCTGATATTAATCTTTGCAGTCTGAAAGTTAATGTGATGGTAGATGGAAAGTCTTTAGCAACATGTCTGTGCATGGTGTGCAGCCTTGGCGATGGCTGCTCATACCCCACCAGCTTCCTTAAGCGAGATGCTGAACAGCTGCCCATACCGGCTGGACAGAATTCACCCACCCAGAGGTGAGTTTGCATCGTTGGTAGATGGTGCTGCCCTCTGCTGGTGATGTCGATCTTGCCTTTCCGCTGCCTGGTGCTGGAGACACTGCACTTTAAGCTAATTTAAATCGGGGCTTGAAATGTTACTAAAATAATAAATTAGCACTGTCACTAAAACATAACTTATTTTTACTTTAGTTGGCTTTTAAGTTTTTGTTTTTGTCTTTTAAACGATATGTTAATATTTTCTATTTTTAATGTATCCCCATGCCTCTGTAAAGCACTTTGAATTGACTTGCTTCTGAATTGTGGTGTATAAATAAACTTGGCTCACCTCTTCCCATTTTAATTCTCCCCCAGTACTGGAGATGCCCCCCAGTTCCCTGCCAAGCCACTGAGGGAGTCCCAGAGTCGACTGCTTCCCACGGGCCATTCCTGGACGAGGAATGAGCGGGTCGAGGATAGGGACACGCGCGGTGAGGTCACTTACAGCCCCGGACTGCGTGCAGAAACTCGGGGTGGAAAATACATGGTTAGACCCAATGGTAAATCAGCACACAGTAAGCCACAGCCTGCGAAATATCCCTCAGGAGCCTAGTCATATAAATCATTACCTGCTCTCTACAACCTTACTCCAGTTATGATAAATTATTCATGCAGCTTTTTTGTAAGCCATGTTATTCATTCTCATTTGAAATTCTTTTTTCCCCAAACAGCATTTGCTTAGTAATTTTCTTACTTAAAATCTAACAAAACACTGTGATTTCCAGAAATGTACCTGATTAAAAACATGGCTGCCATTACTATGGCACTTGACATAAATCAGCAGAACCAACAGATTCATTTACAGACTTTTATAAATTACATACAGTGTGAAGCAGATGATATGATAAGATGAATATACCAGTCCCGTTATTTTACTTTACAGTGGAGTGTGACTGGACGTCCTGGGGAGGTTGGAGCGGTCATTTTAAGTTGCTTAACATTTGAGTAGATGTGTCTTACTATAAACATCAGTAGATCCAATGATCTGTGTTTGTTTTGTGCTTTAGGTACAAGCAACCCAGCCATGACCATAGAAAATGAGACGTAATTTTTAAACCTGGAGGTAAAGGTGGGTCACGAAATTGTATACTTAATATTTCACTCAGAATTCACCGTTTTACAAAACTCAGGCTAGCCCATAAACCTCAAACCTAATGAGAGAATATGTGTCTACTGAGGTCATGATATCACATTATAACATACTTTTCATGGGTATATTTAGTTAATCAATTAATTGCATTACATACTGTATACATATATGAACACACACACGCAGACACACGCACACACACCACAATTGTGTTAAGCTGGAAGGTTTGGGTACTGAAACGATGTTGTTCTAGCCATCGATCAAGCAAAATGCTTTTGGGAGAACAGAAGATATTCCTGTTTTTATTGTTTTACTCTTTATTTGCATATGCTCTAATGTTAAATAGTGATTAGGTTTTGGAGAAAATATTTATTTACTACCCAGGTAAATATCTTTAAACAATTCATTTGACTGCCAGAGACTTTTGCCCAGCATTCTGTGTGTAAAATTAAAGTTAAAATCTTTTTTATTTATTACAAAATATTACACTGTTTCCTGGAAACCTGGAACACTACATTTGCTTCACATTCTTGATTTATGTTCACATGGATCAGACCCAAACAAAGATTGATGTGACTGAGAAATCATATTCACATTTTTGACTACATATTGTACCTAGAATTTTCCACTCGGTGTATTGAATATGTATAACATCGGAAGTTTCTGGTATGAATACAAAGTCCAAACGATTTCTGGAGATCCGGAAAAAGGATTTGAGAGCATAAAGGCTTGTTTTTCTGCTAGCTGGTCGCTGATAACAATCCCAGAGCCTCACAATGCCTGATTAGGCAGCACCAGGCGATGGACGCTTCAGACATATCCATTTTCCTGCATATAATTGTGGCTTTTGAACACGATATGTGGGAACGAGGAAGCGGTGGCACTTAGAAAGCAAGGGAGCTGTTTGGGTTTGGGATATGAAAGCTGAAATGCATTGGGGGTCGGCCCCCAGGGTGCAGATAACATCACTGAAAGGGAGTCCAAGGTAATATTATGACTATTACTATGAAACACAATCGGTCCACTCAACCAGAGCAATGACTGAATATAGCCTCTTGAAGTAATCTCTCATTTGTATAAATTTTGTATATCATACATTTTTAAAACATAGAAAATTGTGAAAAAAAAAGCACGAAACAGACAGGAGTTGCATTTTTTGTAATACAAGCCAGATAGTGGGTTTTGTTTACGCGACATGAATAATTCACACGCTAAATCCTCAAGGCTCAACAATGGTAATTTAAACTGCAGTTTTAAAAGTTTATTATCTTTCATGGCAAGAAGCTTGCTCTTCAATGAATGCTAAATTATGGGACAATGTGATGTCACTGAATTTCCATTTCTCTGGAAAGGTTTTACCTATAAGACTTGGGTATAGTAATGATCCTGACTGGACAAACGCCCAGATTCGGAGCATGTGATTGCCTGTTTGACACATGTATTCATTTGTATTTTTATCATTTCAATTGCTGTCCATGTATGAAGCTGAGAGATGCTGTATGTCTACCTGATCCGATTGCCAACCCCCCCCCCCCCCCCCATGTTCTCCTCTGTATTCTCAGCCTCCAGACTGACAGCAGAGGGGTCCGATGAGTCCCCGCGCTTACCAGCCTGCGTAGGCACATGTCACCTATCTGCGTGTAACTCTGCCATCGCCTATCTGGGTGTCTCCATGCTCCTACTCGACGCAGTTTTTTTTTTTTTAAAAGCAGGTTTACGTCCTCTGTGTTATTTGCCAAGAAAGCAGCCGTGAGACGTCCAGCAGGGGCCTGTGCTGCAGACTTATGGAGCAAGATGAGCCCAAGGGCTAGGCTCATTTCAGTTAACCCAAGGGCTAAGCTCATTTCGGTTATACCTGAGGCCAGGCTCATTTCAGTTACTCCTGGGGCCAGCATAATTTTGGTTATAACAGGAACCAGGCTAATTTCAGTTACACCTACAGCCAGGCTCATTTTAGTTAGAGCCAGAGCAAGGATAATTTCAGTGGCTGGTAGCACTTAAGAGCTGATTGATTGATTCTGTTCCGGCTATATTTTATCTAAATGAGAAAAGCTCTGTCAGTTTAAAAACTGGAATATTTCACAATACTTGGATTTTCTGTCAGTGTTATCTAACATTGTTTTCTACATGCATCTTTTTATACATGTGAAATGTATAAATTGCAGAATAAGATAAAGCATTAAAGTGCTACACAAATGCAGATTCCCATGCGCCAAATAGGGATGTAAGATTATTTGTATACCTTAGCATTAAGCTGAATTTTCTTGTGATAGAATAATGTGTTGAAAAGAGCAGATCTAGCATATTAAACATCTGGGGAGGCCACAGTTGCTTTAGCTTTTACAGGAAGACTGTTTCATGTTTCCACCACTGCAGAGTTTGCACAATATCTATGACACTGCAGCTGCTGAACATTTAATTGGGGATGTCCTGGCTGTTACATAGACCAGGTACTCCCAGCCATGCCTGCTTTAAGTGAAACTGGGTTGAGGTACCCTGTGGTCCACCTGATCTCCAGTGATGGCTCACAATAAGGTGGCTACATTATCTGGCACTCTCGATCTGGGGTTTGTTCCCCCACACCCGGATTGTCGGATTTCAACAGGCAAACCAGATTCGGCTCTTCCATTTTCTCAGGCTTGTGGCCTCAAATCAGCACTGCATGATGCTTGATATAATTCAGTCTGTGTTTTCAGCAGTAATGCTGCGTCATATGGTATTAACTGGGACGTGTTGCCGTGTATTCCCCATATGTTCTTTCCGTACTTGCTCACGCTGGAGGAAAGGACAGCAATCTGGACCATTATTCTAAATTAGACACGGAACAGCACATCCGTCTGTCTGTTTGAATATTCCAAACCAGGGATGTGGGCGTGAAGCCGTGATCTGCGGGTATCAGCTGAGTGTGTGTGGTTTCTGTTGTAGCATATAGACTGATATGCACCGACGGAGAGCCTCCTCCACAGGGACGAGTGGGCCTTGAGGCAAGCTCGCGGCTGCGTCTGCCTCCAGGGTTCCCTGCCTCAGCTGAGTCATCCACAGACAGAACCTTTGCACTACAGGGTCTCGTTAATTATTTAGTTTATTTGCGTCACAAAGCCTCAGTTCCCCAGCTGCTGCTGCCTGTTAGTAGCCTGACCAACATCAAGCGGGTGAACTTGAGCACTGTGTAATGAATGACTAGCTATTGCAGTTTGAGACACAACGTGGGACAAGAGCCACTGACATTCGTTAAGGTCTAACCATGAGAAATCGCGTGAAACGTTATTCCATTGTTATCAATTATATCAAGATAAATGACATCGCTGACTCATTCCAGGAATTAAGAATTACTTGTACAATGAATACTATGCCATGTAATTTACTGTGAACTGTTAAAAATGTTTGGTTTTGTTACACCAAGGAATGCTGCATTACTTCTTTGAGAAGCTTGTCTTACTATATATGCTTTTAACAGATGCAATCGGTGTATTACACAGTAGTAATCTATAATCTATTTTTGTATGGTTCTATTTATTGGTGACAAAGTTTTTTTTTTTTCCCTTGGGCATAATTGTTAAGGCTGTTTAGTGTGTGTTATGCCTTGTCTGGATAAAGAAATAAAGTTTGGTGCTCAAGTTTCTTCTCAGCAGCTGTGAACTTGTGGGCAGTCTCTTAACACCCAGCCAGTTTCTTGCATCACAAATCATCGCTGCCCAATGAAAACTGTGCATATGCACTTTTTAACGATTGTGGCATATACCCATTCTGCTGTCTACTAACAGCGTGACATCTAATTGACCAATGAAAAGATGTATCATGAAGTAGATAACACTCATATTCGTGATTTGTATGATTTACCGTATACCGCTATATAAGTTGATAACTAGACAGCTAGCTAAATAAAATTGTGAATACAAAGCAAGAACAGTTTGTACCTTAAAACTGACATATATGCCTCACTGACGACAATCCACCTAAGTCCATTTAAATCATTAAACTGACCTCTGTGTAAAGATAGGTTTCTATTTGTGATGCTATGCATGGATCATTTCATTGTTTTAGATTATTACACCGAACGCTATTACAGAGGATTTAGGTGATGATGGAAAGCTTGCAACAACCCAGTGTAACCCACATGGCAGAACACCACACCTCTGCTTTTATTACTTAAAGATCTGATGATTCCTTGTGTGAATGCAGGTAATGACATGAAATAATGAAGGTATTCCCTTTAGAGTCAGATACACACACAACCCTTTCAGGAGAAAAAAAAACGGCCAAATTAAAGCAATTAATATCCTAAGTAAGAAAAGTCTGAAGCCTTTATTTACAAAAGCTCTAAAAACAATCAGCCTTTATACTGCCAAATTACTCTGTAACAGGGACCCTTAGCAGTAAAATAAAGAGAAATCAGAATGTAACGTGAAGTGCTTTCTAGTGAAAGACAAGAACCGATGACTGATCACACGTCCTGTCCATGCAGCGTAGGTCTCCAAAGCCCAGGTTACCGAAGAACAGAATGTACAATGTCACCCTTCAAATGGCATGGACACATGCGGAAGCTCGAGGAAAAATGATGAATTGTAAAGCAATACAATATCTCAAAACAACCAGCACAAAACCAGTACTACAGGTAAAAATAATGCCACTGTAATCAGGTGCTTGAGTTGGTTAAGATTTATGTTAAGAAGCATTTTCTTAAATGAATAAAAGCTGAATTTTCATACTAAAACACTACAAAACGTTCAAGTTATTTTAGAAAATGGAGAGGAAAACAAACCTTATGGGAAACTTAATGGTGACCTCATTTGACTGAGTGGCCAATACTGCTTTTTGTATCGTCAATGGATCTGAAACAGGTGCCATGGAGATGCGGGGAAGAACATTCTGTGAAACAACTGTGAGCAGTGCACGTGTCAAGGTGAGGTCAGCTAATCCCCACTCGCCCCAACTCAAGAGACCCTGATCACCGGGAGATGCTACAGGGGAAGTGGGCCAGCTCTGCTGATCAGGCCATACATTCGACAGCACGCTTTACGTATGTGCCAACAATAAATTATATATATATATAAAAAAAGGAAACGTATATAAAATGTAGTTAATATTAAGGCTGAGCTTTGTGGGAAGAAATTAAAACCCAAGAATTTTTCCTTGAGTGAAACGTTAATGTAGAAAAGGCAACTAAATGGAGGGGGGGGGGGGGGGTCTCTCGTTCTTACACCATTGATCAAGGAAGAAACGCCAGTCTTGCAGCTTTATAAAAAGCAAAAATCCGGACGAGAGTTTTAAAGTGCCAATTTCCAAGGTCCGTTTTATGAAAAAGAACTAAAAACCCACATTTGAAAGCACTGCACGTGATATTCAAATGAACCAATCGGCCACTCTAAACTGCATTAACGGTAGGGGGTGGGGGGTGGGGTATTTCTGCGGACAGCAGTGAATCATTCCCATCTACTGCCAGACCCAGAAAGAACTTCACGATCCTTCCATCCACACTTTTTCTCCTCAAGCCTTGGCCTTCCTGTAGTCACAGTGGTGGACTGTGGTACATACCAATGCAGGAAGGTAGGGGTCAGGAGTCAAGGTCAAGGGTCAGGGGGGAGGGGTGGGGGGGAGGAGTCACGACTGAGGCTTGCTGGCCTCCTCTTCATAGGCGTTGCCTGTGCCGTTCTGCACGTAAGAGGAGCCCGAGCCTAGGCCATACAGGTGTCCACAGTACTTGGCATCATCGATATGGTCCTCGAAGAACATCTGGAAAAGACAGAGCACACATTACGCTCACATTACGCTTAGAGCGATCACATGGAGGGGAAAAAAAAGGATCCAGCTTAAATACATCTACAGCAGCACTTCAGCTTTGTGAATCCTGAGGTCGGCAAGATTTTTTCGTTTTGCCCGTATAAGCAAAATATATTTTTTCCAGCTTGCAAAACTGACAGTTTCTCCATAAGAAGCCTCTCAGTATTATCCACTTTATAAAGCTGGGTACTTATTATAGCAACTCAGTGTAACCATCTTGTACAATGGTCCCCCTCTCAGGATCAAATGATAACGGAACAGGTTTACGAGACTCGGTGCTTCAATACTACACTGAATAAACCAGCCCCTCTCTGCGACTGAACCCTGCTAAACTTTTCAAGATGTACTG
This sequence comes from Petrocephalus schoutedeni, assembly GCA_026780765.1. Classification (NCBI taxonomy): domain Eukaryota; kingdom Metazoa; phylum Chordata; class Actinopteri; order Osteoglossiformes; family Mormyridae; genus Petrocephalus; species Petrocephalus schoutedeni. The sequence goes on from JAODKL010000017.1 coordinate 11,513,436, forward strand.
CACTGAAAATATCAAGCATAATACATCAAAAGGCATAGCCAGAGGTAATGGAAGGGCAACAGAATGCTAATCCTCGGTCTAGCTCCCCAATGAGCTGATCACTGATGCTCTTATCTTAAAAGGTGGCCATATTTGATAGCATTCTCTTGAACTAGCTGTCTCTTGTCAGCATGCCTGTGTATGTTTACATATGTTAATGAGACGCATGTGTGCAATGGTGTGTACGCTACCTCTCTCATCTTGAAGAAGGCCATGCCTGTGAGCAATGAGTCAGACCCAGCCTGGTGCTGGGGGCCAATCCTCTCAAGCTCCAGCTGTTCAGCCACTTCCTGCAAACCACCCTGTCAATCAAACAGCACTTGGTCACCTGACTGGCTAAAGCCCAAACCGGCCAACCATTCGTGTTTGTTGGTCAGCTGAAGTTAGAGCAAGCATACTAGCCGTGATAAGTAACCACGCTAGGATTAAAAAAAGCAGATAGGGTGTGAGTAAAACCTACTGATATTAGGGGAAACCTTTCAAATGCTGACATCAGCCTTCACCTTTAGGTTTTTGCAGCTCTTCATGAGGTACTTCACATCATAAATAATGGGAAAAAACAAACGCAGAATCTCAAAGAAGTCCACTTCTTCTTCAGGCAAATTGGAGTTGGACAGGATTTTGATTAGGTAGCCGAAGTCATAGCCGCTACAAGAAAAGGCAACAAAACAAGGTGAACAGGAGTGGATGTGGCAATAAAACTAATATTTACTGAATGAATGAAATTGGAATGAATGAAATTTAAAAATGTGCCCACAAGACCGCATGGTACGGCCCGCGAGGGCTCGGACCTGTGGAAAGACAGCCAGTGGATGCCCTCACACAGGACGACCCCAGACGTCATCAGCAGCTCGGCGAAGTACTGAGTCTCGATTCCCTCGTCCTCGTGCTTCTTGAACTGGATTCCCGACGAGGTCAGCAGCTCGATGGAGTCCTGAGCGTACATGTCCTCTCTGCCAGGCGCAGTGCAAACGAAAACTCAGGGCTGACAGCCAAACCCCATCGCCTCCCCAAACAGCACTGCAGATAGTTCATTCTTTAGATCATTGATCATGTCATTCGATTTTATGCATGAGCGTTTTAGACTGGTTCTTAATTCACGTCACGCATTGATTCCACTATTAAATTACAACACAAAGCTTGCATTCAAAAACTAACTGCGAAACATTAGCAGGGAAAAAAACAGTGTGTAAGTGCATTAAAGGGTGGCTAAAGAGGAAGAATGATACATGTATGACAGGAGGAATGATAGTCTGTTTGTTAGAAATGCATGTATTATTGCACAACTGAGGTTATACAATTCCAATAACCAAACAGCCAACACAATTTTACATGTCCAAGAGATTAAGACACCAATATCAGATTCAAGACATTCTCAATCTGTCAAGCTCAAACTGAAGTAACCCAGTACACAAAACAAGACAATAGACCTAAAACAAATACATAAACTCTCATACAACAATATACACACTCACACCTACACACGCACTCTATATGGACAAAAGTATTGGGGCACATCAATTAATCAATGAATGCATGCGTTTCATTTCAGACCCATGTACAGGTATATAAAAGTCAAGCACCAAGCCATGCAGTCTGATTTATAAAGATTTGTGAAAGAATGGGTCTTCCTGAAGCGCTGAATGAATTCAAGAATGGTACCATAGGATGCCACCTTCACAATAAGTTTGTGAAATTTCTTCCCTGCTAGATATTCCATGGTAAGCGGCATTACTGCAAAGTGGAAGCATTTAAGAACAACAGAAAAGCAGCCACTAAGTGGCAAACCACATAAAGTAACAGAGTGGGGTCGCCGAGTGCTGAGGCATATAGTGCATAAAGTCAGCAACACACTGTTGACTCAGTAACTGCCTTAACCTCAGCATAAAAACTGTGCGCCAGGAGCTTCATAGAATGGGCAGGATGTCAGAAGAATGATACCTGACTGACTGCATTGTGCCAGCTGTAAAGCTTGGTAGAGGAAGGGTAATGGTATGGGGGTGTTTCGCAGAGATTGGACCAGGATCCTTAGTTCCAGTGAAGGCAACTCTTAGTGCTTCAGCATACCAAGACATTTTGGAATATTCTATGCTTCCAACTTTGTGGGAACAGTTCGGGGAAGGCCCTTTTCTGTTCCACCATGACTAATCCCCATTGCACAAAGCAAGGTCCATAAAGACATGGTTGGGAGAGTTTGGTGTAAAAGAACTTGGCTGGTCTGCACAGATCTTTACCTCAACCCCACAGAACACCTTTGGGTTGAAATAGAATGGAGATTGCGAGCCAGGCCTTCATGTCCAACATCAGTGCCTGACCTCACAAATGCTTTTCTGTATGAATGGGCGACTCCAAAATAGTGTGGAAAGCCTTCCCAGAAGAGTGGCAGCTGATACAGCTGCAGACTCTCTCTCACTCACACACACACACACACAGACACACTATACACAAAAATATACAGCACAATGCAAGTCTTAGGCAATCAAAAGAAATGTCTAAAGCTATTTATCTGAGTTGTATGTGTACATTTACTCAGAACAAAAACACAATTAGAACATACAAATTTGGAGAAACAATATCTAATAATAATAATAATAATAATAATAATGTCTTCTGTTCTCCTAAAACTTACTGACATCTTGTTGCACGGCTAGAAGAACACTGCTTTGGTTCCCAAAGTTCTCCTCAGGGGCACCTCAGCCATTCCATGGGTTTATTAAATTTCCCCACCAGCTCACTTAATTAAAAAAATACCACAGTCAATGAAATATTGATTAGCTATTGGAGGTGTGTTGACGGTTGAGTCAAAAAAGAATACATGGGTGTAATGGACAGGTGCTACGAGTCCTGAGGTGATTTTAGCAGAGATTTTGAAATGGCTAAACTGAAACAATTTGGCAGGCATGACAGCATAATTTTACACCAGCATGAAAATCATTTAAACATCATTTCCTTTGGCTGCCTAAGACTTTTGCAAAATACTGTACAGATACACACACACATTCCATTTCCAGCTGGTCACTAACAAATCCTGCGTGTGACTGAGGAATCCAAGTTTGCCAAGCCTGTTCTGGAGCACGGTCACCTCTGTATTGTACATCACACTTATTACACTTACTAATAATTCCAGGCCCGCCTGGTTACAGCCTCACAGCAGTTTTCCCAGTGAGAGCGCTCTCTCGCCATTTTAGGAAATATCATCAGAGAATTCGGCAAATGCACGGAACCTTATTATAATATAGTGACATATAAGTGGAGCCCTAACATGTTAAAAGGGACTGGGGAAAAAAGGGAGTAGGAAGAAGAGAGTTCTGCACTTACGTGAGATTAAACTTGAAGTTGAACTGCCACGTTGATGTTCCCGGGGGGTACTCCCCCTGTTCATTCATAAAGGTCAGGCCCAGCTGGATAATCTTCAGCAAATCCACATTGCATCGCAATAACTGGTACTGGTAATCCGCATTGCTCCTAAACTCTCCGATCGGTCGAGCAACTACACCTGGAAACTCCGTATCCTGCAAAGAGTGAGGACCACCGGACAAATAAGTAAATTAGCTGCAGCGTAATATTACTGTTGAATAATGCAGACACCCAAAAACAATGTCTTCCAATTGATGTAATTTATCATTTATACGAGCCCACATTGAGGATACGCTGGCATATTCTATTTTAAATCTATTTTAAAGTACTGCTAAATTTGGGGACTAACCCAAGAATAATCTGTGTATCATCCATTAACACCAGCTACCAAAGGACAGTACAGACTGTCAGTGTTTGACGTGTTGTAGGCCAGGGAAAACTTACCATTGCAATGTAGTTATATTTGCGGATGACCTGACGGATTTTCTTCAGTTCCTCCTCCAGATTACAAGCCCAAACCTCACATATTCTTTGGCTATGATCCACAGTTGCTGCGGGCATAGTGCCAGGTTTAGATGCAAGGCATCAAAAACAAAAAACCTTCCCGGTAAGGACAATGTCATGGAACTTGGGGGTCCTAGTCCTTTTTTAAGGCCTACAACAAGGAGGGAAACATAACAAATAGGACACTCACTCGCTTAACGGTGTACAGAATATTTTTACAAATGGCCAAGAAGTGTGAATATGCCACACATCACCAAAATATGGCTGTCTATATATTTCTGCCATGAAGTATGTAAAAACCTTTATGTTAAAATAGCCCATTAACAAATTTTTCGTTCTACATTTCATATTACAGTTCTGTGTACAGTTCTGGTTTTACTTCTGTGTTAGGCATTAAATGCATGAGTGAAAGTGCCTTGGGGTGGAAATGATCTACTGAAGTATTGCAAAGAAGGGATTATATAAGCTGCAGGGTTATGTATTCAGCAAAGGAGACTTCCAATCAGTTATCCTCTGCCAAAACAGTGCACCTGCAGAGCAGACTGCTTATACATACACATGAATAAATGAAAGCTTGTGTTATTATACGGGGACAACATTGGCGTTAATTACATAAGCAATAACTGTAAAATGCGATCATGAGTTGTCAGGATTTAAATCAATAAACTGGAAGCAATAGTTGGAAATCCCTTCCGTCTGTCACATGCATGGGAGTCTGTCATGCATACAGAGAGCGGCAGTGCTGGCAGTCTGCGCAGACTCACTCGCACCGAAGGCTCAGCGCCGGCAGCTACAGGCGGACAGTCCGCAGAAAATGAACTCCTGACCCACAAAGTTATTCCGCCGAGTCAGGGACAGCGGGACACGTGTGAGCAGCTGGCCGACACCGCGGCGGCTCTGACTGCTGGTGTGAGACCCGATCCCCCCGCGGCTAACCGCGGCGTCAGCCAGCTGCCCGGGACGAGCGTGCTTTAGCTGGGGGGCAGCAGCCCAGCTAAATGCGCCTCAGCAGCCGGACTAAAGGCCTTAATTCGCTCGATGCGCGGACTGCCGTTGCCGCTGACCGCCGGCTGCCGGCCGGCCGCCGGGGCCGCTCCGGGTTCGGCTCCTGGGGCTGGTTCGGCTAGCGCGCTAATGCTTCCAGCGCCCCCTCAGACCGCAACGCCGACTTACCTCCGCTAAGGCTTAGGGCACGGCACCGAGCGCTAATATTTACCTTGTTTAGAAAAGGAGCGGGCCCCGGGCTCTAGCTTTCAAACAGTTTTATTTTGTGCAGCACGACAGACGGCGAGCCTCCGCCTCTCCGCTTCCATCACGGCCGCCGCCGCCGCGCCGCGCCGCCCCGTGACGTCACGAGGTCGCGTGGCCACGTGACCGCGCGACCGCGACCTTTCCACTCCGCGCGTGGCCGCGGCTCGCGCTCTGCTAAGTGAGAATCTGCAAACGTGTATACTGCTGGCTCGAACATAAATTGATTTTTCATACGGATTTTTTTAATTAAATGATTATAAGCTTAACCCGCTTGTCCGCGGCAGTTCGGTTCGGTTCGGTGTTTTGCAGTACGGCACTACATTTGCTATTTTACTCTTGCAAGGAATTTTGAAGTTTCACACTTGGAATGTTATTGCAGTCGGACTGAGCCTCTGTCTTGCATAGCAGCTCAGTAAAAAAGGATTTTAGTATCAGTTTGCTGAGATAGCGAATACAAGCGGCCGAAATGAGCTTTCTCCGCAGGGTGGCTGGGCTCTCCCTTAGAGATAGGGTGAGAAGCTCAGTCATTCGGGGGGAGCTTAGAGTAGAGTCGCTGCTCCTCCGCATCGAAAGGAGCCAGATGAGGTAGCATGAGGGCATCTGGTCAGGATGCCTCCTGGACGCCTCCCTGGTGAGGTGTTCCAGGCATGTCCCACTGGGAGGAAGCCCCGGGGAAGACCCAGGGCACGCTGGAGAGACTGTCTCTCGGCTGGCCTGGGAACGCCTCGGGATTCCCCCGGAAGAGCTGGACAAAGTGCCCGGGGAGACTGCTGCAAGTCCAGCGACCCAACCCAGAAAAGCGGTAGACGATGGATGGATGGATGTTTTGCTGAACATGAGATGCTATCCAGTCCAGTCCAGTACAAATACGGGGAAGTTAGTCCTTTTAACAGACCCAGTTCTACATTTGAAGTAGCTGGAATGTTCTGTTCTTCAGATGCCTGGAGGAGGAATGCTGTTTTTAAGCTGGACTGTTCTGGCTTTGAGGTGGCCATACCTGTCTCCCTAATGGTGTGCATAAACAAAGAAATAATCATGATTCATGCTCAAAGCAGAATTTCTTTGGGATGAGGAAAGAAACCGCTTTCCGAGCTGTCTGACAGCTGAAACCCAAGAAGGAGGTGTGTTTTAGCAGAAATTAATGCTAGAAAATAGATCCAGATGTCACACTGCCCCAGTCTTTTTTTCCACTAAAACCGTGTGTCAAATGATAAAAATAACTGTATGATGTATAGTGAATATTTTTCTTTCTGTTTTCATCTTCCAAGATGGGTGCTGGTCCAATCCTTAACAAACCTCACACATACATTCAAGCACATGTCACACTCTAATGGTGCTTCATCTCCAGTGCAGAATATCTTTAGACTGAGTGGGAAACCTACTGACCAAGCTGGCTGATCCCCGAAACACACAAAGGAGGCGAGGATAGATCCAGATGTCTCAGACTGCATATACCTTTTTTTCACTACAGTTATGTATCAAGTGATAAAAAAAAACTAAACAGTGCCCAGAGATCAGTTATCTCACTTTAATTTCATTTGTCCTCTGATATCTATCCATCTTCCAACAGTTTATCATAGTCAAGGTTGTGTGGGGTCCTGGAGCCTATCCCAGGCAGCACATGGCACAAGGCTGGGTTCGCACTTATTGGAGTTGGATGGATGGCACGCTGGCGCCTAGTATCGGCAGTTACATCCTTCAGGCAGTAGAGGGCGGTGAAAATGCACATTCTTGACAGAGCTATGGTACGCTGTTAATGACCTGGTTCTACCACTAGTGTGCTCTGTCACAACATGAGTATGGAGCCTGCTGTTTCACCGAGTGCTCTCTGAAGGAACATTATGGGATGGATGTAAGTGATGAACTGTAGTGAATAATATGTTTTCCTGGTAGTTATCAGTGCTCTTTTCTGGTCCCTGCAATGTTCTCAGATTATATACTTTGATATTTGTGTCTTTTGGTCTAATTTTATTATTTTTTTATTTTTATTTTTGTTCCATGATTTCTGGTACGTAAGGGTCAGTGGTTCCACTGTGATTTCAGGTTCATTCACCTGGCCCTGCCACACACACTCCAGGACCTCAGGACAGAGGGGATGCCTCCTTCAGGTCACCATTAACATGGAAGTACCTGAGAAGAGTGACAGCATACTACTGCCCTCTATGGGTGAACCAAAAGTACTAGCCATGACATTTATTTGACATTTTCTATTTTAAAAACAAACTCTTATAAGGTCTAAATTTATCCTGTCAGCCCAGTTTCTCTGTTCTTGCACTTTGTAACACAAATAGTGAATGACCTGGAGGGCTGCCAAATGTCTTCCTCCATGAGTTTCCGGAGCTGGGTCGTCTGGTCATCACATTTATGGACTTATCTTTTATGGTTTTATGCAGCATTAATCTTTAGCGTAAGTCACTATTAGGAGACCCTCTGTCCAAATGGCATCCAGTCCAACAGACAGAACCCTGTCAGTACTTGGGGGGGAAGATAATTAAAATGTATGCTAATTCAGTAGATTCGTGTAGATTCACATCCTACTGTACTCCTTGGTTTGAATCTCATGCTTACTTCTTTTTGCTATCCTTCAGGGGTCTCCCAACTCACACCTGTTCTCAGGTACCCACAACTGTACTCAGGTAAATACCAGGACCTGGTATGGCTCACCAGAAGCCAGGTAGGATAAAAAACCTACCGAACAGTAGCTCTCCAGGACTGGAGTTGGAGACCCCTGCTATACTTCATTCCATGAAGCTCTCAGCGGGGTGCTACAATGCATCAGCAAACTTCTAGATGAATCATGGCAACAAATAAACTAATAGTTGGTAACATGCTATGTTAGCTGGAAAGCTCAGAATGAAATGGTCCTAAAACCCACAGCTGAGGTAGGTAGTTCAGGTCCAGAAAGTAAAACTACAGACCAAGATTTTGCTTCACCCAACCAGTTGAGCAGAATCAGTCATAGTCACAGAGAATTCAACTGGTTGATTGAAACAAAATCTTAGTCTGGATTGTTTTTTTTCTTCTTTAACTATCCACTATACTCAGATGGTGTGTGTTGTCCTACCCTTCAATAGTATTCATTCATTAATTTTTTTCCCAGAAAAGAAGCTGTCTAAATTATTTACATGATGTATATAAGTCACTGTTTACCATGCCATTTTCTTGGAGAATTTATTTAATTTATGTCATTAGAATTGTTTTAAATTAGCCATTATTCTGAAGCATTCGTATTCCTAAAATGTCCAAATGCAGCTTGTCTCTCAGTGTTGGAGCGCATTAGACTGCAGGTCAGATAGACAAAGCAATCAAAGAACTGACCAAAGACCCATTAGCACAGATTGGATGTACTCAAACAGAACAGCAAATCCAGTGTCAAAAACAGCAAATATTAATTGGGGTTTCCAAGCAATCACTCAGAAATTCCCCAGTGTGTTTGCAAGTTGCTGTAATGGAGAGATTGGAAAATGTTCCTGTAGGAATTTGGCTGTCGTGGATTTGATTATTACGACCGGGAAGGAAAAAACAATGAAGATGGACAAAATAATTGTGAAGATAAAATGTATTATCATTTATTAAATTTTCTTTACACACCAAACTGTCATCTACTGTGTGTATTGCGATAATCATCTCTACATCGTCTTCATCCATCCATCTTCCAACCCGCTTATCCTGTTCAGGGTCGCGGGGGGTCCGGAGCCTATCCCGGAAGCAATGGGC
>JAODKL010000017.1:11525438-11543751 GCA_026780765.1 Petrocephalus schoutedeni
AACTGGGCCGGATTTGAACCCTGGTCCCAGAGGTGTGAGGCGGAAGTGCTACCCACTGCGCCACCGTGCCGCCCCTCTACATCGTCTTGTTTTCTAATTTTTTTTGGAGGTATACAGTACTCTGCCCCATTTTTATTATGACAGCATTGTGTAAAAATTACTTTACAGCGATTAATCGTTAATCTTCCAGCCATGTGGGGAGAGCCTGGAACATATCCTAAGCAGTACAGGGGGACACCCTGGAAGGGATGCCAGTCCATTACTAGGCAGACACTCTCAGGGGTGAGGATGTGCTTCCTGTTCCAATTGCAGAAGTTCAGTCTGCCAAAGACAGTGATGATGCCCTTCTACTCTGCCACTGCTGAGTCCATCCTTACCTCCTCCATCACCATCTCCTTGGCTGCTTCCACTGCCAGGGATAAACAGAGGCTACGCCGCATCATTCGCAGTGCCGAGAAGGTGATTGGCTGCAGTCTGCCATCGCTTGTGCGTATGACCCCCCCCCGCCCAAGCCCATCTAATTAAGCTGCTGCTGCACTGCATTGCACTATGCATATTACTGTATATGCATTCTGCACATTATTTTATTTTCTAGTTATGTATATATTTTATACATTGATTGTCTTGCTCTGCCTTGCTTGTCTCTCACGATACGCTCATGAATTAAAGCACTTGGTGATAAATGCACAATTCTTATTCTGATTATTATTATCGTTATTCTGAAATTTAGCGTTGCCAGGTAGCCTAAGCACACATCCTTGGAATGGAGGAGACAAGGGGAAACCTATGCAACAAGGCCAATAGGTGCCAACTTCTCCCGCACAGGGCAGAGAGTGAAACCTTCGATCCTGGATATGTGAGACGACAATGTACTACTCAGTCAGCCCCTTTGCCAGCCCCACTTAATATTCTAACTAAAATTGTGGTACCTATCCAACTATGGCTTTTTTGGGCTTCTTGCAGTGATCCAAGTAGCAAAATTCCTTCTTTATTTTACGTAGACATGTAAGCCTAGCCCAAGAATTTATTAGTGACAGTTGAATGCATTTAAAGGAAGCACAGGATATGAGGGAGGGGGAGACCCTGGACAGGATGCCAGTCCGTCAGAGGGCACACAAGCAGACAGGGAAACTGAAAGTGAAACTCCAGAGACACAGGTCTGTGCAGGACCTGAACTTATAACCCAGGAGATATGTGGCCACATTGCTAATAGATTGCTAATAGAACTAATAGATAGATAGACATACAGACAGACGGACGAAAAGACGGACAGATGGATGGATGGATGGATGGATGGACAAAGAGATAGATAGATGGATGGATGGATGGATGGATGGATGAAAGATGGCCACTTTATTTATCTCAAGGGGAATTTAAGAGCCTAGAAGTAATAAGATGAGAATGATTAGAGAGACATTTACCCTTATTTATTCCTCCTACAATTTTCCCTCCCCAAGTGCATCTTGGGATTTATTGAAATAGCAAGCACAGCAACTAAACAAGCCTACTGGGGAATCAATGTATGATTGAAGGTCTTTTCCCAGTTTCTGTGAGAAACAGTTTTGAGCTCCTGTTGAACAGCTATGGAGTTGGACACGTTGGAAGATCAGTGTGAGAGAGCCAGCCAGGCCCCCATTTCCTGCAGATCTGTCTGCTGGGAACTGCTCCTCCCACTGAACAAGGACATTAGGGACTGTCTAAAAGCTTCACACCACAGACTATGGCCCGTTTGCCAGCGACACATACTTATGAGAGTGTAAGGTCAGGACAAAACATGGGAAAGTATATTTGTATCCTTTGAGATACCTGAAATACCAAAGTATATGGCACTTTATATTAATAATAGACTACAGTATATCAATATGAATATTTGAAAAAAAATGTCGTACAAAGATTGGCTCATTATTCGACAGCAAAGTACCTTTTTTAAAATAAGAAATGGAGTGTTTATAAGGCCATATATAAACTTGGAGGATAGTTTGCATTTTATCCCAGCCTGTGTGGCTTTCAGATATTAGTAAGGTGACTATCTTCTGTGAACACCCTGTTTCTGAGAGCCATCTGCATCTAACTGGCCATCTGCACTGGTTCTGTCTCATCCATCTTCAACTCACTGACCCTAGCTGGGGGGGGTGAACCCTATCTTAGACAGCATAGGGCACACAATGTTAGTCTATCTCTGGGGCAATTCAGAGGTGCCATTTCAAGTTTCCATTAGCATTTTGCTATGCAAGGTATTAGACGGGAGTGATGCTTTAAGCTTCATTTTTTATTTATTGTTTTAAGACAATCAGTTTAAGTACGGTTTAAGGGGAACAGTGCTGTCATCAGAGACATGACAGGCTCCATTTCACCCAACTGCATGATTTTGGACCGTGGGAGGACACTTGCAAAACATGGGAGGTGGTACTCAATCGCCTAGCCCCAGTACTCAATCGCCAAGCCCCAGTACTCAATCGCCTAGCCCCAGTACTCAATCGCCAAGCCCTAGTACTCAATCGCCTAGCCCCAGTACTCAATCACCTAGCCCCAGTACTCAATCGCCAAGCCCCAGTACTCAATCGCCTAGCCCCAGTACAGTACTCAATCGCCTAGGCCCAGTACTCAATCACCTAGCCCCAGTACTCAATCGCCTAGCCCCAGTACTCAATCACCAAGCCCCAGTACTCAATCGCCAAGCCCCAGTACTCAATCACCTAGCCCCAGTACTCAATCGCCAAGCCCCAGTACTCAATCGCCAAGCCCCAGTACTCAATCGCCTAGCCCCAGTACTCAATCCAGTACTCAATCGCCAAGCCCCAGTACTCAATCCAGTACTCAATCGCCAAGCCCCAGTACTCAATCGCCTAGCCCCAGTACTCAATCGCCAACCCCTAGTACTCAATCGCCTAGCCCCAGTACTCAATCACCTAGCCCCAGTACTCAATCGCTAAGCCCCAGTACTCAATCGCCTAGCCCCAGTACCACCGACTAAGCCACCGTGCCTAAATCCAGTGAGCTTCCTGCACCTCTCTGTCAAATTGAGTAGCTTATTTATGATACAATGAAATTCTCTTGCAATATTTACTGAACTGCCAAACCATTTTAAAGCTGCAGGGCATATGAAACCTTATGTAATAAAACAAATGAACAGCTTGAATGGAAAAGGTACACTAAGATCCAAACTACTACGTTTGTCGTATCAAGTATTCTGCATAAGCGACTTCTGAGTGAGTACTGAGTAGCAGGTTTCCAGAAAAAAAAAATAAATTCTGAACATACATCTTTTACTTGTATTCTGTGATTATTAAGTTTGAGAGAAATGTGTGTGTTCAGTGAGTCAATATTTACTTATCAAAATGTATAATGTGCTCTGCTGATGCCAGACTTGACATTTAACAAAGAAGAAAAATGTTAATGGAAGACTTCTTTAAGAGACAGCTAAATGCAGTCATTTATTTGTTTTTGTTCACAACACACAAAGCCAAGAGTTATTTTCTGTTTGAGAACAAAAAATCAATATTGGGTTACTCTCAAAAACAAATGCCACGTAACGGTTTACTGAGGATAATCTGCTTCTAGCGGGCAGTGGCTGTTAAAGAGTGTTAATCCTTTACAACTGGAGTGTTTCGCTTAGAGAAGGGATAATATGACAGCTCACGGTGGAATTTAATTTGTACAATGCACATAGTGAATAGTAATTCATAGGAAATTGCCAGGGAATCGGGTGTGAAAAACATAACTGCAGCACTTCATGCGTAAATATGATTATTGTAAATCTAGTCCTCGTGAAAATCCATCGAGACACTAATGCTTTTTACTGATCTCTGTGAGACTTTATATATGTATGTGTGTGTGTGAATCTAATGTTCTATTTAGCACTACTGCTCAGTGTGCTAGATTTATGAGTCTAGTGGTTTTGCTACAGCCCTAGTATGTGACGTCCCGCCACAGGGGGGCAGGAGAGAGTGCTTTGGCTCAAACACCATCCTCTGGAGTTAGCTCTCTTGGTCAGTGTTCATCAGCCCCATCCCCCAGGGAGTAATGTGCTCAACTGTGCGCATGGTGCAGGTTTTACACACAACTCAATTCTAGGAAAGGCTTTTTCTGGGAGTAATTTTTTTTTTTCAGAGTTCAAATAGGCACGCTGAAATCGGAGGAAGCCACCGGCACGCCATTGTCATGTGACCCAAAACCCCCCTGACCCAAACTGCTTCCCATCAGCACAATCCCCAGTGCTTTTCGAGCAAAGGGTTATCACAGCGATGGTTAATATTACATTTTTCAAACACTAAATCACACGTTTCTCACGCCCTTAATCCCTCTTTAGGGGTAATGTCACATTTCATCCGCCTGGAGAAACAAAAATAGTTCAGAGATGAAATCCAGATGGATCTAAAGCATGCGTAAGCCTCCCTGCAGTACACCCAGAAGCACTCCTGAGCCTCAGTTCCCGATTGACAAACGACCTAGTGCTCTGGACAGAGCCCTTCTGCAGAAGGAGTCCCACAAAGGATTCAGGGACACCAGGCAACCTCTCAACCCAGGGCCTGCTAGCACACTGACACTGGTGTAATTCCAACGTCTGATATCACGGACTAAACTGCAAACCATAACAAAATACAAGCAAATGCCCGGTATAGGGAGAAGGCCGCTCAGTGTTACCTTTAAACGTTTTCTGTTCCTCACCACATGCATATGAACTGAAACCTGATGTTAGGTTAAATATGGTGTCCTTTCCTGTACTCCAAATGCCCCTAGTGTTTTCTTTTGACAGCAAATGGTTAAAAGACGTTTGCGTGGGTGGTACGGTGGTGCAGTGGTGAGCACTGTTGCTTAAGACCTCTGGGCCCAGGGTTCGAGTCTCCGCCATTGTTCCGTGTGTGTAGTTTTCCTTGTTCTCCCCGTGTTGTTGTGGGGTTTCCCCGCTCTTGCAGTCCAAAAACATGCTTGGGTGAAGTGGAGTTACCAAACTGCCTGTAGGAATGAATGGGCTGTGTGCTATGTGATGGGTTGATGCCCAATCCTGGGTTACTCCCTGCCTTGTGCCTGTAGCTCCTGGGATAAGCTCTGGACCCCATGATCCCGAACAGGGTGAGGGGTGCAGAAGATGGATGGTGCACAATGACAGGGCTGTCACAAACACTTGATTTATCTGGGTGTTTGCACCGAAAGCACCTCACTGCTCAGTACAGATAAGAAGAACAGTAGATTTTTATAAGCACAGTGAATTGTTTCCTACAGTATGTAGTGATATAAACCACATGCAATCACAGGTAAAATATATAATACTGCAGTTCTTGTTCTTCATTTGAATTAATCTGGCTACAGTCACTGTTCAACATTTTCCTTTCAGTTTTATAAAATGTGAGTTATGTTATAAAAATCAATATCAGTATCAAGTAGACTAAAGCCTCATTCAGCACAGAAAACAGAGCCATATCCCAAATGTCGAATACGAGCCTGCTGTGCTGACACTCAGGGGGGAACGAGAAATATAGAGATAACCAATCAGATTGTAAAAGAGGTGGGTCCTCTCGCCTCAGATGGCATGACATTTGTCAGATGGTATGATCTGATTGGTTATCTCTCTGAGCCAATCATTTTCCATTCTGCCCTCAGAACTTGTGTCATGAAAACTCCCAAGGGCACAGGTGAATCTGTGTCTCTGAACTCTGGATTGGCTTATGTGAGTGTGTGTTCTCTGATGGTCAGGCATGCCGTGCTGTGTGTTTCTGCCTTCGTGCCTGTGTTTCCTGCTGTGGGCTTCTGGTTCACTGTGATTTTTGTGCTGGCGAAGTGGATATGGATCACAGATGAATGTGACCCAAATTGCACAAGCCTCACGTCTTCTCCAAACTCCTATTCCTCTGACATAGGTACCATAGTCATGTGTCCTCCACACAGCGAGGAAAGTGACTGTCTGCTGTGACACATGGGGCTCAGCAGCTCACATTGCAAGCATGTACAACTCATCTTAACGCTGACTGGAGTCCCATTAGGTTCAAAATGGTCAACTATGGTAAGACTCAAAATGAACATCAGATGCAAAATGCTAATGATTCATGTAATCTTTGAACACCAACTTGCAGATGGAATGCATAGTAAAACACTAGACACAGAAGAATATTCCTGGGCAAACACCAGACTTACTTTTTGCAGAATATTGCTCAGGAATTTTGTGGAAGGTTATACTTTGTTTCATGCTGTATTAATACCCTTAAAGATGAGCCAAAACTTAAGAAGTGCATGCTGGTTCCTTGACAAGCAATACCTGCACCAGAAACCCACATCCTGGCCAGCTCTACAAACCCGAGTTCAAACAGCAAAACATTGCAATAATACATAGCAGAGAACTGTCCATCATGCAATTGCTTATGTTTTACAGGGTTTGGGGGGGGGGGGGAGGGGGTTAAAATCTATTGTAGGTGCAAAACCCTCCACCTGCAGTCTTCTTACAATGTGCGTCATCTGTATGGATACATTGCTTTGTATTCTGAATGTATCACTATTTATTTTCTGGTACTGTCTGCATCCTGTACATATCGTAACTTGTATTAGATACAATCTGCATTCTGTATATATCATAATTATTTTAGATATTATCTATATCCTCCACTCCCCTTATCTGTCTGGTTTATTGTGTTGCTGTTATTATTGCCTTGGGTGGCTGGAAGCCTTCAGTTTGAAAATTTAAAAAAAAAAAAAAATGGACCAGTGTGGCACTGTCATACAAAGAAGACTTGATTGGTTAAAGAAGTAAAACGCAAGCCCCTCCCTCATTGACCCAGGGACACATTGAGCTTGGCAAAATCAGGGTGTCCAAGTTTTTTAGGGCTTCTGTCACTCAGACACTCTTGCAATCTTGCATGATTATACACCTTGTATCCGATGAGTCTCCCTATGTCACCTTGACGGCAACCCTGAGGCGATGGGGAGACGCTTCTACGGGCACCGCAGTGCCCCTCTCTGTACAGAGTCAGCCCCACACTGCTTTTATGTCAAAGCTCAGCTAGTGCTCTAAGGAATTCAGTGCAGACAGTGAAACATCCAACATGTTAAGTGAGCTTTATCCTGAAGCTGCCGAGAATGCAGAAGGACGCACTGACAATCAGCTGAGATTTTTCACTGGAAGACCAGGTTATTTGTATCATTTCAAACCTATCTAGATTACGTTGTCTGTTTCTTAAGAATAGCTAGATAATGCCTAAAGTTTGCACCTTCTTTACTGACGGATTGCCATGTACTATAGATTTCCACTCACCGTTATCTTTCGTGTTTTGAGTGGAATATTAACCAGTGTAATACGCATTGCCCCCCATATCTTTTTGCAGGGTTAAAGCTTGACAGTGTTGTTTGCTTGATTGTTTTTTATTACAGAAATGTTAAAACAAATTAATACAGGGCACAAGATATTGGAACACCATGCACCAGGATGCCTGTTTTTCACAATGCACAGTGCACTCTCTCACACACACACAGACTCGCGTACCTATCTAAATCGGGACCTTCCATTCATTTCTATGGGAAAAACCCTAATCCCAATCACGACACCCTTAACCCCAACCCAGCCCTAATCTTAACCACACTGTAAGTAAACAACCCAAATACAAAACTTTTGGCATTTTGAGTTTTTTGATTGCATTCACAGATTTCTTTTTTATAAAATTGAGGTTATCCAAATGGGGACCTGAAAAGATGTCCCTAAAAGTAGGGAAATTTCAGGTTTTACCACACTTTGGGGACATTTTGGTCCTCAAATGTGATCTGTGCAAACCCACATACACACACAGACACACACCTGTCTAAATGGGGGCCATCCATTAATTTCTATGGAAAAAACCATAATCCCAATCATGACATCCTTAACCCCTAACCAGCCCTAACCTTAACCATAAGTAAGCCAACAAGACTTCTGGCAAAACAACATGTTTTAATCAGAATATAATATATACATAAACGCATGCACGCACACACACACACACACACACACACACACAAGCGCGCACACACACACGCACACACACTATTGGCAATGCTTTTGGGCTATAGAAAGGAGATGCTCAGCTCTGTAGGTGACAGACACAGTGTTACAAGAGCTACAATGCATCAAAATTACTGTCTGCTATGTAGAAATAATTAGTGAAGGACCGCATACGTATCTTGCCTTGTATAATGAGGCAGAAACCGGATTTTCCCGTCTTTTGTATTTATGACAGCCTGCTATGGACATTTTGACTACTGGTTTATTAAAATGCCATTTGCATTTCTCCATTCACTTACAATAGTTGCAGCGCTATTTTACCAGCTCTTAATTTGATTAGTTTGACTGACGAAATACACAGTACTCGTGGGTGCTTCTTTACACCCATGTCAAACACATTACACTTTCGCGGAGCCCTGATCCCGCCCATGAGCATATCAGGGACTAGCTGGACCCTCCTTTCGGGAGCCCATAGGGGGACGGCGCACGTGGCGAGGGGGCACTTTCCGCAGCCGAGCGCCTGCAGGATCCGCGCAAAGTAAGTTGCGCCTTACCTTTCCGAACGGCACCTTAAATGCGCCTCGCGTCTTGCAGCTTTTAGCCAAGGCACTGCAGTATTTTAAGGGTAACTGCCCTTTCCGTTCGTTCGTTTGGGGTATATTTGTAAGAAGTTTGTCGACTGTTCTATGTTATAATTACAGAAATAAATAAACTGAAAATGAATGAATAAATACGTAAATAAATAGACAGCTGTCTAATAAAATATTACATTACATTTATCATAATGCTGATTTTTATATGCATTACGTTTTATTATTTATGAGCTGAAAGAATAAAAAAAAAATCAGTTGTTTCAAGTAGCAATTAGACTGAAAACTTTCCGTATTTGTTCATACACACGGCGCTCATTTAAACAAGCGGTGCAATAGCTGGCTCATTGTACCTGCGTGACTTCCAGAAGTTCCCAAACTATGTCGATGATCTTTTAAATTAAGATTAGGGAAACGGTGAGAAAAAAATCTCAGTTTTGATAGCCTAATGGATTCAGAGATCATTTTGTCATTTCGTGAGATATTCATTCCTGATACTGAGTTACAATTTATGCCAACATGTATTTAATGCAAATAATTATCTTTGCCGTTTTTAAACATCAATTCGTTGATTTTCCATTTATTCGGTACAAATTTAGTTATAACAGTATATTGTTCATGACCTTCACTGGTATATTTTGTTTAGAATTATTTAAATTACTGCAAAGGAGTAAGTAAATACAAATCAGCCTTGGTTATATTATTATTGAAGCTGCAAATGAATTTAGCCTTTACCTATCCCTGGTTGGACACCTAATTTAGTACAGAGTCATAGGTAGCCATAGGGAGTCATAGGGTACAAGGCAGGCACACCCTAGACGGAATGCCAGTCTATCCCAGTGTACACACACACACACAGAGTAAAAGTGCATATCGATTGGCATGACATAGAAGGACGCCTGCACAGCAATGCCTCAGTCCATTCACATTACAGCTGTTACTCATCAAATGTAGAATAAAAATGAACAAAGGGCATATACAAATCTCAGTGCTGTTCTGCGGTGAGTGTCTAACCCCTTCATCGGAGTTTCTTAGGGGGTTAGAATTAAATGATCCACATCACTTAATATCCACAATGGCCCAACCTTCAGAAAGTGACATGGTGCCATTTGTAACAGTCTTTTTGAAAGCTGCCACAGATGCCAGGTTATAAAAAGTACCTTTGTCCAGCTTATGGACCCTTGTAATCATGCATAACCAAGGCATGAAAAGACCATTCAGACCAAAAAGTGTGTCATTGTTTATAATAGCTTTCTCACTGCGATTTGGGTCGGAAGGTTGCCAGGTCAAATCCCATAGCTGGCAGAATGACTTCACAGTTGGGTATAGGAGCAAGGCCCTTAACCCCTTAGGGAATGGATCCTCTTAGACCCTCTCTAATGTTTCTTGGTTGGGACAGAAGAGTTTATATCTAATACTCTAATATCTAAGAGTACAAGGCTATCGTGAGATGGGAATCGATTCCAAAACATATAGAAAATGAGGCACGAGACACCATGGATGCAGAGGGCACGTACACATACACATACACACTTACACGTACACAGAGTTTTCAGATGCTGGATTTGCTTAACTGCCTTTTTCCGGGCTGTGGGGGAATACCCGAGTAGCTGATATAACCGAAGGATAAAATGCTTTTTTAGGCTTTATTCTGATTTAAAGTATTAATGTTCAGTTCTGAGAAACTGGTCAGGCTGGTCTGAACCCCAGTGACCTGGCTGTTAATAAGGATTAAATGTGAGCATGTACAATGCAATTATGGCAGTCCAACACCCCACCCCCCTCAATTTTTGTAATCGGCCTATAAAAGTACAGAATAGGCAATAAAATTTAACCCCTCCCCCCACCCGACTCTCTGGGAGATTTGGGTCTGTTAGCATGTCGGCTCGAGGTATGTTTTTTTGGTGGTTTGCGGGCAGCAGCCGAGAGTGGATTTACCCAGATTTGCTAATCAAACTGGATGGCTGCACACAATAAGCATCGTGTTAATATAGGTCCCTATATAGCCTTTCCATCTCTATGGCTACAGACCAGGCCGAAAGATGTGTCACCATGGTAACAATGTTTTTTTTTTCCTGAAGCGATTCAGAGACTTCTGAGTTCTGGTGCTGGTTAAATGGTCTATTGAGTTTACGGCCTTGATAACTGAAGGAAACAGACATTCAAAAAAGTTAAAATTAAGATCACAGCCTGTGTTTAATAGAAGAAAAACAGGTGTTTTTAATTTCACAAGTAAAGTGTCCTACTAGGGAATGAGTGTGAGGTAAGATGTGGCCAGGATCATCAACACGTGGCATAGTTTGGAATCTGTGTATGCCGGCCTGGAGACGCCTGATAAAGATTTGCCTTTAGGAAGACAGCAAGAACAGAGGATAGCATAAATGGTCATAGGTCGGGCCTTCATAGGCCTAACGTGTCCTGTCACCATGCTCACGGCGCTTTTTAGCCTTGTACCGCACTCCTGCTGTACACACGGGGTCTGTTACTGGGCCACTATTACTGGTGTCACACTTACTGGTACCATTACATAAGAGGGTGGACCTGACAGCAAACACAGAAGATAATACTATGGAGAACTGCAAGGGGGTTCTAATACAGACACACAGTGGCTGTTATGTGCATGTTTCTGCAGACATAGGAGGCTGCAGACTAGGGAGCTACTACTTCTGACTAGGGGGGGGGGGGCAGTAACTGCATGCACATAGCAAGATTTGCAAAGGGGGACATTACTCTGAAAAAAATACTTACAGACGCAGGGGCTTCCCCTGCATGCACACCCACACTCTCACACAGATGTGGCTGTTTGCAGAGTGATATCCTCAGCAGCTTTTGATAAATTGCTCCTCTGATTGATATAAACGTCACACTGGTGTTATGCCTATCATATAATATATCCAAAACCGATTAAACGTTTTTCTTAAGCAATCATGAATTATTGTTTTTGGAGAACGCTGCCGTTGTCGAAATGTTTAAAAATATTTTTCTTCGAATCAGCTAAATATTCCCAAGTGTTTATTTATAATATGCCCAACTAAAAGTGACAGTGATTTATGTAATTCATAATAAACATGCCTTCTAATGCAGCTCATTGTACTTTGTGAGACTGAAATATTTTTGTCAACATTGGCCATACTTTAAAAGTTAGCATGGAGATCTCCATGTATGGTCACCTGTATGGTCAAAGCATAACTTGGGTGAACAAATGCAGGCCATATTTAATGCATTAAGCTGTGACTGCTTGTCATGATAAAAATCACATCTTTATAAAAAGCTATAGGATTTTAGGTGTTTGGGGGACTAAGTTCAGTAAATCATGTACCTGATGGTGCAGTAGCGAGAGATGGTGCTGGACTATAACTCAGGGGTCAATGGATTGAGACCACTCTCAGCTAGCTGCTTTCCTGAGATTCCCTGGGGTCAGTACCATTATCTTATCTTGCTTTGGATAAAGCTGTTTTTCAACATACATGTTAATTTTTTTTTGGAGGGGGTGCAGTATGTGGCTCAGAGGGTCAGGATTCAGTATCTATGATCAGAAGGTCTCCGGTTTAAATCCTGGAGCCAGCAAACCGATGCTACCACTGGGAAACAAGGGCCTTAGCAAGACCCTTAATCTCCAGCTCCAGGTGTGCCACTGGCTGCCCCTGCACTGTGCAAGCTCCCTTATCCCATACACTTCATTTTGTGTCTCCCGGAGAGCAAAAGGACAATTGCCCCACAGACTGGGCTGGACAAGCTTCCCCGACATACTGCATGTCCCTCCCACTCCGCAAAATTTACCGTGAGGGACCCCACAGTCCTGCCCACAGGCATATTCCATAATGTTGTGTTATTCTGGTATATCTTGAAAGGACTTGATTTTTAAATTCCCTTGCGTCAAATCCACTCAATTTTGTTTTCCTTTTTTTAATGTCAATCAATTAAATAGCTAACAACGAAATACTGGAAGTCTCAAGCCAAGTTCCCAGCGAATACTGACTTGCGTGTTTATTTCTTCGCTTGTGTCATAGAAAAACCAGCAAAGTAAATGTCCTGACGAGCTTTGAGGCCTCGGTTTGTTTCACATGGCACTGAATGTAGACGTGAAGTCCCACGGGCCTGCTGTGCCCGGCTGTAAAGTTGCGGCAGGTAAACATTTCAGTCTTCTCTCCGTAAATGCAGAACACGCTGAAGAGAGACCGTGTCAGTTACCACTACCTGCGAGTGAGGCAGTTTTCTGTCAGAAGTGATCAGGTGCCCCTCTTGCTAAATCTGTTGACATTTAGAGAGCTGGCGGATTGTGTTTGATGAGCTGTTTAAATAAAGCGCTTCTGTTGTTTGCTTATTGGCCCATAGCCGGTAGCTTTAGCCTGAACGTCAGACTACAGAGGCCTACTGAGTCACACTACAGTACATCGCCACCTTTATGTTTACCATTGGGTTTAATTGTATCGCTATCTCCTAACTGTTTATCCTGTTGTCAAAGACACATAAACCAATAACAGGACAGGAACTGGCTGCCTCTAATCTAAACATGTTCTCATAATTGAGTTAATTATGTGCTCGCATAAGCAAAAATGCTATCTTTCACTGGCCGCCTCCAATACGGTGGATTTGTTGCTGAGTGTCGCAGAGTGAAGCTTTCGTGCAAGATTTTGTTTCCCCCTTTTTTTTACCGAAAGAATGCTGTGGAAATAAATAACGAGAACATTGCAAAGCTGAATAGCTACCAAAGGGTTTAGCTACAAGCAAATTACCTTGAGCGCAACAGCATAGGAAAAAGATTGGTATTGGAGGGGTCACAACTTAATAATTTAAATGCAAAAGTCTATTCATTGGGAAGGATCACTGAATCCCAATGAAATATTGGGGGCTCCTCCCGCGCCCCCCTGCCCCCGGCCCTGTGCTTCTGGTTGAACAGCCCAATAGTGGACAGTGCTTTTTCATCACATAGATTTTTTTAGGCCGTTAATTGTTAGCTAAATAGCTAATGAAATACGGGGCCCAACGGGAGGGGGGGGTTGACTTCTCTGTATTGATTGACGTACGTTTGTCAGCTGAGTGATAAGTCTTTCCTGGGCCAATCATGATAAACTCTGCGCCCTTTCTGTCACGTGCTGGGACCTTTGAACTTTTAGGGTTACGTAAAAGCCTATAGATTTATTTAGAATGATTTCATATAAAGAGCCAAGTCACCCATTTCCTTCCGAACTGTCATTGTCATAGTGTGCATTTATGTGGAGTTTTCTCTGGTCCCTCATCCGGGGGCTGCAACATGCACACGCACTAGACAAGAGCCATAGCTTGCTTTTGGGTGGCATTGATGGCTTGAAGGTTGGGAATACAAACCCTTACTATTTTACATATGCAAACAGAAATAATTCCCACACATTTTATTGTAATGTATTGCTCCTTCAGTTCCGTATCATTGTAGGATGTTAGAGACTTTCTAAAATATACTATGCACTGTACTGCTTACATAGCCTCACAAAAACGTAATTTATTTGTCCCTTGGGGACGAATAAAGTTTTTTGAATTTCAATTTGAATTAATGCTGCCGGAGTACCCATAACCTTTCTTGGAGTATGCACAGAGTAATAACATGCTACTTAAATCACATTGCATAACCTAATATAACCTTAATGGTGCTAGAGGGCCCATAATCCTTCTTAAAGAATTCAAAGGGAATAGGGGAATGCAGGGCTGCTTACATAACCTCATATAACCTTAGTGGTGCTGGAGTACCCATAACTCGTCTCAGAATATGCACAGGGAATAGAAATACTGTATTACTGAAGTCATCCCAAAAACATGCCTTTTAGGAGTACTGCTCTGGCTTCTGGCGGTGGACCCCAGCCAGGCCATCCTGACCAATCTTTGACCCACGCTTATACCAAGATCCAGGCAGTCAAAGTTTGTAGGAGGTACTGACTTTTGTTTCTTCAGATTTATTTAAAGCCTTAAATAATTGAAATTGTGGTCAGGTGAGTCCAGGAAATCTCTGGGAATGGACTCTCTCTCTTTGTCTTCAGTGAGGAATGTATGTTAGGGAACTGACCTTTCTGTGGTCTGCTTAGCATGGTCTAATAAAGGTGGCATTAGGTGGATCAAAGGAATACATGTATTTATTTCAGAAAGTAATCTCCCCAGGGCTCTGGATTAAATGAGCAGACCATTTATCAGATGCAATATTAGTGGAATGTTTATGACAGAGTTTTTGAAAACATTTTTAGGAACATTGATGGGGGTTGTGTTTCTCCAAATGCTTAGATTTGCCGTCTTTTCTTAAGTTTTGTATTACTGAGTATTTATTTTCTCCTTGAGCTTGAATGAAAAATAAGGTACATTACATGCAGTAGGAAATTACACACATTAAATCTCATGTAAATATGTTACATTAATCAAACAAGTAATTTTTAAAATTCTGACTATAATCCCAAAATGTAGCTAAAAGTATTGAGAGCCACAGAAGTAAAGTTGAAAACTAGATGAATTCCTTTGATCATTTATATGTGGGACCTGCTCAGAGTGATACCTTAGTCCACGGTTCCTCAATACCTTGGAACTAATCTGTCTGGAGGTTGAATTATTGCAACTGCTGCAAAAGCTGATTCATGTATAGGTGATTTTTTTTAGGGAGCTTGCCATAGAATAGTTGGATGATACTGGATGATACTGGATGATAGTTGGATGATACTGTGTACTGTATATTTTGTATATTTTTCATTGGAGAAGTGGCTCTTTGACCCGTGTTTGATGCTCCTCACTGAGCAATCACCATGGAGAACCAGGGGCTGACCTGTGCAGTTCTGGAAATGCATGGATCCCGGATGGCAGTGGAGAAGCCAGCCTGACCTCTTTCTGTGTGCTTGCGTAGTTTTGTTCCAGTGCTTGAACAAACATGGGTCACTTACAGGGAGGCAGACCTTTGAAATGTTAAGTCGGCTTATCTGCCTGTTAGCTGCGCGTGTTCTGCAATTTACAATTTAGTGTACATTTTACTCAGCTTTTAGCATATACAGTTTTGTGCGTTTTCATAATGCTGTTTGTTTTTTGGGGACATTGGGTGCGTGCGCCCATCCTCCGCCTCCTGCAATGCCTAGCGATGGGCCCGGAGAGGCCTGAGTGGATCTTCTTCGACAAACACCGCGAGTCCATCGCTCACGGTCCGTTTGCGTAGCTGGGTTAATCTGTCGATAAGAGGTGCATGTGCTCAGCATTAGGCAGGCGGCCCGTTGCCTGACTCAACTCCTTCCTGCGCACCCCTAAATAGGCCCGGGAGTATGACTCGTGGTAAATAGTGTGATTTTCTTGATCATAGTAAAAATTCGGAATACTCCTAGTCTGTGCGTCCTTTGTGACTGATCTTGAATTTCCAAGCCTGAGCCCATATTAACTGGGTGCTATTTTCCAAGGTCTGGAGGTCATAAGGTGATGGGAACATGTTCTCTGCTTCTTCGGCTGTTACACCCTCATCCCCTTATGTCGTGCTGCCCACAAGTCCCGGCTCCTGTTGTATGTATCGTTGTCCGTCTTCGCACTGATTGTCTCACATTCATTTCACCACCATGAGGTCAGCCTGGTGCATGTAACCTTTGAGAATGCCCAATCCTTCCTTCCAGTAGCACTGAGTATGCAAGCAGACGCATTACCTTCCATGCTATTTAGGGAAGGTAACAACTATAAGACCTGCTGCATCGAGGTGTCTACTGCTGGGATACTCAAACTAGAGATCGAAACCAGCTGAAGAACAGCTATCAGGACCTCACTAGAACTGTACAGATATTGCACAGAACCTAATCTCAACTCTTATTCAATTGACCTTATTTTCTCCAGTATTTGTTGCCATTAAATACTTAAAAAAAAGCCTATAACTTTTTGAAAGTGGTGCATAGTGAAAATGGCATGTAGAATATGAAGCATTTATGGAACCTATTTAAGTTTCATTTTAAGGAGAGCTGGCTGTATCGTATGTGAGCTTATTTTGTATTTTTTTTAAGTCATCTGTTAGCTTGTAAGTTGTACCAACAAGGTCCGGACCTTTCCTGCCCTAAGTTTTTCGCCGGCCCTTTAAATAAACCCCTCCCCTTTTGACTCCTCCCCTCGTGCGGACCAATTATCAAACAGACCTTCAATTCTTCCAGGCTGCACGGGGCAAACACAAGTGTCTGATCTAATGTTTGTTGATGTCAGTTGCCTAACCATTTATCTGTGGTCTGTAAGTACTCGGGCAGCTGGAACTGTTTGGTTTGTGGCCATATTACAAGCCAGTTTTCCAGGCAATACGACAGAAAGTCAGTGCACCCCCCCCCCCCACCACCTCCTTTACCCGGAATGCCCCCCCTTGGTGCTCTGCCCCTGGCTGTCTTGGCTCGCATCCTGCAGGTCTTGTAGGCCCATCCATCCTGCTGTCTCTGAGGATGTACGCAGCAGCATGCCAGCAGAAGGCGTGGGCGCCGGACAGCGCAGTGCGGAATGTACGGCCTCCCTTTGGAGACGTCACCGCTCCTGTCTCTCTCAGCCTGAGCTGCGCCCCACCACTCCCATATAATCCTACACAATTGTTATTATTATTTCAGTTTTAATGAGAGTCACCTGAGAAATGACTGAGCAAACTGTGGCCAGATGCCCAGGACATTTCTTCTAACTAATTGTTTAGAGTTTAATTCTCAATTGTCACGGCAAGTGATGCCAGACAAATAATTACATTGTGCAGTGATTATTCACAATGGTTCTCCGTGATCCGGAACGCCAGAGAATACCCCCTTCACTGGTGGTTATGGTTGACTAGTGAGTGATTAGGGTCACTCTATCAATTCTTGCTGCCGTCATGGACATGCGGATGGCAGCTGCATGTATGAACCTCCCATCTTTAATATCTGAAATTGACTTGATGGCTCATCGTCAGGGTTGAGGTTTGAACCGCACTTTTGCTCTGTGTGATTTTGCAATAATTACATTGTGGGGACCAGATTTCCCCACAAAGTGATAGAAATCCATAGCTTTTTACCTTGAGGAGACATTTTTTGGTACCCAAGTTTGGTATTTTGTATGGTTAAGGTTAGGGCTGGATTGGGGTTCAGGTTGTTATTGCTGTGATTAGGGTTATACCCACAAAATTGAATGGATGGCCCCTGCAAAGATAGGAATAGAAACATGTGTGTGTGTGTGTGTGCGTGTGTGTGTTTGTGTGTGAGGTTTGCATGTTCCTTGCATGTTTTGTGCATTTGCTCTGGCTACTCTAATTTCCCCCCAAAGACATGCAATTAGACAATAGTCCATCCATTCATCCATTCATCTCCCAGACATTTTTCCTGGGCAGGGCCATGGAAGGGGGGTGTCTGGAGCTGATCCCAGGCAGCATAAGGCACAAGGCAGGATACCTCCTAGTCTGCCAGTGCATCACAGGGAAATAATAATTCATCCATCCATCATTAAGCCGTCCATCCTTATCCGCTTATATCGGAAGGGATGCAGGGGACCTGGAAACTAGACAGCACTTGGGGGGTGGGGGGGTACCCTGGATGACATGCCAGTCTAGTGCAGGGCACGCACTATGGGACACACATTAGCAAGACTTTGTGTCTTTGGACTGATGGAAATCGCAGGAGGAAACCTGTGCAACATAGGAAGGACATTAATAACTCTGAAGGCAGCACCAAGGACCTGAACTTGAAGAGAGCCAAAGAGAGGTATGGCATGAGGTAGGGATGTAACGGTATTGTAAATACCGTCGTACCGCAATAGCAAATTTTTTCGATACTACCGTGGTCACATGACT
>JAODKL010000017.1:11561796-11572847 GCA_026780765.1 Petrocephalus schoutedeni
ATGAGAATTTCCGCTCCTCCCTCACGAGGCTGTTGGCTCCGCCCGCTCCTCCGCTTTAATTCGCACTAAGCCGCTCCTCGCTCCATTATAATGTCCTCCCGCTCCAGTCACATCGCTCCACGCTCGCTCCAGTTTTAAAGAGGGAGAAATAATCTGCATGCCTAACAACTGTCACCTTAAACCTTAAACTCCATCTCGGGCAATTTGGACGCTTTTGGTACTTTGGCTTTTTCGTTGACTAACGGTCGAGTACCAGTACCAAAAGTTCAAGTACCGAAAGTGCCAAACCATTTCGGGTACTACTTTGGGACGTAACTTGATTGGAATGGCCCGATTCTGAAACACAAATGTGACCGCCGTCTTGAGATAAAGTTTCGAACTCAGAAAACAACAATGAACGAAGTGAAAAAAATTGGCCGGAAGAACAGGTACAACAAGATCAGGATGGCATAACAAGAATTTTAAAAGTATTTTATTGAATATACTAGGGCAGCACGGTATTGGAGAATTTCCAAATATAGCGATGTGATTTTGTTATAATAAGTATTGGGTTGTTTATAAAGCAAAAAAATAGTTAACAAATTTCTGACAAACCTGGCTAGGAGTGATTTAAACAGCAAGGATGAGAATGATTATGATCGTCTCGGACAAAGTCTGCAACGCCCAAGCCAAAGCAGCGGAGGTAAACTGATTCTCCCTTGAGTTGAAATGGCGTGTTTTTTTTTTTGCTAAGATTGAGGGATGTAGGATGTCCATGGGTGAATTCTTTCCAAGATGTCCTATCATCAGATCTATCAGCTGGAGTATCTTTGTGTTTTTCGCCAACTAATATGAACAGCGGCCAGCAGCATCTGAGGGGGACCCGGCTTGTTAATTATGAGATGGAGAGCTGCTGGCATCCGTTGTATCTCTCTCTGGAACATCTACTCAGTGTGAGCGTGTGCAGGGAAATTTTAGTGATGGACCCTGTGAATATGCTGACTAGTGATGGAATCTATCACTGATTAGTGAGCAGCTGATAAATAGTGAAAATTCTTACCTACTATCAAAATGGCTACTTGCCAGGTCATCCAGTGATGGCATTTTTTTTAGTTAATTTTCCGTTTTACAAAATTGTAAAAGGGGAGGGTGTGGTGGAAATGGTAACTAGTGTGTTCTTATTACTGGGAAAAACACCTGGCGCTCTCGCACCGTGCCGCCAGAACCGTCAAGCTTTATATTGCCATCTGTTTGGATAAATCCAGTTGGGCGTATTTTCTTGATTGCTTAGGGAAATATGAAATCTTCCTCATAAAATATATGTTGAAAATGTTATTTTAACTGGAAAGTTACACTTTTACCTTATCACTCTTCTGGCTTGATTTTAAATTACCCATTTTCCTTGGATATTAATGACTTTGCCACTAGAGGACACTATTACACATTCCTGAAGATTGAACTATGACTTTGCTGATAAGTCCTTGATCAATCGCTTGTCGGTGATATCAGTTAATCCTTCATGAATGAAAAACTTAGCTGTCATGTAAGGCATCGTTTCATCTCAATCCATGGTTTTCATTGTCTCTTCTATTTCCATATAACTAGTATCAAGCAGCAAGATAAATTCAGCCAGTTGATCTTGACGTCGCCCTCTGCTGCCGACACAGGGGAGTACAGCTGCTGGGTCGTGCTGTGTGATGGAGTCGAGTGTGAGAAAGACCCTGACCGCACCTCCTCAACATACATCTATTTCACAGGTGGCCCAATGTAGCATCTTCTCTCTCGCTTCTGTTCTGTTCACTGCAATTCATTCTCCAGGCTGAAAGGAAGCTTTTCCGGTTCATGCTCCTCACAGACAAGGACGAGCTGTTTGTCCCGTCCATGGTCTACACTGAGATAGTGTACCTCCGGCCGGACCGGCCAGCAGTGGTGCCCTGCCGCGTGACCACTCCCCAGGCCCACGTGACTCTGCACAGGGAAGTGCCGCCCGGGGAAGTGTCCGTCTCCTACAAGCCCACCAGTGGCTTTCTCATCACCGATCCCAGGCCGGAGCACATGGGTGTCGTCTACTGCAAGGCCACTGCCAAGGGCACGATGCAGGTGTCCAACAAGTACCAGCTGCTTTACGTGGAAGGTAAGGAGCGGTGAAGTACAGTACAGGTATGTACAGTGGTGCAAGCTGTGATAACTGGAAATCTAGGAGTATGGTACAGTATGTATTATGGTGACATCTAACAAGCTAGGAAAAGTTACTTTCTCAGACTGTCCCTCCAGTGGTGGATGCTCCTGTGCACACAGTCTCACACGCTCACATACACATACTGTATAACATTGACCATCTTGTGCAATATATACATTATTTTATAGTGCATCCACTATTTTAAGGTTATTTTAAATCATTACTGCTTAATATGCTGTTATCACAATTTTTTAAATTTTCTATGATTATTGCACATTATTTGTCATTGCTTATGACCAGAGATGCAAACAAATACATCAAAAATTATTCTGTTACAAATTACAAATACTTGCTCATCAAATGCAACAAAATAGAATGCAAAATACTGGTGTGAGAAAATGTATTTCATTGAAATACAAGTAATTTGTAATTTGAAAATATACACGTACATTTAAAACGATACCATTACAGCCCTGGTGATAATAATTCTGTGATTTACTAGTGTTATAGTGCTAATTGTGAAATGAAAAATGACTTTTGTGACATGAGTAATGTAAGGTGAGCTCACCGAGCTGTATCTGCAGCAGTTGGTTGGGGTTGAGGGGATTATCAGGGAGTCACATATAATATTCATTATTAAGCTCCTCAGTCAGTTCTCCCATTTTCACAGGCACAGTGGCTATAAAAACATACAGGTTTAGCTGATATATTTTTTCCCCTAGGAACAAAAGTAGCTAGCCTGGTTTATCTCTATTGCAGTCATTGAAGCCTTATGAACCACAACATGCCACTGCCTGAACTTGCCTGTTGAAATTAACTAGAATGCCACTATCAGGCTAGCAAGTTAATTCACAAGCTCTAGAGCACAGCACTGCTGTTTGCTAATGGATCTATTTTTCTGTCCTACTATGACATTCAGTGAGCAATATCTGATAGTATATCTTACTACATACTTTACCTTAAGGCAGTTTGCACCAAGTACCAAAGCATCTTCTTTCTTTGGATTACTGGTCATGAGGAAACTTGAGCAAGCTGGGCCAAACAGAATGTCATTTGATTTACTTTCAACTAGCCAAAGGCAGTCATATATTAATCATAGTTATCAGCCTGTAAGCCTGGTGATGAAGGTTGTTAAACTTAAAGAAAATAAATGGCTTATTTTATTAAGTATTTTAAGTATACATACATAAAATACAATCTCTCAAAGTACTTTTTTTTCCATCCAGCAAAATACAAACTACAAAATACTCAAAAGTAATTAAATAGATATTTTAAATACATGCACATTGATAATTTATAAATACATTGATTTTTTTTCCATTCAGCAAAATACAAAATACTGAAAAGTAATTAAATACAATACATTTAATTGAAATACTGCCTATCTCTGTTTGTGACTAGTACGCCTTATTATTGTTGTTTGCCTGTCTTGGACTTGTTAAATATGGGGATACCATTGTAATTTTGTTGTTGTTCTCAGCTATTCCATGACAATAAAGCTGATGTCTTCTCAG
The DNA here is from genome assembly GCA_026780765.1 of Petrocephalus schoutedeni. NCBI lineage: Eukaryota > Metazoa > Chordata > Actinopteri > Osteoglossiformes > Mormyridae > Petrocephalus > Petrocephalus schoutedeni. The sequence continues at coordinate 11,565,469 of JAODKL010000017.1, forward strand.
ATGATGAACATGACTTATATACCAAGCTGGGGACTGTTGTATGAATAGGGTGGATGCTCAGTACAAGTGTTTCCCTCCTGTCCGCTTCGCAGTGCCCAGTGGCCCTCCGTTTGTGACCATCAAGGCTTCCGCAACCTCTCTGAGGGGCGGAGACAACGTCAACATCACCTGCACTGTTCTTGGGGAGCCCGAGCTGGAAGTGGACTTCACTTGGACGTACCCGGGTCAGGTGAAGAGCCCTCATCTACTCGCCCCGCTTTCTCTGATCCACTGACCTGTCCATTTAAGTCATTGATCCATCCTGGTTTGACCCAGAGTAGATCATCCCCAGTAGATGCACTGGAGCTCATCAATTGACCCATGTCACACAGCTAAGCACAGCTGCAGTTATCCTACATCCAAGGAAAGTGAGCTTTAACTTAACTGGTATTGTAGCTTGAGTGAGTGAGGGAGTGAGTGACAGACAGACGCACAGATTGATAGATCGTATCTTATCATGAATAACGGCCGCGTTCCACCCTTAGGACCAGCGTCCGGTTGACATCTATGGAGCCTGGCGGCTGATTGCCCGTGGCGTGGGCCACACCACGCGGATCTCCCAAAGCGTGCTCGCGCTGGAGGACATGGAGACTATCGACTTTGGGAGATACATCTGCAGGGCGAAAAACCAGCATGGAGAGACGTCCGTGGCTACACGTTTAGACCCACTGTAGCACTACGAGTCCCCCATGCCAGTGCAAAGGATGAGATGCTCTCATTATCTCCCTGACAGGCTCCTCCCTCTGCCATGTAAAACTCACTCTCTCACCTTCGCTGTCGCACTTTTTTTTTTCTTGCCCTATATATTACTGCTAGCTAGGACATGAATGTATGTATGTACGCATGCAACAATGTATGCATGAATGTATTTTGCGGCAAAATACAGCCTTTCTGGTTATTTAACATTTCACTGCTAGAATTTTTACCGATATTTACTGATTAGCCTTAGGTCTTACAGCTGTATGCGGGGTATCGGCGATTAAAAAATTCTTAAAACTGAGCCAAAGCATCTGAATCAGCATCACACCAGTACTGTCCAAAGCAGAGTGTGAAGCTCTGTGCTACTGAGTGAGCCTTTGTGTGCCTAGAACAGTAGAGACGATACTGGACACCTGAGACACTTCATCAAGAAGACAAGCAGAGTGACGGTACCAATCGTAACATCACACAATTTAAACATCACGCGTGTTTATTAATCACATTAGATGGCAGTTTATACATCTCACAGATTATATTTAAAATCATCAGGACTAAAATTAAATCCATAAATAATACCAAGTTCTGTTTTATAATATTTAATTTATACATATAACTTTATGAATTGCATATTTCAGTTTAAGCTTCACACCAGTGATTTCAACATCGGAATAGTTACTTTTGTGACACATAATCAAACAAATCCTCACAAACACTTTCCAGGATAAAGCTCATTCCTGCCTGGCCATACGGACAGCTGGAGACATGGTTGGGTGACATAGCGCATTAGATGGTGACAAGGCCACGCAATCCAATTGGTGACATCATCATTGGGGACACCCACTTATCCAGCCTCAGGCGCTGGTGATGAAACCTGCCTAGGGCACCGCAGGCTTCGACCGGCACTGATGGTGACAGCAACCAAAATATGTGAGCAAGAAAACACCAGTTAGCTATATGCCTAGGAGGCGATGCTGAGAATGAAATGGAAAAATGTTTGGAATCCCCCCACCCCGTTTTAATGAAAGTTCGGTATAAAAAATACAGTGCCAATGCTGCCAAATCCCAAAGCCCTAGATGCTTAGTAACCTCAAATGGACACATTCAGACGATTAGTGGCTTGACATTTTTAAGTAATGTTTTAAATCAGTTGGGATTACGCATAAACAGTGGGAGACCTGTGAAGTCATCACCACAGGGACAGATTAAGTCATGACACACTATAGAGACATGCCATATTATCATGTACTGTTTTATATACTGATATATACAATCAAATGCAGTGACTGTATGTAGAGTGGAGAATGAAGAACAGAGCCAAATGCAGACTGCAAACCTTAAACTTCACTACAGTACTGTGCAGTATTGGGGAGGTTACTCACAAAAGTAATCCATTACAGACAACTTCAGGTCAAGAAAGTATAGATCCAGACCAAGGTTTTGTTTCAACAGACCAGCAGAGTACTCTGTGACTGTTACTCTTTATGCTCAACTGGTTGGTTGAAAGAAAACCTTGGTTTTCTTTGGACGTCTTTGGATTTGTACTTCCTGGACCTGAACCAGTCTGCAATGGATTACTTTTGTGAGTAACTTCCCCAACACTGACAGCACCACGCATATTTTTAATGGAATATCACACATCTTCCTTGATATACCCTGGATGTTCTCTTACATACCATAGATTTTTAATTGCATATCATGATATCTTTACTGGTGTGATTCTCACAGGTAAAAACAGTCATCATGGGTCACCATGCATGATTATGCATGTTTACATGAAGTACACGTGTATTTCTGCGTACACGTTACTCCCAGCCAGCCATGTGAATGCCGTGACTCCTATCCTGGGCAGAAACACACACACACACACAGGCCCTACAGGCAGCCACATAAAAGCTGCTTTTCACCTTTACTGACTAAATGGCTTTTTATGTTTGCATTTGCGTGTTGCTCGGATGCAGGTTGACAGCTCAGAACTCGAGAGATATCCGAAGGCAGGCGATCCTTTGGTGGGCGGGGCAGAGCCGTGGGAGGGAGTCGCCTAGCTGTGCCCCATGGCAGCTAAGCTATGCTTTTCGGTTTTCCAGCTTGTAGGGGACCTGAGATTTCCAGCTCAGATGTACATAGATGTCCTGTAGTACCTCTGTAGAAGGGAGAGGGGTCGTGATCCTGCAAAGCTAATATAGCTTTCTGATTGGCGGACAGCGCTGTCCATCACGTGTCTCAGGGACGGTCACTCAGTGCATATACAGCCGCTATCTGGGCGAACCTGGGCTGCTGGAGAAGATGGCGGAACTGCGGGGGGACTGGAATGATGCGGGGGCCGAGGACGGGGACACCTTGCGGGGGCTGCTCAGGTCTCCGTTGTGCAGCTTCCAGAGCAGCTCCTCGTTCTCCATGGAGAGGCGTTTGTTCACCTTGGACTCCTTCTGGAGAGACTCCTGCAGCACTGCCTGCTCTGTGGAGAGCTGCCTGGAGGAGAGGAATGTGGAGAACTCACCAGATGTGCCAAGACACGGTGCTAAAGACCCGAGCACATTCTTGACATGCAAACCTAGCAGGCATGGCCCTCCTAGTTTTGGGTGGTGATGTCACAAATGGAAATGTGCCTCTAAGACGTCCAAAGACATTCTGGAATTTGCTCCACCCATGCTTTAACATCTCCAAGCACCCTAATTGCTGATGAGATTAGCGATACCAACACAACAGCTAGAGGCAACAGAAGCAGATGTTCACTTCCCTCGGAGGCAGAAAGAGCATTGATCTACCTGGACAAAGCTGCATGCTTGTCCATCCTGGCTTTGAGGTCCTCATTCTCCTGCTGAACTTTCTGAAGGCAATCTTCCAACTGCACGTTTTTCTCAACCTATCATTTAACGAGATCAGAAATTCACTCTTCGGCTTGAAACCAAAATGCAGATCATACTGAGTGAACGATTTCTCACCAGTTTGTCCATCTGCATCAGCTTCTGGTCCTGCTGGTGGAGCTGTTGGATCTTGATGTCCAGGACAACCTTGAGACTGTCCAACTCCTGCTCCAGGTATAAGGTGTGCGGATCCTTCTGGAACAAAGATAAATATAGGAAAAGGGTGGGAGCGAGTTCACCTCTGAAATGCACATAGCTTCAGGCTGCAGAAATTACAATCTCAAGGGATGGGCAGCTGGGTATCTAACAATAGTGATCCAGAGGCCTTCCCAGGACACATGGAGTGTGGGGCACAGCGCACCGTAAGCCAGATTGTTGCTAGGCACTCAAACGTTTTTAAAAACATGCCGTGGAAGTGAGAGGAATGGCACCCAGTGTCGTTACCTGCGTTTTCTCAGCAATGGCTTTCCGTCTCTCATCTTCGGCCTTCAGCTTCTCACTTAGAGTGCTGTTCTCCTTCCTGAGTTCCTCGATTTGGTCCTGGAGAAATACAGAGGATGGGTCCCGAGTTACACCGCTTAAATGACCGTGGATCAGCAGCTATCCTTCCATGGTATGAAAAGTGTTACTCCATAAAGCGAGTAACATTATGCTACATCAGCTTCTTCATGTCGCATTTGACTTTATTTTAATCTTCAGCTAACAAACCGTCTTGCTATCTGTACTGCATCCTCTTTCACACCTTTTACTTTTTGGCAGAAAGTTACAGAAAACTGATACCCAAAAAGATGGTCTGATAATTGACGACTGCTTGCTCACATGATTTTAAGCTAAGTGAAAACCCAAAGTAACAAGTCTGCGTGTGTAAATGACAACTTTGGACTTAAGGGCTCAACAACGGGCTAGTAAGCTTGAACAAAATCACCCAAAAAATACTCAAAATCCACAATTTCGTAGAAGAACTAAGCCTCAGCTTTTCCTTGTGTCTGCCGCAAAATAATATACTGAATAATAAATAATATCATTCCCGCATTAAGTAATAACGCAATTTTATATTACTATTGCTTTTTGGCAGTGTACAATCCTGTGTAACGCAGTGCAATTTTCAGAGCATGTGCCCAGCAGTTGTGATGAATTATCCCCTCAGAGTCCTGTGGTCCAAAGCAATGGGTTCTTTGTTAGGCTTACAGATAGAGTGCCTTCTGCTTCCTTCAGGGTCTTGTCCAGAGCCAGAATTTCCTGCTCGTGTTTTTTCCTGAGTTCTGAAAGGGATAACGGGTTAACATCAGCTGCCCAGACATGCCTTGACTGTCTTTACTGGAGGTCGCCGACATCTTAAGCCCGTTCAGTGTGATCGAGAGCTTGGGTTCTGAACTAGAGACTAAACAAGTGAGTTCTCGAGCATCAAGTGTTTATAGATAGTGTTGCCCGAGACATACAAAACTGGGCAAAAATCTTAAGCAGTAAAAGAAAATTATTTTTAAATTATCTTCCTATTCAAGTAAAGCTATGATATGTCTGTCAAAGTGTGTTAGCTTAGCCTCATCAGATTAGTGGAGTAACCGAACTAACACATGGAGTGGGTGGGGTGCCCCAGAGGAGAGGTTTGGGAACCACAGCAGTGTTCATCTAGCCATCCAGATAGCTATTCATATTTTTCACAGAACAGTAGTAATTATTGTTAGTTTTTATTGTGTCACTCTTAATTTGCCTAAGCTCTAATGTTAAATTGTGTTTTATATATAATCAAATACACTTAATACCCAGATTAATAGCTTTAAACATTTTCTTTGACTGCCCAAGACTTCTGCTCAGTACTACATGTTCCTTTCATTTTGGCTCTAGCATCGCTGGCTTGAAAAGCAGAGTGCAAGTGTGACTAACCTTCAAAGGACGTTTCATACTGCAGCTTGAAACAGTCCATCTTCTCCGAGTGGCTGGCTTCCACTCGCCGTATAAAAGCATCATGTTTGGAATTTAAATCATCCACCTTTAAGCAGGAATAAAATATAGTGACAGAACAAAACATTTGCCACGTCTCTGTTTAAGACTCAAGTCACATAAGTGCTATTATTTATTATAGGTTTTATGCAAGCCACATAACACGTGTGGCATGCACAATACAAACCTGCATTTTCAACCAGCAAAAAGAACAATGGTTTAATTAACTAAAAGTAATTCCTCTTTCCATCCACTCTTAATGTAACATTAACAAACAAATCCATCGTAGTATCAACCTGTGCTATAAAAACCTTTATTAAAATAATAATCTATTCTAATTTAAAGATTAGACTAATTAAAGAATGACTATACTGCCATACAAAGGCAATGCACATTATGTGCATGTTTTATCAAAACTTAAGTTATGATTGAAATGGTGTCCCCATGTAGATTTTGAATCCACACTAAACCCAAATCAAAGCACCCTTTTTTCAGTTTCAGTGTGAACGTTGTCCTGCCTTTATATGGCAGTACGAGTGACTGTAAAAATATAATATATAATGAAAAATTGCTATGTATATGCAAAATCACCCATATCTTTCAAAAAACAGGGCATATTGGATGAGGGAGACATATTAGTTGAACAAACGCACGGTATTTCAAGTAAGAGTTAGCACAAGCTTGGAAGCGAGACCGAACACGCAGAGACCCTTAGCTGTTAACGGCCTGCTGTCTGAGCTGAGCGAGCTTCACCCATGCAATGCTGGACCTGAACCACAGTGGAGCAAGACAGCGGAGTGTGAAATGGTCACACTCAGAGACCGGCCACTACTGCTACATTTCCAACTCCACCCAGAGCCACTGGCCTTCTGAGCACAAGGCTTCCTTATTTTTAGCATTGCCGTAATCTATTTTTCATTATCATCGATTATTTTTTGGCTTATCGCAAACTACTCCTAAGTTGAATTCCTACCACTTGCTATTTTTACAAGCCAATTGAGTTAAGTACTTTCATCAAGCTCTCAAAGAGCATGACTCTCCTCTACTTGACCAGACAGCCAGGAGTACCTACAAAACTGCGGCTGCTATTAAAGACACCAAGGCTACACACCAGCCCTTTGTGTAGCATGCACTTGAACTGCGTGGCTGGTGGCTGCAGTCACATATGAGTAACGGGAATGGCATCTGGAAAAGTGACTTCAAACACCGCGACAACTGTGTGACACGTACCGCTCGGAGTCGTGTCACATGTGTCCAGTAGGACCTGTTAGCCAGGCATATTATCTGTCATCTATTATTACGACAAGAGGCTCACAGCAAGACACTGGCTCCACTCAGCCATTATTTGGTAATAAAACAGACATCTGCCTCTCTTGCAGCTCAGCCATATTGTGTTCCGGACTGCAGTCCTGAGGTTTCAATATTTGGATGATCATGCTAATGCTATTACCGGAACTTAGCAACGACGGCCACTGAACATAGCTATCAACAATGACTACTATTCAGACTGGAACACACTGATCAAGGCGCATGCCCCCCACCATAAAGCAAGCCTCTCTGGTAGATTCCATAGCTCATCCACCTGGGATGCAGGTTTCCGGTCACAGGTATAATGTGGTAGCTAGGGTCAGCAGAGATGATCAGCAGCACTGATCATTAGCAAAGATGATCAGCAGCACTGACCGTTAGCAAAGATGATCAGCAGCACTGACCGTTAGCAAAGATGATCAGCAGCACAGACCATTAGCAAAGATGATCAGCAGCACTGACCGTTAGCAAAGATGATCAGCAGCACTGACCATTAGCAAAGATGATCAGCAGCATTGACCGTTAGCA
>JAODKL010000017.1:11589459-11605260 GCA_026780765.1 Petrocephalus schoutedeni
CCCCCCCGCATCACACCACTGAGGCAGGATAAATCTGAGTCCAGCCGGATCACTAAGACCCAACACCGCAGCAGTGCTGTGATCCCCAGTGCTGCGGATGCTGGGAGCTGGCTTGGCATGGTGGGGGCCGTTTGGGGACATGGAGGAGGAGTGAGGAAAATACAAAAAACACTTTGTTGGATTTTAATACGGTGCCACACACAGCCCAGCTGACCTCCAGCCTACGGTCCCCGTCCTCTGCGGAGGAGGCTCTGAAAAGGCTGCTGACCGATGAGGTGGGGGTGGGAGGAAAGATCCCAGGCGAGTTTAGGTGTGAGGAAGCAGAAGCCACGTGAAACGGATCCCGCTGCCGAGGGGGGGGTGAGGAGGGGAGAAGGAGTTCAGCCTGTCAGCAAAGAGGAGCATGGAGGGAGTGAGGAGAGGAGGGAGGGGGCTTAGAAAGCAAGGGGGCTGGAAGGGGGTGGGCGAGGGGATGTGTTTGGAAAGGGGAGGGGTGTGTAAAGGGAGAGGAGTGTGAAGGGAGGTGGGCTACACAGGAGGAGGTGCAGAGGAATGACGTGCAGGAAGGGCAAATGAAGAAAAAGGCATGCCAAGGAAAAAGTATATATAGGAAGCATAAAAATATACATGTGCCATGGGGTTACTCAGTGCGTGCAACAGAACATGGTATTACAAAATAATACATGTCAGGGTGTTTTCAAAAGAGCTGCAAACAGCCATTCAAATGCTAATCCAATCCCGCCATTCACCAGCACTTACAGATCGTGGCTCGCGTGTCTCTATGGCAACGGAATTCTTGGAGTTCTACATCGCAACAGAGGAGTATTGAACAGCAAGTGTACAGAAGACTGGTTCTGTGTTTGTCATCAGCAATGTGTCTAAGTGCATGACAACACCGGAGAAAACGAACACGAGTACTGAGGACATGCGAAACCCACACACTGAGGCGTCCATCGTGTCATGTGTTCGGAAAAATCTGGTTGATCTCCTCAGTACTATGCCTCTCAAGCTCAGAAACAAGCAACAAATCTCTAGAGTTCTGTCCTATGGAAATGCAGATCCACAGTGCCAGTCAACAAACTAATATCCAGTCTCTGAAATGTCTAATTTTTAACAATTTTTAATAATGAAAGTGATAAAAAACCAATCGTATTTTCCCCAATTCCATCAAATATTTGAACTTCTTAAGGATTCACAATGTAACTTCATCAAGCTGTGGAACCTTAGGATTTATTTTCCAAACATAGTCCAACCACAAGCAATATTTCAAAGGGCAGACATGCAGAAAATCAAACCCCAATCATGAATCAAAATCTTTAGTCAGAAACAGAGGTAGGACATTTTAAACCAGTTGACACAATAGAGAAAAAATTTCAATTTAATCCCCAAATGCCCAAGACTGCCTACCAGCGAATGACCACTCATGCATGGGACAGAGTGTTCTGGACCTGAAGACTGGGGGAATTCTATAATGAGCAAAGGACGTCATGAGCGGAAAGCCATGTCTGGTCCACAGACCACAGCCCTTTTAATGCACAAAGTATTGTAGTCAACCCCTCTGGTTTTTATAGTCCAGCGTGGATGGTGGATTCAGGATGCCGTAATACGGTACACCTTCTTTAACAAGGAAATGTTACACAACATTGTGACGAACACAAGAAAATATTTCAGCAATCACAAATAACCCAAGCACTTGGATAAACAGAGACTCTGACAGCTGCATAGCATTAGACAGGCCCTAGAGACGTATTTTGAAGAATCAATGCACTGTAGCTGGGATAGTAGTGTATCCGTTTGGGGGGGCTTAGTAATAAAATACAATGTGACATTTGACTACGGCCTCTGGGGAATCTGGAGGAGTTTGAGTATATGATAATGAGATTTTAGACTTGGCAAAGGTGGGGTAGGAATAATTGTCCTTGACGCTCTCAGAATGGGGTGGCCACCAGAATGTCTAGCTTAGCAGTTTTGTTTTGTGGGTTATGTCAGGATGTACTATATATTCATCGCAGGAGCTGGATGTGGTTTCGGGGGGGGGGGGGGGTGGCTAGGGTCAGTGCAGAAAGCTTCTTGGAAAGCATCCATGACCTCCCACCTGACGGCTGCTACCACACAGGCAGAAGAGGTCAGACTATGGGATGGTTCAAACTGCTGGGTTACAGCAGTGTTCCCCACCCCAGTCCTTGGGGGCCGCCAGACACTCCACGTTTCTGCTCTCTCCCAGCTTCCAGCCAGGAGCTGAGATGCTGAGATGGAGGAAGAACTAAACTGTCTGGCAGGGAGCTGGGAGGGAGCGAAAACACGAAACGTCCCCAAGGACAGGGTTAGGGAACCCTGAGTTAGAGTATGTGCCTCAGTATGTTACCAAACAGCAGGGCCGCCGACGGCTCGGGGGAACCGGGTCAATTGTCCCCAGGACAAAATGGCCTGCTAAAATTTAAATAGACTATAATTTGTCAAAAATACATATTTGTGAAAACATTATATAGTATTTGTGAATTGCATAAAAGCTTGTTGTTTTTACTCTTTCTAATTCTCCTTGAATAGTGGTAGAAAACAATTGTACTTTCCCTGCCTATAATGGTTTAGTCTGTCATGTCGAAAGTATAAAGTCAAGAGTGTTATATTAAGCCAGCTGCTCCCCCCTCCAGGCAAGTCATCAAAAGCCAGGTGCTCAGGAAAGGACAGAAAAACAACGAGGAGAGAATGACAGCACAGGTGACTGAAAAAAACTACAACGGGTTATTAATATTAATGAATAGATTGTTTTATAATGTATGTGATAACTCTATATACAGTAGGCCTATGTCTGGGCTGTTGAAGGGCCCAACAATAGTCAGTTAACATACTCCACCTGCCTTGGTACCATTTTTCCATTTGGGAAATATCCTGATGGAATCGTTCACCATGCTCATCGCTGACAGCTCCAAAGTTGGCTGGCCTTTGACGGTGGTTAGACAAAAGTAGCAATCGGTCGAATGATCTTTTGGCTCTCGCCATATCATTGGAACAGGAAAATTCATGTGCCGAGAACCCTTAGACCATCCTGCGAGGAGTCTGACACAAGTGACACAAACAAAATGAGGGGCCCAATGTTTATCTTGATCCCCAACTTTGCATCCAAAGTATAGTTCATAACACTTCTAAATGAGTGGAGTAAATCCACACTTCTGACTTTTGAATGTTATCTCGCCACAAATGTAACAAAAAAGAGTTCGGAAGATTTCACAATGTCTAGGCATTACGAAACCTGGTATTCATAACACTGCAAACTGCTATAGATCTAAACTTCGAAACATCGATCAGTATTCAAGTGCTAGAAACGATCTCCGACGACTGCAACTGACTAAGATTTGATGACTCAGGCGTAGAGTAAGCAATCCCTAAGATGAATCGCCGACTCAGCTGCAATTACTGTATAATAATTATATTTATAACATATTCATTGATTGATGGACTATGATTAATTAAATATGATAATTACAATTTATGATCCCTGGAAAGTAAACATATCTTGCTTCACTTTAGCCAATCAGCATTTTCTGTAAAATTACAGCATTAAACACGTAGGCGTGGGAGGGTTAAAAAGAGCATAACTTCAAAAGTAAGAGTGATAGAGAAATTCTGAGACTATTTTTGAAATCAGCATGCAAAAATACATACTACAAAACCCACAGTAGCTAAGGAACAAAATCTTTGTTTGCCAGTGTAATGAGTTTGTTGAGTCAGTCTGAACCAAGAAGGGTTGGGTCGCCCCAATAAAAATGAACAAAGCCAAGGTTTTATGAGTTTATGAGTATCAGTATTAGTGGGGGCATTTGTAAGTCCAAATGGCATAATCAGGCATTCGTAGTTCCCCCTGGACGTGGCACACACTGTTTTCCACTCTAACAAATTCTGATGAGGCTGTAAACACTGCAAAGCTGCAACTTTTTAAAAATGCATACAGTGTTGACCTTTTCCAGTGCTGCATGAATCAGGAGAAGAGGGTGGCAGACCTAATGGTGATGTCATTTAGAGCTTGGTAGTTGATACATGGCCGTTATTCTTCTTTTTCACAGAGTAGAAACTTGAAGCTGCTTAAGACACAGATGGTAACAGTAATTCCCAAGTTAACGGCTTTGTCAGTATACTGGTCCATAGCCTCTGTTTCAGGGAGTAACAATGAAAAGACCCAGCCACACTGAGAGAAGGTTCTGGAAAGCATTTAATGACTCAGTATGGACTGCCTTTGCTTCACTGAAGACACTTTGGAACTGCTGGTTTTATATAAAAATATGATTTGAATGGTTAGTATTGACTCCGGTTTCCCCCCACAGTCCAAAGACATGCTGAGGTTAATTGGAGTTCCTAAATTGCCCGTAGGTATGTATGTGTGAGTGAATGGTGTGTGAGTGTGCCCTGCGATGGGCTGGCCCCCCATCCTGGGTTGTTCCCCGCCTCGTGCCTGTAGCTTCCGGGATATGCTCCGGACCCCCCGCGACCCTGAACAGGATAAGCGGGTTGGAAAATGGATGGATGGATGGATGGTTAGTATTGGGGATATCAAAGGAGGCAGTTTGACAGGGAAACACCAAGCCCTCATGCTAACAGTTCACCTTGCTTCCAGAAGATCATCAGGTCATGAAGGGAGAGATGGTGATGCGAGATGAGATGCTGGACGCCAAGACGCCACGCTGCCATTTCCACGACTAAAGGTCTCCTATAACATATAATACAGACTGGTTGGAGAGTTGGTTGTAAGTCCACGCGGTTGTCAAATAGACAGGTCGTTAAGTGAGGATTGTCTGTACATATTAAAATAGGTCAACCGCTGCTAGCATTGACATAAGAATCTATCCATCGATTCATCCACCCATCCACCTGAGTGATTGTCCAAAATACATGACAAATACAAACCATTTCAGGATATGTACAGTACCTTTTTTTCTCATGATACCGTATGCCACCTAGTGGCGCAATAAGGATCTGCTGCACATCAAGAAATCAGATAAAGATTGAAGAACCAAAGCCCAGATCTGGGTAGACAGAATTCAGAAATTGGGCAAGTCAGCAAACTGGGAATAACAGATTCATTACTAGCCAAATGAATGAATTATCCCGCTTACACCCATCCAATGGATATGCCAAAATGCTACTATCCCCTCAATGACTAAACAGTTCCACTTACTGTTCATATGCTAATTGAAGCTATGTTAACTAGACATTGTGGCCTCTTCTAACTCAGAGAGGGCACTTTTTTCCAGTTTTCATGATCAAACACGTCTGCATATAGCGTATTTTCTACAGGAAAAGTAAACACCCCTTACGAATGGACAGATCATGATCTGTGATAATCTGATGGGGTCTGATGCATTGAATCACTGACATTGGTTTAACAAGAAGTATTTCATGGAAGAAGGCGCACACTTTAACAGTTTATAGGTATGTTCAAGCATGCACATTCAAAACTGGTAAATTTGCCGTAGCAGACAAGGCAGGGAAAATGCAACTGATGAAAAAGCAATGACTTCCAACCAAAGCTGGACTTGTTAATGAAGCAATTCATTGGCTTTAACTTAATATTTTGGGGGCGCACTAAAGTCTGCATAGTTCTGACTAGTATTCCTCTTTATTTGACACCTCTCAGGGGCCGTGTTGTAATACTTTACTTTTCTGGACTAGGGTATTTCAAATGGTGGAGAAGTCTTGCCCGTTATCCAGACCGTGCAATAATAATAGATGTTGTTCTGCCACTCAGCCTTTCCTGCCTGCTAATGATTAGCAAGAGGAACTCACTCCACTGGATTTAAAAAGATGTAAAACTGCTGTTTTTGTGGTAACCAATGACGAGGTAAAAATTACAGTAGGTTTTAACACCCATGTAGGTATGCATGTGATAATCACACTCAGGATATTGACTTAACTATGTTTTGACTCTTTGTACATTTTAACACAACCATGTTCCACCAGACTGCTTTCAATTGCAGTGAAATTGCAAATTGTGCTCCCTGTGAAAACAGAATTAAATATAGTGGCATGTTTAGCACTATCAGAGTACTTACAGTTCAGGGGTGTGATGCTTTTTTCTTGAACTTTAAAGTCCTTTTTTCTGAATAATGTTTCTCCGAGTACAGCAGCAAACTGGTTGAGCTAAATAATTAATGTGCCATTCGTTTAAGGTTAGTCAAGAGTCATCAGCATACTGTTAGACATGCTGGAAGGACCTTTCATCGATTTGCTAAATCCAAGGAGCAAAACTAGCCACTTCACCAGATCTTCATCCATGTCGATTGAAGCAGTTGAAGCACAATGCACTTGCTGCCAAGATAAATAACTCTCTTTGACTGCCTAAGATGTTTGCAGGGCTCGCAGAATCGCTAGCCCAACATCCTGAATCCGTCAAGTTTTCCCGTTGGGCTACCAAAATGAACAACACCCTGCCCGATGGGCTATCAGAAATTATACCCAGAGTAAAATAAAATCCCCTCCTTCATTCACCTTTTCTGTTCTTTTGACTGTCTGCCCTGCCTGTCTCACCTGTCTCAACTATCCTGCCTGACTCTGTCCTACTTCATCCCGCCCAGCTCTCCTGTTGATGCTCATGTTGGTGAGGTGAAGTATTCCAGTACTCTTAGCACACAGGAAAGACAGAATACCCGAATGCTGGGGACAGGGTAGTTTATTTAGGAGATCATGCGACCAGAGTTGAAGTCGAAGAGCCAAAGACCTGGTCGTGATAACATAGCAGGGAGGTTTCACCAGCCAGGAAAATCAGTCCTACAAGCACATGGGGCAGAACAGGCAGGAGAGCCAGGCAGGATCAAGCAGGCCGGCGAGGTAGATGAAGCTGGCAGGGCATTCAAGGTAGATGAGGCAGGCAGGAAAGGTAGACGAGGCAGGCAGGGCAGATGAGGGAGGCAGGGCAGGCGAGGTAGCCGCACACATCATCAAGCCTCCCCTGGCCGGGGTGCAGTTTCATGGGTAACACTAAAGCAAAAGAAAGCAACTAAGAGTCTGGTTGTTTAATATCTTTTTTTGTAGCTGGGTAAAAAAACTATGGAAAAAGTGTGGACGGAATATTTTGGCGTATTCATGGGTAAGTACAAATATAATTCTCATGCATGCTATTTTTCATTCATTTATTGTTTATCGACATATATTTCTGCCATGTAATGGTAATGCTGAGCAATCCTGTTGCTCTGTGCTGTAATGTTGACGTTACAATGCAGTGCATTTTGTTATTTCAACAAGTCTGGTTTGATATGATTGATTCGCACATAAGTGAATGTGTTATAGAACCAAATTGTTGATTTATTTTATCCTTGGATGTGCAGTTACAGGGACTCTCTGAGTTTGCAAGCCCTGCTTTGCAGACTTCTCCCGTTGATACTTGCACACTGCCTGTTCTGCAGCATAGAGAACCTCATGTTGTCACTCATTGCATTCCTACAGAAATATATCGATAGCCAGGTCTTGAAAGCCATTAGTAAGTAGAATTCACAGGATTCTGGGAGATTGGTGAAACTAGTTAACGCTCCAGCTCCACTTATCTCTCAAATCTAGAGCAGGTCCCGGCAGGCATGCCCTCTCAGCTTCCCCCTGCCATCCTGAATGCTTCGCTTGCCCTTACCGAGCTCTACCTCTTGGCAAGCATCCCCCTGGTGCACTCGGCTTTTCTCATCATTGGCTCTGCTGTTACAAATTAAGGTCAGAGATATAACAAAATGATAGAAGGACGCAAGTCTTCTACTGCAAGTAAAAGACGCGTGTTTCGAGTGTCTCTCTGGTTGTATGAATATCGCTGTGTGCTGATTGTTGGCTAGAACCTGTTTGACATCCTTGGTAAAAATCTCCAAACAAAGCTATTTAAAAAATTGTTCCTGCTTTGATTCTTGTAGTTCGACAAGTACAATTTTGTATTAACGAATGCAAAGGTCATGGGTTCAAATCCCATTCAGCACACAAATCGCTACCCTTTCCTCTACTGCAAGTCGCTTTGGATCAAAGCGTATCAGAGATGCATACTGTACCTGCTAACACTTCCGTTTTTTCCCGGGTTTTTCCCATATTTCAAGGCCATCTCCCCAGTGGCAATGTGCCAGTCAATTTAGGTAGGTATGTGCCTAACCAATATTTAGTAAAAGTGTAATATATAAATGAATTATTCAGTCAACCACTAACGTGCCTTCATTGACTGTGAATAAAACATCGTTAAATTTGCAGTCAGGGTAATCTGGCCCATGAGTGAGCTTCCTGCGTCAGATCGCATTTTATTAATCCATGCCCCCATCCCTCACCATTCCCACCTTCTACCGATAACTCTACACATCATCAACGAATTGTCACACTGTGACATTCACAACTCGCATCTCAGCGGCAGTAAACAAGATTAGCTGCGTTTTGCTAGTCAAGTAAATGTGCTACTGCAAGTATAAGCAGGCAACTGAATTGTTTCTGTGTTGTTGTCCCACAGACACATGCTGCATTACCCTAAATCTGTCAAAATATATCATGCACATGCCTGCTTGGGTAGGTATGTACTGTATTCATTATGCTAGCACAGACATACTGTGTTATGAACTTATGTTAGTTAGCTAACATTAGTCTACAAAGTAGATGGCAGAACAACTGAGTTTGTCGTTTTGCCTGTAAAAATTACACTCTTTCAGTATTTGCTAGCTAGCTGCACTCTCCAACACAGCATTGCCTTTTCCAACTCCATGTCACATGTTTTGAACACAACTACCTAACTATTTTCTGGCTGACATTAACTAGCAAGCCATCTAGCTAAATGTAACACCGCCACTGCTTACTTCATTTAACATTCACGTAATAATAACATAAAGTTTCAAGAACATTAACATCTCCATGTGTGTATTTTTATGTCTTGTGTGGTTTTGAAATGGTGCCTACCCCAAAATTGGTTTGCAGAATGCCTCTGCATCTGCTGATACCCTGGTTCCCCCCACAGTCCCAAAACATGCTGAGGTTAACTGAAGTTCTCAAATTGCCCGTAGCTGTGAGTGGTATGTGAGTGAATGGTGTGTGAGTGTGCCCTGCCATGGGTTGGTGCCCTGTCCTTAATTTATATAATTTATAATATAATAATATCTGTGCAGTTTGCACACTCTCCCTTTGTCCCAGTGGATATCTCTCGGATACTCCAGTTATGGCTCACAGTCCAAAAACTTACGTGAAGTGGTGTCTCAAAATTATCTATAGTACGTCACCACGTGCGATGGACTGGCATATTTTCCTAGGAGTCCTCTGCTTCTCACCATAAGATTCCCGAGGGAAGCTCCACGGCTGCCTGTGTACAGTATAAGAATGGATGACAAGGCCTACTTCTTGTTATATGCCAACCACTTTGGTACTGTGATCTCTATTTTAGGTTTAAGGAATTATATATGGTATAGTGGTGCAGTAGTTACAGTAGCACTGTCACCCCATACCTCTGGGACTGGGGTTGAGTCCCCAGTTCGGTACTTTCTGTGTGGAGTTTGCATGTTCTCCCTGTGTCATTGTGGCATTCCCTCTGGCTTCCCCCTGCAGCCCAAAAACATGCTGGGGTGACTTAAAGTTCCCAAATTGCCCATGGGTGTGAATGGTTTGTGTGCTCTGCAATGAGTCGGCGCCCCATACTGGGTTATTCCATGCCTTGCATCCATAGTTTCCGGGATAGGCTCCATACTCGCTGCAATCCTCATCAGGACAAGTGGGTACGGAAAATGGATGGATGGATGGATTTTCTGTGCAACATCGCAGACAAAAGTCTTGACAAATTCTTTTTCTGTAAAATAAAGACACTCTGCTGATCCGGGTGTTTTCGTTATATTCTGCCCTGTAAGCAGGGCATGCAATATGTAGAACTTTTTCTAGCACGCCTTCTAATGCTTCATAAGAAATTAATCTTGAGAATATGAATAATGAATGGGCAGAGATCCGCCGGCTCACGTATAAAAGGGAGCAGGGTCCACTAGAGGGCAGCTTTGCACAGGGACGCAGGCCACACACCATTATGCAGGTGGCCGAGTCATCCATCTGGCGATTATGCCCATCTCCCTGCGAGGGGACAGTAGCTTGGGGAATAAGCACCAATAAATCGGGGGGTTAATAATGCATTCATCACATAAACATGCCCCATAAACACTGCTTGGTTCATTTATCTTTCCCCGTGCCATTATCGATCCCCAAGGCATGCTCCTGAGAGGAAGAGGAAAAAGGAGGAGGCAACTTTAAAATGCATTATATCCAACGGGACAGGAGTGTCATTATTTAAGTCACAGTCTCCTTCCTCACAAGTGGAGGGAAAACCTTTCTGTTGGACAAGTGGTCATGTACAGAAGCACAACTTTAAAGCTCACCCCAAATCACCATCAAAAAATCATTGTAGGCAGCCGGCCACCTAATGAATTATAAGGATTGGCCGCAAACTTTACAAGTCAAATGCCATGCAGGGTGCAGCCTGAACACAAGAGCGCTTGGTCCCTGTGCTCTCCAGCTGTACATCCTGTATTGTTATACATGGGGTGTGGGCCGGTCGTGGCCGCTTTGCCTGCATTTTTTTTCCCACAAGCTTATAAGCAACATTTATTGGTTGCAAACACAACATATCTCACATGGACCTCAGCCACCCCCAGCCCACACTCACCTAAAGGACAGACAGATACACACCTACACACATTCTTATTTGAGAATCACGGAATGAGGCTAGAATAAATATTTCAGTGGTTTTTTTTTTATTTGTTAGTTTTACTCACAATTAAACCGTGCCTCCTTTGTTATTGGCAGTCATCCAGGTTTTACTACACGTTCCGTCATGTCAGAGATACATGGCTGCAGCGTTTCTCCGAAATGGAACCTGGGGCTTCAGAAGGCCTCTCAGGACGGCGTGCGGCAGTTTGTTCTCCGGTGTTGGCTGCGTGACGGAGGCGCCTGAGAGCGCCCCTTCCGTTCTCACTGTCCCCGAAACCTTTGCTAAACATCCATGCGCTCGTCCCACTCTCATTGCATAATGTATCCAATAAGAATATAGTAAATCTCTCAGGTAGACGGATGCAACACAGTCGGTATTTTTAGAATCGAAATATAGTTTAAACTGAAAGGCAGCGCGTCGGATATCGGGACTGCACACAATGAATAATGCGTGATTAATTAGCGCTAAAATTTCTGTATGTGTATGATGAATATAAAAATAAATCTATGTGTATTGTTAGTCTGAAGCAGTCAGGCCTTCTGGTGGCTTCCATTTGTATTGGTGCCATTATCACTGTCACCTTCCTATTGACAGCAAGAAGTACGCTATCACAGGAAAACACGGTAATTGCACGGAACTGTCACCACGGCTGAAAGCGCCTCCAGAAACCGTCCAGGGGAAGCGACTCGGACGAGTGCCGTTAATAAGAGTGCAATGATGGTGGGCAAGCCAGGCGTTCATGTGGTAAGCAGGCCGGCTGGCATGCCTCGCTAATTATGAAAATTAATAGGATATATGACATCTTGATATGCTGTGCTGATGTATCTCCATCTCACACACATTTATTTCCATTTAGATGTACGGCCTCCATATGATGTTTGACCAAGAGTCAAATGCTTCATTAATGTATTCCCTTTAGGGAAATCATCCATTTATCTATTCATTTCCAGACCTCTCATCCCAGTCAGGGTCACAGAGGGTCTTGAATCTCTCCCAGGAAGCACAGGGCACAAGCCTGGGGGTACACCCTGGATGGGATGCCAGCCAATCACAGGACACACACACTGAATCGATGGGCAGCTCAGACACACTAATTAGCCTGAGAGCATACAGGAGGAAACGCAGAAAAGAGACAGCCAAAGCAGGATTCGAACCCTCAATCCAGGGGCTGTGCGACAACTACAATAACCACTGAGTCACCGCATTACCCATGATGGAAACAGCCAAGACTTCTGACATCAGACACTTAATCTAACTTCATTATTAGATGCATAACAATTTGAAAAAAATGGTTTAAATGTCTTAAAAATTCGATAACTTCTACATGGTAGCATTTAGAATTTGGTTTACCCAAATCAATATTTCAATGGAAGCTGTTCGAAAGACGCAAGAAATGAACTCTTACCTTGAAAGCCTTTCGATATGAGATACTCAGTCAATCTTAGAGGTGAAGGGTTAAAATCCTTGCAATAAACAAAAGACTGCTTGGTCTCCATTTAGGCCAGCTTGTCAGAACATTGATTTTACATTAATCCAATGACCTTTCTCAGGCTTCGAATCATTAGATTTATTTTATTGTAGGACAATTAATCATATAGTTGAATGTATAAGGAAGAAGCATGGATCAGGAAATGCAAAAGCAATCAGTAAAAGTCTAAATGCTCAATCGAGATATATATATATATTAGTGGTTTTTTATTACATTATTAAATTGCTAATATATAATATTATATATTAGAAATCTTTTTAATTGCTGAGAATAAAGGATCAAATATCGATATTTGCCTCTGACGTGGTTATTGCAGTGGGTTTAAGTTGAACAAATATGCAAACAGCACATTTGGAGCATATGGTCACCCTGTTCCTGTTGACCTGTTGTTTAATCAAGAAGCACAGGGCACAAGGATCTGTACAGGCCAGACCGTACACACACACACACACACACACGCACTGGCGCACACATGCAAAACACACACAGATTAGGTCTGTATATCTTTCTGGGGACATTTCTATGGGCATAACCATGATCACAACTATGACAACCTTTGCCCTTATGCAGTCATAACCTTAACCATATGTAACCAAACAATATACAAGGCGTTTGGCATTTTTAGTTTTTTGATCGCATTCTCAGATTTTTATAAAATCTAGGTTATCCTTGTGAGAAAGTTACAGTTCATTATCACTTTGTAATGTAATAATTACGAATACATATACACACAGGAATTAGGTATCTATATCATTGTGTATCATTCCATGGGCATAACCCTCATCTCAGAGATGACAACCTTAGGACCTACTCAGCACTAACTTTAGCCTTAAGTAACCAAACGAAATACAAAACTTTTAACATTATTGCTTTTTTATTTTTAAATTTTTTTTTAGATTTTTAGTGTGCCCTGCGATGGGCTGGCCCCCCATCCTGGGTTGTTCCCTGCCTCGTGCCCGTTGCTTCCGGGATAGGCTCCGGACCCCCCGCAACCCTGAACAGGATAAGTGGGTAGGAAAATGGATGGATGGATGGATAGATTTTTAGTCAAATTTTTATAAGATTGATGTTACCCTTGTGGCAACAGGAATAATGTCCCCACACAGTAAAAGATTACAGGCTTTTATCACAAAATGGGGATATCTGGTCCTCACAATATAACAATTACAAAAACGTGCACACACACACATGCACATTATAATACTCATCACCAAAATACCATTTTTCTTTGGGACAAAACCTATACAGAATTATAAACAAAACATTCTTGTCCTCAAGATATTTCACTGGGCCTGCCACTAATGTCAACATGAAAATATGCTATAATATAATGCAAAAATAAAAACAGCCAGCATTTCATTTGATATCAAAAACATCTTTTGATTTTTATGTCATGAGAGTGTAATGCATTGTTCTATTGATTATTCCAAGCCACAGGTCACCTACACGGTTGAATAAGATCTCTAGAGTAAATGTTATAGAAGCTACATCTCTTTGATACAGTGAATAACCAGCTTACACCCAGAATTCTAATTCACTTAAGAAAACCTCCCCTACCATCTCAGTTCAAGGTTGAGTGGGTAATACATTTGACATTTTCTCTAATCAAATAAAGTTTCAATTTAATCATGTGTATTTGTGCATTAGAAATTAGTGATATTGCTTGCCAGTTACACCCATGAAAAAGAATCTATACCAAACATGGTGATTGTGAGGATTAATGCATTACTACAACTCATCTAAAAAGACACGATGGTCATACTTTAGTGGTGCTATGTTCTTCGGTGTTATTTCACACATTTTAGCAAAACAAAAGCTGCGGGGGGTATGCAGTATAGAGAAAAAGTGACACAATCTTTGCAATGGTTTCCTTTTTATTTTACACTAGTCAATCGAGAAATACATACACATCGAACATACAGCCACTTGTCATGGGGAACTTGGAGGCTATCCTCCAGCACAAGGCTGAGGATGCACTAGACTGGAAGCCAGTCCAACACAGAGCAGATACACACAGCCCTTTCTGCAAATTTGAGGCACTGATTTACATAAGTTCATTTTTTTGGGTTGTGGAAAGGTTTGGGAGAACATACTTAGAGGAATGTGGGATTCTGACTCCCAACCCTGAACTTTAACTGAGTGAAGGGTAACACTTTACTAGAGGGGGTACAAATACTTAGTCGTAACTCAGTTACTACTGAAGTACAAATAAAACATAGAAGCTTGAGATAAAACATGCATCATGGCTCATCAGATCAGTATTTCACATGTGTTATTCATAACTTGTTCTTTCAGTAGTTCGCAAAGGTTTACAGAATTCAGCGATGTACAGTAGTAACAAATATACTAACTTATTAAGATAGATGTCACGTTTCATTAATGATGAACAAACATGAGATCCGCATGTAACTAAGACTTAGTTTGTCATTAATTAATATATGTAAGAGCATAATGCTATATTATTTGTGCCTCCTCAAGTGTTACGCATTGAGCATAACCAGTAAATTTTACCCTCACTGCGTGTCCTGTTTGCAAATGGCCTTGCCCTTATGCTGTTTCTACAGTTAGTGGTACCTAAGGCTTCAAAGGCCTCATCTTGCCTTTCTACTCTGGTTTTCTTGCACCTTTTTGTCAGTGGGGAATATAAAAACTTTCCAGAGACAACAAGAATTATGAAAATTATAAAAACGAACTGTTACCTCTTTGCATCTTTCATTGCTGGTAATTAGCCAAAATCCGCAGAGGTTAGTGGCTCCAAAAACTAAAAATATCACTTCCTTAACATGTCTAAAAGAAAAGTTGAGCATTCAAATGGTATTTATTGTGATAAGATTAAACTCCTAGTAATTAAAGTTTTTTTATTTAATGCATATTTAAGCTGTGCTCCTTTCGTGTCAAAGACAGAATAGCACGCCTTCTAAACTAATAATCAACTTGGTGATCAAAGCTAGCGAGATTTATTCAGTTTTTAATCAGTTATCGGAATGGTATAGGCATGAAACAACAAGAGATTACATCTTTTTCATCTATTTCTAAACTGCTCTTTTTTACCATTCAAGGGATGTCTGGGCGATAAGGAATAACAAACGAGAGAAAAACAGACACTTGCTAATGAATGCCTGCGGATACTGCTCCGTGAGCTTTCATGACAATATGCAGCTTACATCAGATACGCCATCAGCTCCATTGTGATCAAACAGAATCTCCGGTGGAACTCTGGGCGGGGCTTTGGCAGCCATTGGATAGCAGAAAATACCCATGAAGCAGCTGGTCCGTGCGTCTTGCTGCCAGATTCAGCCTGCCAATGACTGCCATGCCCACAGCAAACACACAAAACTGGAAAAAGGTCTATTACATAAAACAAGGAATGGTTGTAAGTAAGTATCCTGACCAAGAATCTTATATAAGGAATATAAAAATAGATCAGGAAAAAATAAGCTAAATTTGTATTATAGTTAGCCATAAGTGTTTCCTGTATAATATACACTGAAAAAAACTCTGTACATTGATTTTGGTAAGACTTTTATATTCTATATCCATCCACATTCTGTACCTTCTAGTCCTGTTCAGGATTTAATTTTTTTTTTTGGGGGGGGGGGGGGGGTACTATTCCTGTGAATTTGCCATGAAGTGC
>JAODKL010000017.1:11645003-11657894 GCA_026780765.1 Petrocephalus schoutedeni
AACATGCAAACTCCACACACATGGAACTGGGCCGGATTCGAACCCTGGTCCCAGAGGTGTGAGGCGGAAGCGCCACCCACTGCGCCCACCGTGCCGCCCCCAGGAGTCCTTTTAATTAATTTTTTTTATTCTGACCAACTTAAATGTTACATGTGTTTCATTTCACTATACTGAAAACCTGATGTGTGTGTGTATGCATATATATCTTTTTTTCCTTTTTTTTTCGTTTTAATCCATTTCTACAGATGCCAGATACTGGTTAGACTATAACAGGCATAAACATATCATTGCAGTAACAGAGACTGTGTGGGCTCCTGTGGAGATCAGAGAAAAGTCCGTTTAAATGTTTACAGTCTGTTAGAATCTTGTTAAATCTGAAGGTTCATGTTGGAAAAACAAACAGAAATAATGATGAGTATTGGGGAATGTCTTAATAAATTTAGACAGATACAGTAAAAAAATAAGCAGAGTTTCTGCTGCTCTCTTATTGGCTGTTGATATCTAGGGATGGCTAGATGAACACTGCTTTGGGTCCCAAACCTCTCCTCAGGGGCACCTCAGCCATTCCATGCATTTGTTAAATTTCATCACCAGCTCAGTTAATGAGTTAAATAACTCAGCGGAGTATCGATTAGCTAAACGAGGTGGGGGAGTAGCTGAGTCAAAAAATACATGGGTGTATTGGATCCATTTGTAATGCAGCACACACTGGGGTGACTTTAGGAGATGTTTTGAAATGGCTAAGTTGATGCACTTTGACAGGCATAATAACATGAAAATCATCATTTTCTTTGACTGCCTAAGACTTTTGCACAGTACTGTATTTAACGAGAAGGCAGCCGCCGTCTCCTACCCTACACTAGTCTTTTGCTTCGAGGGGAATGAGCAATACTCACAGATCCCAGGATTGAATGAAGTGAGCAAGGCAAGCTAGTGATTCTGCTGAAGTGCATAACAACAGATGCAGCTTTCAGTATTAAATCCTGCAGGTCCGGCCGGGATCTGCACAGCTGCCTGGCTGCCCATTATGGAACCTGTGTTCCTCTTTTTTATGAATCTTTAGATCATGGTGCATTCGAAGGAGTTGGCCAAGAATGCGTAGCAAACCAGTACAGGACGTGCTCTTCGTGTCTCTGTTTCACTTGAGAAGTTTAAAACTATTTAGTCAATTCTGAGTTACTGCCATGATTCTTATAATAATTGCTGTGGTTTTTGCAGTACTCGTAGGCATAGTTTTCAACATTGACCTTTTACATGTTTATGTGCGTTCATTGGGATGCATGCGGCAGTGTGCGGGATAAGGATTTCCACGCTGCAGCAGGAGCGCGTCTGCATGGGGATCTTCGGAAACAGAATAATCGGTGGGGTATGGCTTAGGTTTCCTCACAAGACTGGACAGCCATGCTGTGTGGTGGCAATGCCATGAAGAAAGGGTTTTACTCTGAAACCAAGAAAATCAAGAGAAACCGAGAGAAAGGCTTGTTTCTTTGTGTGTTACAATATGCAGTTACAGTAATATAGCCGAAGTGTGGCTCACTCTGTCACCGGTTTAACAGATTCTATACATGGTGGAGCGCTCAGCTTAGCAGAGTTCAGATCGATTGCACGTACGTTCAGTTATGGCATGACGTTCAGTCGTTGCTGCAACAAGAAATGAAACTCAGTTCCTAGCAGGCTTCATATCCGCTAATTTTTCTTCCGGCTAACTTCACTGGCATAACTGGTCAAATCAATCATTTTAATGCATATATTAATACATCGTGAAGCACAGGGTGCAGTTCTGTGTTGGAGGGGTGGCTGGACATTCTGGATTAACCGAAGCTTTTAATCAAAACAGCTTCAGCTGTTGCAGATTTTCTGGGCTCACCGCTTCGCTGGAGTAGTTCAGGTTAAATACTTAACAGACCCCTTTGTGCAGGAATCCATTTGGGACTTGAATGTGTAACCTCGAGGTGACAGGTCTGTGATCTTAACTGCGGTGCCATCTGGTGCCCACAAAATTATTAACTACCATAATTATTTATAATGACATGTTTACTGTCGAGTGCATACAATACATCAGCATTCAATAGCCTGCAATATAGCAACAGTCATTGAATGGGCTTTATAACGGTTAAAGAGAGGTGTGGGGTGGTGGGCTTTTCAAGTAGTAAGCTAAGGATGCTAAAGATAAGACGTGCATAAACAAAGGTCCTGTCAGTGACTGTTCTTGACAAAACCTATAACAAAAGCAGACCGAAGTCTTCAAAGAATGTCTACTCAACCATTTGTTCACATAATCACTGTATTCTCCATAGGGGTTTATGCCTTGTTCCAAATAATGCAGCAAGGTCAAAGAACAGAAATATGTGCTTTCCTAATGTAGTTGGGAGTGTGGAGCCAAGTCTGAAAATGCCTGGCACTACACGGGCGCAAAATGGGAATAAACATAACAAATGGGTCACAGTTCTGTGCCACCAGTGCTACTATGCTAGAGCGTGACAATTCATCTTGCTGCCACCGTACCCAGCAAAACAAAGACACGGCGCATAGGAATTCAGATGCCGTGAAAAACATCCAAGACACTTTTGTTTGACCATTTCCCGAATATTTTATTAGTCACTGCACTGGCAGAGCACAACGAGATTTTATTCTGAAAAGAGTTCCCTAAGCTTCGCATCTGTATTAGTGAGCACAGTACTGTTTTCTGTCAGTGATGTGTGCATATTTGCCATATGAAATATGAAACTTCCTTCTGCACATGTCAAATGCCGCAGGCTGTCATGTGTATTTCTAACATTAATTGGTAGTTTGCAAAACGTATCGAAGTCTGTGCTCAAAGATAAATGAAACAACAGACTAATGACCATTCCAGCATGTGCTTGCCCTGTCCTGAGTATATCTACTCATCAGTCTACAGGGTAGGGGTGATCTGGAGTCTAACCTGGGAAACAGCAGAAGTGAAGCGGGGTACAACCTGGAATGGGGACCAGTTCATATGCCAGCGTGACTTTGGACTATAGTTCCCTGATGAAACCCACACTAAGAAGTGGAGAGTCTGCAAATGCTGCAGATGCAGAGGCTGGCCCAGATCAAACCCGCCTCTCAGGCTCCATGAAGCATTAGCACTATCCACAGAGCCACCTCTTTGTTTAGCAATATCTCCAGAAAATTATGTAACCATTAGGCATTTATGTTCTCTCAAATTTAACTTGGCAGTCTAAGAACATAATTATATGTATAATAGTTTTGTAGGCATCCATACATTTCATCCATCCATTTTCTGAGACCGCTTGTCTGAGTCATTGTTGCAGGGGGTCCGGAGCCTATCAGGCATCGATAGCTGTCTCACAAATTCTATTTGGAGTAAAAAACAAATTTGATTTTATTGTCTGCCAGTACATTGCTATACATTCCATCAAATAATATGTAACTATTTGGATATTGCATTACAGACTGCCTTTTAAACTGAACAGTTTAAACAGCAATACAGACCTATTTTCGCTTGTCCTTTGTGGATTATTATGAAATATGATTTCATTGTATATATGTAATAGCATGACATATTGATTATAATACTACAATATATAGTACAATATAATAACTATATTACCCATATAATGAATGACTTCTTATTTTGCCATTTTTGTAAATGCTGGCCTGCCAGTTGGTTTGAGGACGTTCTTTCCCTTGTGCTATATTTATGAATTCTTTTAGAAATGAATTTGGTTTAAATGTAGCATTTCTTGGAGAGTATGCTAAGAGCACAGGACTGGTTTTCTGAACTTAAATGGGGCAGCGTCTCAAGAAATAGAAAAGTAACAGGTCTGTCCCCTTTGTAGGACATGTGGGAATAAGGCAACAGAATCACATCTGTGGCCTGAATCCCCAGCCGAGCCTGGATATACGTCGTAGGATATCAACTTTCAAACAGTCAAAAAATGAGATTAGCAGTCATGCACGATGCAGCCTTCTCGATCCTCCAAAATAAAATGCTTGTGAAACAGCCATTGTTATACCAGGTATAATAATGCTCTCACTGTGTGTTATTTACACCAGGCTTTCTTTGAACATTTTCTATTAAGGATGGAAAAATACAAATCAGCTTCAAGCACAACTCATTTATCCTGTAGATAAGGTATGTTTGGATCACATGAGAATGAATTGCAGAGCAGTGGGATGACTATCAGTGAGTTTGTGAGTTTCAGGGAATGATTCATAGCTGCAGCTATAGACTAACCTTTGACTGCATATAACTCTTGACTAAGCACCTCCTACGGATCTGTCAGGCTACTGCAAGGTGCTAGTAGTAAACGTTTAGTGTAAAATCATGGTTTAAAGATGCCCTAACTATAATATAAATGTAAGGGCTTTTACATTAAAATGTAAAGGCTTCTTTGCTTTGTTAAATAGTTCAGTTCTTCTTGCGCTTTGACTGGTTTGTTTCGTTGATTGAAAGACTCTTCCAGCTGTTTCACATTAACATTAGTGACATGTGCATGATTATAGGAGACTGGCCAATCAGCACACAGCAAGAACTCGGTGCTTAAGTGAAATCCAGGTCAGTTTAATTGAAATGGTAGTTTACAAATCCAGTCCTAGCTCAAAGTGTCCTCCTTGACATGAATAATCTGGTCAACCTTTTGAGTGTTGAGTGAACTGGTTTCTTATTCAAGATATTAAATGTAATTATAGCATAATTAAACCAATAAAATGAACAGAACTCCTAATAATACATTGATACATGATATATTCATTGCGTCCCTGTGGGTGTGTGAACTGGTTTCAGTAGGCCTTTGGGTTAATTTCCTGATAATTCATCTGTTTCTTTGGCCAGCGAGTTATAAGAAAAAAAAAACATATCACACTATCTGAATCCTCATCCCTTGCTGCAGCACGACTCAGTGACTTGCTTTGCATCACATCATATTGCTACCAAACCTAGTTAGTTGAGTAATATGTACCTTGTTTAAGTTGAGTGAGCAGTGCTAAAATAGTGACATATGACTGCAGGAAAAAAAGCATCGCAATGATGGGGAAAAAATTGCGAAATTGAATAACATTGAGTGTTTTCATGGGGTAATAAGAATACATATACTTTTTAAACTAGCTGGCCATAAAAGTATGGTTTCCGTTTATTTGCATAGCTAGCCGAACTGGATTTTTAAAAGATTCTTCATAGCAGCTGGCTTAATTGACAAGTTTAAATAATATCAGACCAGCTTGTGTACACGGCGAGAGAGGGGGCCGGCAAACGCAAGCAGACGGCGAGGAAAATAAATATGACAAAGTGAGAAGCACTTTATCTGCAAACATAATGTCACCTGTGAGCGAGCTCAATTTAACAAATGGTGTCACGAACAAGGTGAGACAAGTGAGGCTTTCATTACTGCAGTTCATAAACGAGCAGAGTGCCGCATGTACGCCCGTACTCTAGGAGGAGATGATTACAGACCGACGGGTAGTAGTCATAAGGGATCATGAACTAACTCTCAGCAGAAGCCATTACGACGGTAAGACAACAGGGGGATATCAAAAAAGCGACTGCTATGTTACGACGAGCTGACTCAGACTTTAACGAGGCAATTATGGACTCAATAAGGTTTGAGAACAAAGAAGAGCAAGCAGGAATTAAATGTGTCACGGACTGCACTAGGGGAAAAAATTATGTGGATGGTGCGAAAAGCCACAAGCCTGTTCAGTGAAACGTTGCCCAGTGTGAGGTACAAAACGTAGGAGATGCTGAAAGAAGCTGTTTTGCAGCAATTTCAATGAAATACATCAACGTGAGAGCTAGAACATTCTAGGAGTAGTGAACAACGTTAATTTGACTGTATTTTGAGGAAGATAATATCAGTATAATCCTATTCATGCCTATAAACCATATGCATGGTTTATTTGATGCAGAGACATCAAATAAGCAGTGATAGGGAAACACTAGAGGTGGACAGTTCGGGTCCAGAAAGTAAAAATCCAGGCCAAGATTTTGTTTAATCCAGCCAGTTCAGGGTCACAGTCACAGAGTACTACACTTCTGAAAAACACCCTATAGATGAATAAGAGACAACAGTGAACAGTTCTGCCTTGGTATTTCTAATTATTTAGCTGATACTTTTATCCATTTTTTTGAGGGCCATACAGTCCCTGTGGCAACTGGGGCGTAATGGCCTTGTTCAGGAGCCCAACAGTGACATCACTCTGCCTGGGATTTAAATCAGCAACCTTGGGCTGATACCCTCAGAACCTGCTGAGCCACACGCTGCCCCCATCGGTGGCATATAAATATTATTGTAGCAATTGTTACTGGACTGACCAGTCAGAAACCCCCTGAATGCTTGCAAAGAAGAACATGGGGTAATTTCATTGAGAAATTGAAATAAAACTGTCCTACACTTTAGTTTTGATAGAAGGGGATGCCCACTGATCTTTCTTTTTACGGCCTTAGTGAAAACCAGTCTGAATGGCAACCCCCAGGTAAGTGGGTGTTCATAACTTTCATATCACACAACATGTCTAATACAGAATGTTGATATGCTCACTTTGAAATGGAGGATTTCACGTTTCCCTGGGGGCAGTAAATGATTTCAATCCTGCTTGGACAGGACTGGTTAGAAGAGATCATAAGCTCTTTGTCAGTCTTTAGGGGGTGACATCGCCTGAAGACCATGTTGATTTCTTCACCTTATAATATTCAGCCTTCTCCGCTTCTTCTACTAGATTGTACATGCATACTGTTGGTGCTTTCTGAAGATCACCTTATCTACCAAGCGACACGGCTTAGGGACAAACTGTAGAATGATGTTACAGTTTATATTCTGAAGAAGTCAATGCAGAATATCCAAGATATAGAGAAGGATGGATACAATAAAACAACTATACCACACATCCATTGGTGGTGGCAGCATAAATAGGATCTGCTGAAGGTGGATGGCCCCCCTGAGAATGTCAAATAGAAAATACTACAAGTGCGGGAGTACAGCCATTCACCAGTTTTGTTCAAAGAGATCAGTTACATAGTGCATGCTTGTATAGACGCTGTGAAGACATCTCAGCTTCTGACAAGGATTAATCCCAGGGAAGTCCCGTACCTCTAAGTCTGACCAGTGTGAATTCCCATTAGCTGGGCCTGAAGGCTTTTGTGAAGAAGAAGAAGAATGGGCAACTGTAAGACAAACAAGCATGGCGGTCTAAACGACAACATAGGGTAGAGGGCGGACTGAGATTTTACTGCAAGGGCTGACATGCAGCCAACAATGCAATAAGAAGGGATTCAGAACTGCGTTTGTCCTTTGCCGCATGCGACCTTTCTGACCTTGCATGCTGCCCAGACATTGTGCCAAAAAATCCAATTAAATAAACATTAATAAGAAATTTCATGAGAAGTTATGCTATGTTAATAATGCTTTTTGCAAAGAATATTCATTATATATATATATATATATATATATATATATATATTATTAATTGTTTTATTCGTATTTCCTAACAATTTAAGATTAAACTTGATTTACTTGAGGAGGACTTAAACTTTGGTGTAATATAATATAATATAATGTGTAAAAAATCACATCATATCGTTTATATATACACGTGGGCTGCAATGTGTCTTATGTCTCCTTTAAGTGTAAGAGAAACCTGTAGTACCCAAAAGGCATGCTGACACATATTGTAAAGAAGCACAGAGCTGTAGAAGGACTGAAACAGTAAATCAGCCCGGAAGATATCAGGCAACAGACTTTACCTCCCCCATTCTGACACCCCTGAGGAAACAATTCTTAGCAAATGCTTACTTTAAACTATTCAAGGCCCGTGGTCAGGTGAATGTTGGGGTCTTTTTCACCTTGTGTATTTTAATGCATTTTAAAAGCATCTTGCTTTAAGCTTCACTCATAATCTGAACATCTGTACTGTTGGGATCATAATTTGAAAACATTTGCTAGAAAATAACTGCCATTACAGGATATTTTTGTGTTCAGTGGTATGTGCATATTATTGGATGCGGGTAACTTTTACTTAACTTAGTGATACAGAGATTCAGTACTGCCAAATTTCACCAGAAATATCTCCCCTTTAACCCTTTTCCCGTGATAATTTCCCCATGTGAAATTTGCCTACCGTTTAATGATGCTCTGGGGTTACATGGGATAGGGGTTAACCAATGTATTACTGATCACAATTGAAGCAGTTTTTGCAACTGTCATTCCTCCTTTAAAAATATCTTTATATTTCATAATGCCCCATGTTTGTTCCTAATATTAACAATCTAATTGAAAACATATCTGAAATAATACTGCTTCAGTAATTGCTATAAACTTGTTTGCCAGGCTCAAAAGAAAAATTACTTTTATCTCACTAGATATATGTAAGCCTGACCATTCAGCACCCATTGATAAATGGAAGATATTATCTGAACAAAATTGCAGTCTAAGAATAAAACAGAATTGCCTTCACAGAGAAGTTGCAAGATACCAACCTGGAGTCAAGTGACAGACAAAAGTGAAACGTTTACACGTTTACGATATGCGATTTACGAAAATGCTGTCAGGTGCGTCACCAGTATACTGTAGGTGTCACTCTCACCAGTAACAGGCTGTGAGTATGTTTGAGTATCGGCTACTTCCAATAGTTAATCTGCTAAAAGAGAGCGTTTAAAAAAAAAAAAGAAAAATTAATTGATTTACATCATGTTCTTTCATGTGCAGAAAGGGTGTGTTTATTTCTAGCTTGGGCAAATTATAATATGGCACACAACAACATTTTATTAGTTGTAACATTTATTTATTTGCTATTTAGAAGAATGAGGGATTGAGTGAATCTTAATGAATGAATTTAATCTGCCTAACCTAGATTGCCTTTGATGTGTTATCGTAACATTACTGATGCTAAGCGTAATGGCAATGGAAAATTAAAGTTAATTTCAGAACTCATATATTTCTACCAGTAAAAGATAATCGGATTGCCGCATTTGCTGTGATTAGAGAAATAAGCAATGCAATGTTCGCTACACAGAACTTTGCAGAATATTTTCAGTCTCCGTGAAACACTCAACAACTCAACTGCCACTCTGAAATACTTTTCTTTTTGTTGTTTAAGTAGCAGCTGAATCTGCTGTAGTACTCTACTCTAGTGCTGTCCTTGTTTTTTTTTAAAACAGGCGACAACAATTACTGTCTTTGGGCTCTGCATAATGTGCCTGCTTCTGCTCTCCTCAGCATTTAAATAAAAGTGATGATTTGCATAGTCATCTCATTTGGAATTTCAGGTGAAAATTGAGTTCTAATTAGAATGTTCTTGAACCCGAAGGACTCTGCTGATCCCCACGTTCATCTTCACTAGACCTGCAAGTGCTCTACTGTCCTAGTTGTATCTAGAAATAATAAATCTTAGCTGGTGTCTAAATTCACACATTCTTGGTAATCTAAAAGGTGTTTTTACCGGCCACCATCCATTACGTGTTTATTATAGCGAGAGTACAAGCAATTTTTTTAAATCTTAGGATGTTCACATTATTACTACCCGCTTTATGAGACTTTGTGAGATTCCAGAAATCTTATTTATATGCAATTAATGAGTATACCACAGAAGAAAAATGTTACTAATGAAGATGCCACGAAATATTGCAGTTACAGGATAAATGCTTTTTCGTTGTTGGATTGAAGCTGAAGTTAGTAATCCCTGCAGCAATAAGCTTCAGAATTCATTTTTCTTAATTATGGAATTGCAGTGAGGACGTAGTAAGCTGTGTAGTGTATCTTTCTTTGTGGTTAATTTTTAGCATGTCTTCCAGTACATATGATGGTTTCTGCAATGCCCCGGGAATATCATTTTCTGCTTTTGGCATTATTCTGTGCTTACTTTGTTCCTCTGTGCAAGAAGAAACGACTAAAATGTCACCGCTTGACTCAGAGCGACCTCTTCTCACATGGCGAAATCGTAAGGTGCCTCTAGCTGGCTGTAGTGTCTCTGAAACTCTAATGTTTTTATTGCATTTTTATGGGGTACTACATGTACTAAGGTTTGATTGTACAACTTGAATCTATTTCTGTGACGAATGCTACAGTATCAGTGCTTTACCTCACATTTATAAATAAGCTGTTCAGCCTTGAAATACAGTATCTACTCAGAAATTGTTTTTATGTTACTAGAATGGGGAAAAGGCTTATAACAGATGCTGTATTTTTCTTTTTTTTTTAACCAAGAACAAATGAAATAGAATGATGGGACAATGAGTGAGCTTTGGATGGGGATATTTGGGCATTACATATACTGTTAAATATACAGGCATTGATAAACCATTTAAATGGTTTAATATTTAGTATTTAATATTAAACCATTTAATATTTAATATTTAATATATTGTTTTCAGTCATATTATTTTAAATTTAGGCCATGACTCTTTTTTTTTAGATTCATATATAGCGATATTGGTACTGAGTGATTATAATGTTTACATATGCTGTTTTATTTTAGTCATTCAATTAAGCGTTAATCAGAATTCTGGCACTATATTAAGAAGCAGTAAAATTGTAGCTGAGACGTGTTAACAGAGTTTTTAGTGAATTTATTAACAGGATTTTGGCAGCAGGATGGTGTCGTGTTAGCGCTGACGTTTACATCCAGCGCTGGAGCTTTGAATCCTCCGTGTGTGTGTGGAGTTTGCATGTTCTTCCCATGCTGTGTGGCATTTCCCTTGATGCTGATTTTCTCCCACAGTCCAAAGACACACAGTTATGTGAGTTTCTGTTTCGTGATTCATGCGTGTGCTCTGAATGGACCGGTACCCCATCCTGGGTGTACTTCTGCCCTTTATCCTAGGATAGGTTCCACGTCCTATGATCCTTTTCTGCATAACTGGTTATATTATAAATATTATACAATGGACGGATGGATTTGTATCCTTACTGCATATGCTACTGCCATAATTGTGAAAATGCATTGGAAAAAAAATGGACCTGCATGCTTTTCAAGGAATAAATGTCTGCAGTATGTTTAAAAAGGTCATTTTATTCACGGCTGAATTCACTTATCAATGTAATGTCCACGTGAGTCTTTCATTCTGGCTCCTTGTAGCTTCACACCAAAAATGATCATGACTGAAAGGTTTTAATTGCTAGTTATACAGATCATTCCCCTGCTACATCTAGAATAAATTGACAAGCAAAACTACTTAAGCAATTCAATTAAATGTAAAACAAACAAATCAACAAAATTAGGAACAATCCTATAAACTTAAAGCCAGTAAACACGAAGACAGAAAACTAGTAATCTACACAAAGCCAGTCATCTTCTAAAACAAATGGGAAGCATGCCAGATTCACCTGGTAACCGCTAAATGACACAAGCTTCATGTACGTCTACACTCATCCCAAGGTGATATTGTGCTCATTGTGCTCAAACAAATAATACCGTGCACAGTTGTAATACAAGGTATCAAGGACAGAGTGTGGGGACTGGATGACATTCGACTGTATCCTTGGATTCCACATTCATATTTATGAAACTGGAAAAAAAGTAATATGTCATTTATTTAGGGTCATTATTGGTGAATACTAGGGCTGCAACCACTGATTATTTTGGTAGTCGATTAATCGTTAATTTTTTGGTTGGTTGTTTTCAAACAGACAAAGAAAACGGTATGCATAAAAATGTATGGTTTTAATGGAATTTATTACTGTATGAAAGATGACTTTTATCATCAGTTTGGCGAAATGGGTCCTGGAGGGAAGAGAGTACCCAGGGTTGAGAGTGGTAATCATTCACTTATACACACAGATGGGGGGCCTTTAAGGAGACAAAAGTGGATACAACCAATAGTTTTCGGAGCAACGCTACACATGAATACCAGCAGCAGACAGTGCCGAGCTCCTGTCCCAGGGTGCCTTTCCCAAAAGCAAAGTTGCTAACTACGTTAGCAACTTACATAGTTGGACTAGGGTTGCCACACGTATCTTAAAATACGGAATCGTCCCGTTTTTAATCAATAATCAATGGCGGTTGCATTGATTAGATTAATTTGTCTTATTTATAATTAATAGGTTATTGCTGAGTTAACAATGTATATCCTGAAGATTAATTTTATTTAAGTCTTATGGACCTTAAGTTTTGATATAAATCGACTGATTTCGTATGTCAACACTAATTTCATTACCAATTTTAGTTTATAACTGAAAGGTTTTTTATTCAGTTTTTTTATGTCCATTGATAATAAAGTGCTTCAAATATTAAGTATGAATCTTAATACTTTCTTGAGACCATGGTTTAAGTTTGAATTACCACCAGTGGTGCGCCACTTGGCACATAGTGGTTGTGGTAATGCCCCACTATGGTAGGCGTCCTTTAATTATCTGCATGAAATGTGGCAACCCTAAGTTGGAGCCATGCCACAGAATGAATCCAACTATTTAAGTCGCTACCGGAAACTTTTGCGAAACGCACCCCCGCTGTGAGGCGCCAGCTGCATTACCGCGAGTGCGCAGCCAGTTAGCGTAACCGCACTTCTGCTTCTAACTGCGTGTTATATTTCACAGACTTCTGGGAAATGCGGCAAATGGCTATAATTTAATTGGTGAGTGAATAAACAAACATACGAAACAGATAAATGTATTCCATTGGTTTCAACAATGTAACTGGATTCTAATTACCATCTATTTAAATTGTAACTATCGGAATACAGTTACTCATATTTTAAATACGTAACACCGTTACATGTATTCCGTTACTCCCCAACACTGGGTACAAGCAACAGAGACAGGGCGCCCCGAATCATATTCTGAAAACATCCATTCATTTTCCAACCCGCTTATCCGTTCAGGGTCGAGGGGAGTCCGGAGCCTATCCCGGAAGCTACGGGCAAGAGGCAGGGAACAACCCAGGATGGGGGGCCAGCCCATCGCAGGGCACACTCACACACCA
>JAODKL010000017.1:11659464-11683964 GCA_026780765.1 Petrocephalus schoutedeni
CATGAAGGATTAAGGCTGAAGTTCTGAAGGCAAAAGGGGGGTCCAACCCTGTACTAGCAAGGTGTACCTAATAAAGTGGTCGGTGAGTGTAGTTCACTGTGTACTCTGTGACAGACTCTCGTTTAGGGTGCCCCCTTGTCTTACGTTCCATGATTCCTACGATAAGCTCCAGGGTTATTGCACGGGTGAACTGGAGAGACAGCTACAAAAATGCATGGATGGCTAAAATAACTAAATATTTACAAACTAAAAAAATAACCTAGTAGTGCTAATTTACAGTGTATCTCAGTACCACGTAAATAATCAAAAGACCAATATTTATGCATATTTTATAATTGTAACCTTACTGCTCTGCAATGTGAATATAATTTGTGATTTCCCTCTCCATTCATTCCCTGTTCCAAATGACTACATGGCTATAAAGATGAATTCTGCCGCGTATGCAGAGTTTGCTTTTGTTTGGCGTATCTGAGGGATGAACCCTGTTTGGAGACAGGGCTTCTGGGACTTCCCTCTGAATAAAAGATTGATCAGCTAAAGGACTGGGAACAGCAGGTTTGCTTTAAATTTACCATAGAGCTTTGTCACATCAAAGTGATGGCGAAGGGGGCATACAAAATCTACTACCTACTCAGTTTCTCCCCACTTTTCAGAAGTGTTGTCTGCCTTCAAGCTGTGTCTGAGAGTATACCCCTCTCTCCCGTCACTCTCAGAGTTTTCTTTTTCACTGACACACCTCATAGGGCGTTCCTGGTTTGTCAGTTACACACTGACACACCTCATAGGGCTTTCCTGGTTTGTCAGTTACACACTGACACAACTCATAGGGCGTTCCTGGTTAATGAGCTACCCACTGCATACTTGCATTAGATTTGATGTTGACAGAATGTCAAGAGAATGTAAGGATGTAAATGATGTTAAATGAATACAGTGAGCGTAATCTATGATGTGATGTCAAATTCTTGACACTGAAATGCAGCAAATGGTTTGAACTGAAATGAGCAAATTCCTGTAATGGAATAAATTGTACATTGATTTGCATGAGTTTAAAAAGGCATTAGGATCATTTGCGAGGTGGCCAATTTGTAAAACTGAAAATGTGTACATTTAAAGAAAAAAATATCAATTTTGTTCAGAATCCTTAAAATGACTCAGAATTTTAAGACAAGTCAACAAAATGCTGCTAAAAATTCTGCTAAATCTAGCCAGAAAGTTGATATTTTGTCAAGGCACCTGTAGCACCAATTATAGCTACAGCTCATTTTTGTGTAGGTCTCAGGATGAGAGAACATCAGCTTTGTTTACTGGCATGGTGCAATTTCTGTTCATTTCACCTGTCAAGTTCGTTCATGCTTTGCAAGGTTTTTAGGTGCATAAGTCATCCCAAAGGGTCTGACAGTCGTTTATGATTTTGGAACAAGATTTCAACTGTGCCATCTAGAAACATCCCCTCTCATATACTTAAGTTACATCTTTGAGGCACTGGCTCTGTGCTATAGGTTGTTTATTCGCTATGCGCAAAGAAAATGTTTCCCTGTAAACATGGCTACTGGGTATTTCCACTTCAAAGCATGGTAAGACACGGTAAAACATTCTAGGTGCAATACAGCACTGCATTTCTCACAGGCACACCTGCGCCTTACATAGCCTCTCTATGGGTGCCGGAGAATAGTAAGCAGTGAATCATATCGAGAAAAGCAGGTGCTTTTGAAGGATAATGAAAGTACAGGATCTAAAACATTGCTTCGGCCAGGACCCAGCTATAATATTTACTGTGAATAGGAAAGTTACATGAAGTTCTCTTAAACGCCTTGTGTGGATGCCTTCTTGTCAGATAGGGATCTTTAATCTTTTATCTAGCTTACTGGTGGTAGAGTAAACATTGGACCTAAGCATAGTAACCACCAAGTTAATACAGGGGCCATAAAATTAGATGCAGAAAAAATTTATGAAGCATGGCAAAAATAAATCTCTAAGACAGGGGTGGGCAATCTTACCCAGAAAGAGCTGTTGGGTATCCAGGTTTTCACTGCATCTTTCTGATTAGATTACTAACTAGGGGACTGATTGACTGAAGAGTTCTCACACCTGGGTTTGAACAGCTGACCTAAAGGTTATCCCAAAAACCTACATATACACCAGCCCTTTGTGGATAAGATTGCCCACCCCTGCTCTACCACATACTGTAGATGCATGGGATACTAAGCACTTCCCAATGGAAGTATACCTGAGACTGTCACTGTCATGCTTGAATCCAGGATTTATCCATACTGAAGACAGCAGCCCTGTCATTGTCTGGTGGCTCTCATTACTTTGGGGCATCTGTAGTTACAGAGGCTGGTTATTGCTTTCCATAGTAATACAACATCACCAAAACCCAGGCCTGTGTCGTGTCTAGTCAATTTTAGCTATGGCAGGTGGATTAACAGCTGACGTATTGTTAATGTACATCAGCTCTGGTGCTCAGCACTCAGAAACAGTGTAAATGTAGGTAGCTAAATAGGACATTTTCTCACCGGCTATGTGATGGCTGATTAAACATGAAAATAATGGTCGTCCGCATATAATAAACATGGTAATTTCTCCAAATTCATCCAATTTATTCTGCTTCCATGGAATCTGATAGTGGTCACGAAATATGTTAATTTCCAGCTGTAATTGTTTGAGTGTTTAAGATAAAGGACCTATTATTTCACGATAGATAAGGGTAAACTGTAACTGTTACTAATATTAAATTCACAGAAATATGCAATCTCATAACAAGCACAAAATCTTGTGCTGTGCTGCTTTCTCTAATCAACTCTGACCGTCTGGCAGAGATAAATACAGTATGCAATTGTTTCATGCTGATGCTACGGTGTGAAAATTTGCATTGCTCTCACTGCTACATGCATATTTCCATTTGAAGAGGAGAGATCACAGTCTCTAATGTAATGCAACATTTGTCTTCCAGTAATGTTATGTAGTCTCTTTTGAAGGGACTGACAATTCCTGTCCCAGAATCCACCTGTTAGTGGATGCTGTCCAGCTTGGCGTTTGTTAACTTGGCGTGAAAAACATGACTGGAATCAGAAGCACTGAGTCAAGAGGTATGACTCTTTGCCTCCTATTGAAATTGTGCATAAAATGGACATTTTTACATACTGACGAAAGTAGTCCTGCTGCTTAACAAGTTGTTTTGCTCCTAATTTGTTTGAAACACAGTTATGTAAATAGCACATCGTTTATGTTGGCGCTGTGTCATTCATGAAGACATGCATATTAACAGGGGGGATCACTGATGCAGAGAGATCCCACAACCAGATTGTTTTGGTGTCTGTGGGGGTGACAAATTATGTGTTATTTACACAGTACTAATATGCATTGTGGGCACTATAAAATGAATTTATCCAGTTGTGTTTATTGTAGTGTAACAAGGATGAGTCCAATTTGTATGACATTATTACTGCTGCACGATATAGATAAACCATGCCAGATCCAAAATTACATATAAAAAAATAAGTATTGTATGTAGGATAATGTACAAGATTTACTTGTTAGTATCAAAATGATTGGAATCATAGATAAAAAAGAGGAGTTTTTAGAAAGCATAGACGCATGCTTCCTGATATAACAATGCTTTTGGTGATGCAAATACATCCTGTTTTACGATATTCTCAAAGGGGAGGTGGGGGTGGGGGGGTATTAATGGTAAAATGGGGCCATATCTTTCTCACAAATTTGCAAAAAATGCCATGTTTGCTCATGATGAACATGGTATGATGTCTTATTGTTTATTGATATTGATAATTTCCTCTCATCTTTCACTATAAACAAATCAAACACTTTTCATTATTTTATTTTTCCAACCCTGTACTCTGTCATTAATACTCATATAGTGCAATGTTCAATACTCAGCATGAAAACAATCATGTTCTGCAGTTTCTGTGTTGGCAGATAAACAGCCTAACAAACTCCCCAATGTCTAAGGCATTTTGCGTCATGCTTTGTTTTTCTTCCATATCAATGGTGAGTCACCATCATTATGCAGCATCTCATTCAATAAATTAAAAGTGATCTGTTGACAGGTTTTGAAATTTTATAGTACCAAAGAAAAGGGGGGATATAAGTACCACATATAAAAACCGCAGTCACAATAAAAGCATTGCCATGAAATCAGGGCATAAGGCAGAAAAGTGCCCAAAGACACATTGCCCAGGTGTTTTTTGCCTCTACTGGAAAGACACAGTTAGTAGACTATATGAAGGAAACAGCAGCAAGTTTCTATGAGCTGGATTTGCCCACAAAAGCCTTTGTTGGAGGATTTGCTTACAATAGATCTTGTTTGGAGAGTTTTCACCTAACAACTAGCTAACTACCTGTTCATGCACCAACTTTACCTGGTATCTATGCTAACACATATAAAAAAGTATATTTGTGCAATTCTAAGAACTAGTAAAATTGTAGTTGTTTGACATACATGTGTTTGGTGGAATCGTGTGTCACATCTTATGATTGACATCACTCTTAGCCAATGACAATGTTGCAGCACCCCAACCACTCCCCCGCCCCCTGCCCCCCATTGGTTTTGGTCATGCTGAATGGGACTGTCAGGAAAGGGCAACATCAAATAAGGGCAAATAGAAGCTTATTCTGTAAATCACTGTCCATCGGCAGTTCAAAATGCTCAATAACATAATTCAGTGTCTCTAAAAGTGCCTGACTATAAATGTCAAGCTGGTGGTGTGAGCACTGTAGCCTTCGGATAAGCCATGCAGGTACCGCACTTAAAAAAGGGGTATTTCCTTACATATATGTAAAGAAATACCCCTTTTTTAAGTGAGGTACAACAAACAAACAAAAAATGCCATGTGGTTACCCTAAACCATGAAGTCCATGTGAGCCACAAGCCAAAAGAAGCATACTGTGTCGAGAAGTTCCTTCCTATGGTGCAGGGCTCTGGCAGCTCTGTTACCATAAGCTTCTTTATCCTGCCATTGCTTATTTCCACTCAACATTTTAGGGGGCTGGCTAATTCCCGAGGAACACTTAGCAGGGCCGACACATCACATTTTCAGTGGTGTTGCATTTCTGTCACAACAGGGGTGGAATGTTCTGGGATGGACAGCATGAATTAGACGTAAACCTTGAGTGATTGGCCAGCTACCAGACCTCAAGCCAGTTCATCGCTAATGAAAGATATAGGATGGGTGCCTAAGATAGGGTTATAGTCGAGGAAGAATGCTGTCATGTAAAGAGGGTGGCCAGAAAATCCAGGGGAAGCAAGACAGACAGACAGACAGACAGATCTGAAACCCTGGACTGCTTAAGAAAGATGGATGGATGAATAAAGACTGATTAATGTATTTCTTGTAAATTTTGATTTATTTCTTGTTCATAACAAATATTATCTTAAGTGTACTTTGTCACAGCAAGCAGCACAGCACATAACTCTCCAATGCACTTATTTCCCAAATTGAACAGGTCTTAAGTGGCCCTTCATTATAAACTCTCCCCATCGCTTTAATTGCATCGGTACTGTTTATTTTCAGTGGGCTCCCTGCCTTATGGTTGAATAAGATTAAGTCTCTTTTACAATTTACTTAATGGTTTTCACCTCTAGGTTGCACAGGCCAAACTCAAGACAAATTTGAAATCGTTAACACGGCCCACTTGAAACACAAACATGCTGTAGGTACACTAACAGCAGCGATAAATCCCGCTGACTCTGGGCTTATAAACCGCGAGAAAAGGGACACATCTGAAGATGGAGGCTAAAATATGGTTATTTAAGTAGTTTCATTGAAAAAGAGTTAAAAAAGTAACGACAGTGCGATTCATATTCCAGAGGGCGCCAGGTCGTTTAGCAGTTACTGTGTACGCAAGTCCTGCCTCTATATGTATGCGACAGACTTTTTATTTAGATACAGAACTGGATGGTAGCCGAACCATCATTGCAGAATCACATTAAAGCTCTGCACCCCCTTAACATCGTCTTGAATAATCAGTTACAGCCCCTGGGCACTTTTTCTTCCTGGGAGTTATATTCTGAATTTTTGCTGAGTCAAAGCTCAAGGGACGTGAAACTGCAATTAAGCCGAAAGTGGGGCATGAAGGTTTCTGCTTTGAAGCGTGGGAAATAAAGGCCGCTGAATGGTAGGTAATGAGTATGAACCGGCCAGAAATCTCAGGGAAGCAGGCAGCCTCTGCTCCCAAAACACCAAATTTATAGAACTGGAATACTACGAATTTTGTTAAGTAAATGTAAGCCTGTACTGCTGCAGTATGGGCCATGTTGTGTGTGTGGCTGTATCAAAGTAACCTGGAACAGTGTGAAAATGGGGTAAGATGAGGACAGAAAAACGCTGTTTAACTTGACCCCTCATTCTTGTGTATTTTAATGTTTGAAATTAGAATGTGTCATAAACAGACATGGAAAATAATGCAATTGTAATTTGTTTATTATTTTGTTTCAATGTCATATGTAATATGAAATTATTTCTATGTAAATTGTGCATACATTTCATTTTGTTCTCACAAATCATTTTCGTCATCTTGTGCTGGACATACACTATATTGCCAAAAAAATTGGGACACCCCTCCAAATCATTGAATTCAGGTGTTCCAATCACTTCCATGGGCACAGGTGTATAAAATCAAGCACCTAGGCATGCAGACTGCTTCCACAGACATTTGTGAAACAATGGGTCGCTCTCAGGAGTTCAGTGAATTTAAGTGTGGTACCATGATATGATGTCACCTGTGCAATAAGTTCATTTGTGAAATTTCCTCACTACTAATTATTCTACGGTCAACTGTTAGTGGTATTTTAACAAAGTGGAAGCAATTGGGAACAA
Source organism: Petrocephalus schoutedeni (assembly GCA_026780765.1). Taxonomy (NCBI): domain Eukaryota; kingdom Metazoa; phylum Chordata; class Actinopteri; order Osteoglossiformes; family Mormyridae; genus Petrocephalus; species Petrocephalus schoutedeni. The sequence continues at coordinate 11,666,301 of JAODKL010000017.1, forward strand.
CAGCAACTCAGCCACGACGTGGTAGGCCACGTAAAATCACAGAGAGGGGACAGTGCATGCTGAGGCACACAGTGTGCAGAAGTTGCCAATTTTCTGCAGGGTCTGCTACAGACCTCCAAACTTCATGTGGCCTTCAGACTAGAACAGTGCATGGAGAGCTTCATGAAATGGCTTTCCATGGCTGACTAGCTGCATCCAAGCCTTACATCACCAAGGGCAATGCAAAACATAAGATGCAGTGGTGTAAAGCACACCGCCACTGGTCTCTTGAGCTTGTGAAGCCATTTTGGACAATTTCATGCTCCCAACTTTGTGGGAACAGCTTGGGGATGGCCCCTTCCTGTTCCAACATTACTGCGCACCAGTGCACCAAGCATGGTCTATAAAGACATGGCTGAACAAATTTGGTGTGGAGGAAATTGACTGACCTGCCCTGACCCCAACCCGATAAAACACCTTTGGGATGGATTATAGCGGAGACTGGGAACCAGGCCTTCTCGTCCAACATCAGTGCCTGGTCTCACAAATGGTCTCCTGGAAGAATGGTCAAAAATTACCATAAACATACCCCTAAACCTTGTGGAAAGTCTTCCCTGAAGAGCTGAAACTGTTATAGCTGCCAAGGGTTGGCCATATTAAAGCCTAAATTCATGTGTGTGTAAAGGCAGGCGTCCCAATACTTTTGGCAGTATAGTGTATGCGCTTTATCCTTTAGACATTTCTTTTGAAACAGTAAAAGCTGATATCATGCCGACATGGACGCCGCAAGGGGCAAAGTTAGGAGAATTCCAAGGACTTTGAGTGACGGTGGCCATAAAAAATGTGTAACATAATTGGATTGATCTGGGTTGGGGGCCCAATATGATATGCTTTTTCATGGGGCCCAAAATCTCTAGTGGCTCCCCTGCATGCTGAATGCTTAGTAGTTAGATTTAGTGGTCAGTACCATTGCTCCATACTCAAAACCCCTTCTCGTAAGTGGGTAGAAGATGGGTGGTTGGAGTTTTGTATGCCAGGGCATTCACAATTGGTTTTAGCGTTACGAAGTGACAATATGGAGCCATCGCACACTGAGGCTACAGTTACATAAAATCTTTACAGTGCATGCGGACAGGGATGGCTTACCTTTAATACGTGTCGCACCAAGACGATTTTAATTGCACCAATTGCCCTCGAATATTATATCTTCAGTACATCCTCCACTTTTAGGCAACAGATTACTGAGCATCCCGGGGAGAAATAATAATGTCGGGAACTTTCTCTTTGAATTCCAGAGTGGCATTGAAGCTTAGGCCAAGGATGGCACCATTAATCACAGTGGCCCGCAGCACTTAAGCAGGCATTCAGCACGCGTTAAATGGATATACGCATACATGTAGGGAGCCAGTGTTTTTAGGTCATTTTTAATCAGCATACATTGAGGAAGCCTATTTATTTAATGTTGACCTAGTAAAGCTGACTATGTATGTTCTGAAGAAGTATGAATAATGTATTGGGGAAGTGTGGCCGCCACCCCACCCCCCGCCCCGCACATACTGTTTGGATAATGGATGGACTCATGGAAATGTGTCTGTGCCTGCAATACAATTTAATAACATTGTCAGGAAAAGAGGAAGCTGGAAAGTGTTAACTTTGGATGTCCTATTAGGTCTTTATTAAGCCAATTCTTTTTTTTTTTTTTTTTGCAATGAATGTTACTATCTTCTTTTTTTCTGCCTTCTACCGGGACTGCCTTCCCTGCACTGTATTAACAAGTAATACTGCCGTAAGTGTTCACTGAAAGAAGAAGTGCTGTAAGTGTTTGCTACATCCGAAATACCGGGGAACAGAAAGCCTGCCGAACAATAAATATGTCAGAATGATGAACGGCCTGTGTGTGTGTGTGTGTGTGTTTGTTTTTCTTTTTAACCTGGAGAAACAGAGATAAGAGCCAAGATGAGATAATATTTAGTACATAGTTAAAATGGCTTTGAAATGGCATGCATAAGGTATGTAAAGAGTATTTAAAACAAAATAGGTAACACTTTATTTGAGGGGGCACAAGTAACTTATTAATAGTAACTCATTTACTACTGAAGTACAAATCATAAACATATATAGTATTTGTCTTAGTAAGTGTTACCATAAAATAATTCTTTTGTTAAAGAAAACATAATATGATTCAATTTATGTTTTGTATAAATATGTCAAACATAAGTTAAAAATAAAATATGAGCTACTGTATAACTGTCCATATATTAAAGGCTTAGGAAATATTGTATTCCTAATTACTAAGACAAATATTGTATGTTGCATATATGACAGATTTGTTACTTGAACAATCTGGAGAATCTGCAGTTTAAGTAGAAGAAAGAAGTCTGCTGTGCAACTTTCATAGAAGGAGAAATGGTTTTATGTTTTTCGAAGTATTCTTGCATTCAGGGCCGCTCAGTATGTTATAACCATGGACAATACACAAATAAATATTGATATTTTCAGTGACAATAACGGAAATGAATTGGTTTTATGGTTACTCCTTCACAACAGAAATTTTGCAGTGTGTTATTATTTTTTCCATAATAACACAGTTCTGTATTTATGAAGAAATACTGCCACACAGTCCATTCATTATGTACAAATGCGAATGCTTGTTTTGTCTTTAAAGCGATTTATCTAGGGATCTCAAGGTCACCACCGACTCTGTTAAATTATTCAAGCTATCTATGCAGTACCCGAACCTGAAGCCGTTCTCTTCTGGGGAACTGTTCCTTCTCTAGTCTTACAGCCTTTTTCTATAAAAATTCAAACATCTTTTTTCCATGTACCAGAACCAGTGCTGAAAACATTGAGAAGCTTTTTGTAATGCTGTCATAATAAGACTAATTACAGTAAACACATTAATGAATGAAATCATAATATAAAATCAGTTTTCAATACCAGCAACTTCTATTAAAGCTATCTTTGATAAGAAAGTTTCTGTATTTTTATGCTTGCATTGCCTGGATTATAATTAGTTTTACAATGGCCAAATCATCAATTCAGCCACACCTGGTCAGTTCCCATTCTGTCTTGCTTGAATATTAGACATACCTGTAGCTCATCCTGGTTAACTGGCAGGTGTTACAAGCACCTGATTTATCTGTTAACTCCTTGCAGTGTTGAATGTCTCACTATAGGCTACTGACTGCATGTGTTCATGATTTGGTTTTTGTGTATGAACATTCTTATGTTCCACTTCTGGTCCTTGAATAGTCATATTAGGTTCTTGCTTTATTAGAAGTTGTTGTGTAGCACTTGCTTCAGTACTGCTTACTCTTGTACATGTACTTGGGCTTTCGATGACTCCTTAACAGTTTGCAATGTGCTATTTGCCTACCTTGTATATTGGGTTTGATAAACGTGTCTGCTAAATGTGTTAAATGTGTTTCTTGCGTTTGGCCTCATGTTTTGGTCAATTGCCTTCGTTCACGCTTTTCAGCTTGGTGACGTTGGCTTGTGTTTTTACTTTGGATTTGGGTCATCATTTGGACTTGGCTGCCTTTGTCCATCTTCGCTGGTTTTTAGATCCTCTGCCCATTTTGCCGGCTACATTTTTGGAAATAAATGAAGCAATCCTACTGCGCTGGGACCCATCTAATCATTACACAATTCTTCACCACAATGAACATAACAGGCCAGACATACTTCTCAAAAGGAGAACCCGAGTGGCTTGACTGAATTACATGCTTGTTTGCAAGCTCTGGTGGCTCCCTCAGGACAAATTCATCCTTTGAGCATTTGCACATCTCCACCTCATCTGGTCCTGGTGGGGCGGGTGCTCATCGCTACCCCCGAAAAGAATGACTGCTATCCTAATACGTGAGATGGTGTTCTCTTGCAGTGATAAACGCACATTGATCATTTTATATCGTGACAGGAAAAAACTCTAGTGGGCATTATGGTTTCAGCATAGTTCTATATTACCATCAGCGACTTAGTTCTTCATGTTGAGGTCTTCATTCCGCAGCAGGGAGGGATTTAAGAACCTATTTGTGTCTGATACGGCAGAGTAATCAGCCAGAATCAGAATGTGCTTTGCCATTCGGATTGTCCTGCTTACCACATATTGTCGAGGGCTAAAAATGGACCTACAGGCGGAGCTGGCTTGTCAAGGTGATGTGTGTAGCTTGAATAAATTTACCTAAATGTCAGCCTCCATAGGCAACCTTTTACGAGATCAAAGATAACAGCTTACCTGAAGTGATTCAACCAGTCTGTCTCTCATACCCTCAACACCCCTGACCCTACACGCATGCACTTGAGACAAGCTGCCTCATCCGAGGAAGAACCCTAGAAATGTTTGCATCTACCCATATGCCAATACTGTAGCGATGCTAGACACTCCAAGATGCAACACGTCTCTGGAGAGGCGATATCTCCAGAACCCTGGGGAGGGTGTCAGCATTTTTTCTGGACTGAATTTATAACCAATAGTGGAACCATGGCCACCCAGTATTTCAGTTCTTCATGAATGAGATATTCTAAGATATGGTGGGTGTCATGTCAAGTCAGGAGAAGTGAAGGTCATCCCATCCTCCATTTGGACCTGTACACATGACTAGCAAGGGGCTGACACAATGCAGGGCTGTTAGCACAATATGATTGAGAATAATGAGCAAGGCAAAACTGGGGAGAATTAGGAGGGATCTGGAGGACCAGTGCCCCCTGCTGGTCATACTGGGGAAAGGACAGGACAGGTTTTGACTTTTTTTTTTTACTTACCTGGCTTGATCATTCACTAGGCCATTGAAAGTTGACTTGCAATGTTTCTTAGGATTTCAACTTTTACAGAAGATTCACCTGCAACTTCAGCACCACTGCCACCTCAAAGTGCAGAGCTGAGAAAAAGATCATATAGGATGACTGTTTGCACCATGTTCCAGCAATGCATGCAGCTGTTCACCTCTACTCAAGCACCGAAGCCTGACCATTTTCTTTGTCATGAAGGCAGGTGCCTCATACGTGGGCGGGGGAGAGAAGCTTTGATGCCAAGAATAGTGTGCTACTGGATATCAGTTAGCATTTGAGCAATGGAGGTGTTAGCTAGAGGGAACCAATCATCCTTTTGTAGTTCTGACCAATCACATGAATCAGGAACATGTCAGAGAATCTAAAAGGTTGAACCCTCAGCAGGCCTGGTGTGCTGTGTTCTTCACTTGGTTAAATTTCACAATTACTTGTCATTGGAAAAAGAATAACTCTTTCTCCTTCATAGTCCTGTGGTTCCTGAAATCATAATGCCTCCCTCATGCGTAGTAGCATAAATTAGGTGGCAGACTGACCCAGGTTGCTCAGACACAACTTCAAACAAGACCTCTTCTCTAGGCAGTATTTCACCACCACCTAATGGTTGCAAACGTCCTTGAAGGGCAGTCATCCAGGTATCATAGAGCTATTGGCCAAAGATTCTGGTGGCCACCACTTATGGATGATCTTTCAATTTTTGTCATCTTCCCAAGAACTCACAGTTCAGTACTTTCATCTGTACTTCAACCTCTGCCAATCCCTCGCCAACCATGGCTGCACAAAGCAACGGATTTCATGGCATTTGAAGCCCCGTGCATTCAATCAAATCTGCAGATTCTTTGGAATATCCGAGGATACTGTCACAGATCAAAGACTGCAAGTGACATCTCAGTTTTAGTGAGCAATCTTTGAGTAAGACTTAGCAAATTAGGTTAGATTCAATTTTATTGTCATTGAATGATGTATAAGTACTTAATTTAGTTGCAAAAAAAAGAAAAATGTAGTAATGTTGTTGCAATTAAAATGAGAATGGGATATCTGCTAAAAGCAGCATTCCATCTCATTAAGCACAGTCACAGGCTGAGCCATTCTTGACTTTTGAGAACTGGCGTAGCATTCAAACCTCCAGTGTTCAGTTTAATTTTCACATTCCCATGACAATGAAGTGTCCAAGTGTTAGATATGATGGATAAAAATTGGGTCCATTTTGAGGTGTGAATTGTTGTCAGTCGTAGACTTTTCAACTATGTGCTGTGCAAAAATAGGCATGTCTGTAAAAGAACTATTTATTTAAAGGCAAATATACTCTATTAAATACCACTAATCATGAAAGCTCAAAATCTATTAGAAATGATTTGAAAAGGAATTGTGCCTTGCATCACTGTCTTGCATCACATTGTAGGCTAATAGCAGTATGAATTGGTATTTGTATTATTGTAACAGGGACATGTAGGTGACTATTATCCAAAGTGATGCAAACTAAGGTAAGTGCTAGGGGATCATGTCACTTTGCACTGACATCTGAAGCAGAATAAAGTATATAATTGCCAGGGTCGGTACCCATCCGAGCCTTCCCTTTGTGTCTCCTCCCCATTTGGCCAGCAGGTGTTTCTGGTCATCCTGACCTCCTCCCTGTTGATTGCCCTTTGTCCTTAGTGTGTTTCCCTTCCTCCCCAGCTGGGAGGAAGATTAGTTATCCACCTGGTCAAGGGTTCAAGCCTGGCCAGAGCCCCGCCTCATCTGTTTTGTATTTGTGTTCCCTAGTGTTTTCCCTTTCGAGTTTTCGGTACTACGATTAGCCTCCTTGTGTTTTATATACTCTGTTCCATTTATCTTCCTAGCATAGTGTCTCCTTTTGTTTTCTCTGTTTCAAGTTTTCTATGGTCCTTAGTTCAGTGTTCATTAGCACTAGTTTCTTCACCCATGCCTTCTTTGTTCTTCAGTGCTCTTGTTAATTGTTTCACCTGTTGCTTGCTGTCCTGCAGCTTTGTGATTGGTTGGTTTCTGTTATGTTCTGCACCTGCCCATCGTCATTAGTTCCTGTTATCTGTGTATTTAAGTGCCTGCCTTTGTCCTGCTTGTCAGGTAGTCATTGTGCATTGTACTGTGTGTATTAGGTGTATGCCCTGTTTGGTTTCCCTAGCCTTGCTCCCTAGTAGTTTATTAGTGGTTCCTTTAGTTAATTAATCAGTGGTTTCTTCCTGTTTTTGTTGTGACCCCTTGTGGTCTGTTGCTTTTGTAGCTTCCCCAGTCCTGTTCAGCCTCCAATAAACCCCTTTATAATACCAGAGCCGGCAGTGGGCCTGCACCATGCCACGCCATCTCCGTGAAGTATAATAATGCTTCTCTAATTCTCTGAGTTTTGAATATAGACTTTTTCAAAACTGTTCTTTTTATAGCCAGATGAAAAAAACAAAGGACAGTCTATAGGTGCCACATTTAATATAAAACGAATCAGACATTTTTAAAAAGAATATCTACTTATTGCCATTATTCATCATTAAACAATAAAATCAAAGTCAGATGGTTCTACCAACAAATTAACAATATTTTAGTGTATTTATGTCAGACCCTGATAAGTGCCTGATTTGTGTGTATACATTTTAAAATAAAGATAGCTATTTTACAGTATTACACAAATGAAACATCCCTCATGTATTTATTTTGTCAATGTCAATTTATTTATAGAGCACTTTTAAAAACAACATAAAAATGCTGCGGCCAAAGTGCTTTACATTAGGGCATACAGTGAACGTAAATACACAGAACAAAAAAGAAATTATGCAGAAATAGATATGCATAAATAAAATAAATAATTAATTCAATTTACAAAGAAGCATAAGAACTACCATCAAGGAAAAAATAAAATGACTCTATAAAAGATCCAACAATATTATTGTAGGTCACAGAAAGCTAAGGAATAGAAATAAGTCTAACCTAAACTTAAATAGTCCAATTGTAGGAGACTCCTTAATGTGTAGCGGTAAAGAATTCCACAGACGAGGTGCAGCAGCTGCAAAAGCCCCTCTTGTTTTATATTTACTACGAGGGACCACAAGAGGCAATTGACTAGAGGATCTGAGCTCTCTGGATGGCTGATGTAAAACACACAAATCTGATAAATAGGCAGGAGCATGCCCATGTAATGATTTAAAAACAAGCAGCAAGATTTTTAAATCAATACAAAAACTGACAGGCAGCCAGTGTAAAGAAGCTAGTATCGGAGTAACTGAATCAAACTTTCTTGCCCCAACCAAAAAACGAGCTGCCTCTTAGGTTTTGTTGAAATGTTCCAATCAAAAAGAGAGATGGAAAAATAAACATTTGTAGCTGTATGTGTGTATAGCTGTCAGCCTTAATATTATTCCGTTCATTCAATGATCCATTTATCGTGAATGTTTACGTTTAATTTAGTCGATTCACTCAATTCTTTTTTTAATGCTAAGAATGCATTGCATTAAAAGCATGCCATGTGAAATAAATGCCCTCACTCCTTGCTTTGTAATTACACTTGTTGTTTCATTGTTGTTTTTCCGGGTGTTTCTCTGGATGCACGTTTGCAATCTTTATCAGGGCCCAGTCACCCAGGGTGAAGGGTAATGTAAGTCAAAAGCAGGCAGCTTGATTTAGCGCAGCTGTACACAGCTGTCTGCCCACAGCCCGAGGCCACCGTGAAACACACGTTGGGATGCGCGCATGCCATCGACGCTGCAAGTGCGGCTGCTCAGCACGGCATCCTGGGACGGTGCTGTAATCCCACTCATCTCCGGCTCGGCAGCCACCCTGAAAACGGTTCCACTCACTGCTCCCCACCGTCCCCGCAGACTGAGCTGGAAGCGAGATGCCCATCCGCTCTGTGCCGGGTGGACACAGGCTCGTTTTTCCACACCTGTGCTCTCCACTGGAGTTCTCTGTTTTGTTGATGTGCGAAGTGAGATGATGTAATTGGCAAGCATTTTATATACCTTTATTTTATTAATAAGAAAGAAAGAAAAACACTGCTGACCTAAAAAGAGATGATCATATTTAGGCATTTTTATATTTTAGCTAGCTGCTTGCCAATCAATTCATAATTATGCATAACACAGGAACTACATAGATTATGGTACATTCAGCAAATTACAGATGATGAAAAGCAGAGTAGTAATTAATGTAGACTGCATGAAAAGCAAAGGCTCTGACACAAAGCCCTATATTATTACAGTGCACTGGGCCAAATAGTGTTTGCACCTGTTAATTTAAATAAAATCATACTACTCAGTAGGGCATACATCTTGGATTCAGGCACCGTTTCATTTTTTATATCAAACTGCTGAATTGTTTCTCCTAACTCATCTACAGACTTATTGTTTACATTCTATAGGATGTGTATATTTGAAATGCAAAAAGAAAAATAAACAAAATGCATCATTTTGTGTTACTGTGGCTTTCCTTTAAATAATGGCATTTTGATTAATTAAGATCTGTTTTCCCCTTCTGGAAAATACATATCCCCAATTACTTTTTTTAATGAGAGATGGTTTTGCGCAAATAGAAGAGAGGGAGACAAAAAAATCAAGTAAACTAGATAACTGAAGATTAATTTAAATTGTACTCACATAAAACATTCCTTAGAATTGCCTAAAACTGATCCATTTTCACATATTGCCACTTTTATCAGTTAGTTGTTGTGCAGTTCAGATAATACCTTTTGTCAAATGAGAATTCTCTTGTTCAATCTGATCTACTAATTGTAACAATGCCAATGTACATCAAACTATAATCGTCATGACTAGTTGGAGCGAATGAAGCAGGAGCAGGCGTCAGGGCAAACAAAAAGGGAATTATTGAACTTATTACTGAACGGCAACATGAGATGAATATGATCTCGGGGGATCAAAAACCAGGGGAGATGGGGGGACAGGAAGGCAGGGCACAGGCAATGATGGAACTGGGAAACACAGGACTGGGAAGCACTTCCATTCATGGCTAACAAGGGAGCTAATGAGAGGCAGCTTGGAGTGATTAACACAAGGGGATGAACGAGAGGTGAAATAAAGAAGCACCAGGCGTGGCTCATTAGGGCCACACCAGGGAGAAAACAGGAGGGTCAGGCAGACATGGCAGACAGGACATGACAATACTTGAATGCCAGTGTATAGTACTTTTTCTACAAGGGTTGTTGGGGGTTGTTGGGGGTTGTTGGGGGTTGGTGGTGGGATTGGCACTCCAGCCACCGTAAAATACTTCACACAGCTGCGATCAAACTTATAGGACACCCTTTTGCTCTCCGCGGGAGTAGCTCTGCTGCTGCTCCGCCAGTCTCTAGGAAGGCTGCACGCATTGTGGAGGGGAAGCCTTTGGGAGCCCCATCTCTGGAAGAGTCAAAACCGCTGGAGAGCCAACAGGTACAGGTTGGTTGTGGACCGGAGGTGGCGTACTGCTGAGGTGTCGCCCGCTGCACGGCGGTATTTGGGTCCCAACTTGAGGTGGCCCATTCAGGTGGGCACCTGGAACATTTTGTCTCTCTGGCAAGATGACCATCTGTCTCTGCTGTCGGGGGAGCTCCATAAACTCCGCATTTTAGTGGCGGCTCTGTCTGAGGTGCGCAGACCAGGGAGTGGCCAGATCTCTGTAGCTGGTTATACCTATTACTGGTCTGGTCGCTCTGATGGCTGCCATACTCAGGGAGTAGCTGTTGCTGTGGCGGATTGGCTCCTCCCAATGGTGTCCGACGTGTCCCCTTTCAACGAGCGCATTATGAGACTCAGATTAAGGCACTCGTTGGGTGTCTTGTCTGTTGTTTCAGTGTATACTCCGACTGTGGTGAGTGATGTCTCGACAAGGGAAACATTTTACTCACAACTCAAATAAGTAGTTGATCGGTGCCCTTGAGGTGACACCCCTCTGGTTATGAGTGACTTCAATGCGACCACTGGCACTGATAGGGCTGGCTATGAGGATTGTGTCGGTCCCCATGGATCTGGCAACCGAGGTGAAAGTGGCTCCATGTTCCATGACTTTGCCAAAGGTTAAGGGCTGCAGGTTGCTAGATCCTGGTTCCAGCACCCTGAGCCGCATCATTGGACTTGGTACTCCAGTATTGGTGGTGCAGCAAAGGAGATCGATCACATCCTTGTGGCCAAATGCTGGAGGCTCCTGCAGAACTGCAGAGTCCTCAGAAGTGCCCAGTTTGTGAATTTGGACCACAGACTTGTTGTTGCTACTCTGAAGATTCAGCTTAGATCTAGTAGGTTGCCTCCTACTAGGAGAACAAGTCTGGACTTTGCCAGACTCCAAGATCAAGCTGTCTCTGATGAGTTTGCACGCAGTTTGAGTGAAGAACTAACAGACCTGGGTGCAGCTGTTGATTCAAATGTGATGTGGGAGACCTTCCGCGATAAGATCCTTAAGGTTGCCAAGGGTTGTGTTGTGGTTGCCGGTGTTCCCAGAAGGAGGTGTTTCATCTCGTAGGGCAACCTGGATATTATCAAGAGGAGTCGCAGTACACATCTTGGAGGCAATTTGACTGGCATCATCCCAACCGACTGGAAAACGGGACTTGTTGTCCCTATCTGGAAACGGAAGGGTGATCGCCTGGATTGCAGCAATTACAGGGGGATAACACTGCTCTCAGTCCCGGGCAAGGTCCTTGCTAGGGTCATCCTTAATAGGATCCGTGATCACTTGCTTGTCTACTAGCGGCCGGAGCGGTCTAGTTTTACGCCTAAGAAGTCTACCATCAACCGCATCCTGGCACTGAGGGTCTTTATTGAGTGCAAGCGCAAATATCGACAGCTTATGTCAATTTTCGTAAAACGTTTGACTCAGTTGATCGAGTTGCCCTGTGGGACATCCTGAGACTTCGCGGGATCCCCCCGAGGTTGTTGGGCATCATGGCCGGCCTGTACACTGGTACTGTGAGTGTTGTGCAGAGTGGAAGGAGAACCTCTGCGTTCTTTCCAGTTGATTCTGGGGTTCGTCTGGGGTGTGTTCTTGTTCCTACTCTGTTCAATGCTTGCATGGACTGGGTGTTGGGCAGGATTGTGGGGTCCAGTATCTTTGAAGCTTCAGTTGGCGAGGAAAGATTTACTGATCTTGACTTCGCCGATGATGCTGTGATCTTCGTGGAGTTGATGGGTGTGATCGGGGCTCTTGAGAGACTGAGTGAGGAGTCTGAGTGTCTGGGTTTGCGAGTGTTCTGGTTAAAAACTAAGATACAGGGCTTTAATGACCTCTTAGGCACAGCCATCAGCAGTGTATCTGTTTGTGGAGAGAGTGTTGACCGAGAGGTTCACTTACCTAGGGAGCGAGATTCATGTCTCTGGTGACTTTACCTGTATTGTGAGGGAGCACGAGTAGAGGCACTACAGACATGTGGCGCGATTCCATGAGGATGATCCGGCTCGTAGGATCCTCCCTGCAGAGGATCTGAAAGGTTGGACCAAGCCAAGGGGACGCCCACGTAACACCTGGCTGCGGCAGATGGATGGCCATTTCTGGAGGGCGGGATTGTACCTCATGTCTGCATGGGGGGTCGCCAATCGGGATCCTGAGATGTTTTGCCATGTGGTGGGGGCGACAACGCGCTGCGCCAGCGCATGCTCCCCAACCAGACCTGACCTGTTGTTGTAAACTTGGTGTGCAGCAGCAGCACAAACAATGGGTTTCATAATTGATTCTTGCATGATGAAAAATCCAGCTACAAGCTGGCAAACATAATTTTGGCTCCGCAGCCTTGTAAATATTTTGGCTTATTTATAACATGTTTCGGTTTATAACAATAGATATAGAGATTTATAATGAATTTATTATGGATATGTGAAGTTATCTGAAATTACTTATTAGATCTTGGGTGCCAAGGTAGAAAACTGAGAACAGACTAAGAATGGGCTTTTTTTGTCAATTACGTTAATTTTGCCAAGTACGTAGACCTTTTATAATCACAGTGAAATACAGTACTACCACTGAAAGTCTCAATGACACTTTCAAATGCCCTGTAATGACTCTCCCAGGTGTCACTCATATAGAGTTATTAACTGATTCAATTTGTAAAACCAGAAAAGCTCAGGAATTATGTGGATTTGGGGGATTTATGGCAAAGGCAGAAGGAAAAGTAAGCTAAAGCTAAAGTAATTAACACTGATTCCCCTGGGGCTGTCAACAATTGTCCCCGTGACTATCCTCATTAGAAATGTGATTATTCTGTTTGATTATTCTTAACTCTCTCCCAAGGTGACACTTTAAAAATAAGTAAGGATTTTGGTGTTGGCTTTTGAAACCCATTGCAATCGTTTTTCATATTTTTTAATTCCCATAATAATTTAGTGATTCTGCTCTTGAGAACTGGAGAAATTAATAGTATTTGTTCTTTTTTCCGTGTGCTATTTGTGCTATAATCACAGGTTGGGGTGATAATGTGAAAAATATTAGTCTTTTGGTCACACCCCAATATCAGTATTAATTTACAGTTCATTACATGTTGCATGCTATATTTAAGAGCAATTATTGAAGCTGGCTGTAGGAAATTAAGTTGGTCACAGCTAATATAATATGGGATGGAATAGTTAGGAAAGCCTGCAACCTAGTTGCTTAAGGAAGCTTATGGAAAACAAGACTGAGTTGATCTTCAGTGCATGAGCTATTAAATAATTGATTGGTTGATTGATTACTCAATCAAGCAGTTGATTAGTTTACTTGTTTATTTATTTGCTGTTGCACCAGATCATTGCAAGTTATAACCCCCAGTCCAGTTGTGCTCTACTGCTGCGACATGCAGTGATTTACCCTAGATGGTGGTGAATGCTTTATGGCAGAGGGATTTAAATCAATAAATGTGATCACATTTAAATATCAAATACTGATTTCACACCTAAAGACATCCGAAAAATAGAAGCATAGGTAAGCAGAGATTACCTCTATCACCCTTAAGCTTGTTGAATGTAACGCCTTCAGCGGCTCTCATATATCTTGGCGTCCCGCTTGGCAAGAATTTCATTTTTCCTAACACACAGAAGCTGTAACTTGGCCCTTCAGATGCCTCTGGTACGATATCTCAAAGGTCTGCCCATAACTCAGGATGCCATAAACGTAGCCGCTGGCAAATGCTTTGGTCAGCTGCCGTCTAGACTATTGCAAAATACGATTATAGCACGTGACTTCTTCCTTCATCCAGCTAGCAGCCGGAGCTTATAGAAAGCTGAAGATCTTGGTATGAACGAGGCTGCTGGGGGATCAGCACAGCCGTGCCACCACGCCTCTACCAAGCCTCAGCCTGCCCAGCAAGGATGCTGCAGACAGGCTTTGTCTGTTATATAAGCATATTGTTTATGAATTTTAGGTTGATGTTTCATGGCAGCATGGCAGCACAGTGGTTAGCTTTGTTGCTTCTCTCCTCTGGGACCAGGGTTTGAGTCTCTGCCATGGCTCTGAGAATGTGGAGTTTGCATGTCCTCCTCGTGTCGTTGTGGGGTTTCCTCTGGGTATTCTGCCCCCCCCCCCCCCACAACATTGGTGTGACCAAATTGCCAATAGGTGTGTGGGTGTGCCCTTGTGCTCATAGTCTCCAGGTTAGCTTGAGAACCCCCAACCCCGAACAGGATAAGTGGTTACAGAAAATGGATGGGTTTGTGTTTTTAATTGGCTCACCAGTCTATGAGTTGTTTGATGCTATGATTAAAGGATAATACAGTAGCTCAGGAATCAATGCTAAACACGTGTATCTGTGTGCCTGTTTGATGACATTTTGAGAATATTATGTGATAATTGCAGTACTGTGGATTCATTTAGATGAGGAATCTTAATATTTTGCAGATGGACATCCTCCCGTCTTCCAATAGCTGATCCTGTCCAGGGACGCTGGGCGGGGGGTGATGCCTATCCCAGGGTGAAGAGGGCACATGGCTGTGTGGGATGCTAGTATCTTGCTGTTTGTACTATGGACGTGAATTTGGAATAACGTTGTTGTACATATTGTACGTCATTGATTCAGGCCTATACGTTATTTTTGGTGTAAATGACAACTTGCATACAATTTGATAAAGATATCTTATTGGGCTCTTGAAGCAGTTCCAGTCAGCTGCCCAAGAATGAGGAAGTTATAATTAAGTGTGTTAAGCATTTTTATAAGGGGAGCAGGAGGAGGTAAATAAGTACTTTCTTCCATCAGCTTAATTAGATTTCAGTTCAGTAACATCATCTACAAACTGTAACAAACTCTGATTATTTCAGGGGGGCAGCTATAAAGCACCTCTTCAATTGATGTGAACAAAGACTTTCTGTATGTTCACAGCAGGCTGTAGATGTTGCTGTTGGGATGTGCTTTCTGTTCCTATCTGAATATGCTTTTCTTTGAGAGCTATGATGTTTGCCGCACCGAGGCTCGGCTAAGGACGATAAATTGCTGATGGCTGGGGTATATTGACACTAAATTTGCAATTAGTGGGTAATCTTGAACATTTCAAGAAACGACCATATGTGGTGAAGCTGGTTTCAACAAAATTACAGAAACGGGACAGAAAAAAAAGGAGATTTAGACAAGAGAGAGACAAACTGGTAGATGACGAATACATCCAAATAATATGGCGCCTAGTATGACAAGCCAGGTGCCTTTAGTTCACCTACTTGTTTTTGTGTATTTCTGTTGCTTCTAGCCTTCCAAAAACAGGCTGAACATGAATAGAAAAGATGATTTATTTTTTTGTCTTTTCACCTATCGGCTTATGCTCTGCATAAGACACGCCTGCAAGTGAGAGCAAGTTTGGGGGGTGACATCACAGGGTCAGTCAGCATCCAGCACCCCTGGAGCAAATAGGAGTTAAGGGTCTTGCTTAAGGGCCAAACATTGGCATCATTCTGACGACCGTGGGATTTGAACCAGCAGCCTTTTGATCACGGGTGCAGAGTCCTATAAAACAATGTAATTGGAGCTTGGCTATTCTTTCTGTTTGTGCAGGGCTCCTCTGGGTATTCCAGTCTCATTCTGCACTCCAGAAATATGTTGTTAGGCGAATTGGCATTTTTAAATTGCCCACTGTATGTGTGTGTGTCTGTGTGTCTGTGTGCCTGTGTAATGAACCGGAATCTCATTCAGGGTGCCCGTCGGCTTTGTGCCCTGTCCTTCTTGAGACAGACACCAGCTATTCTGTACTAGAAAAGCATTTTGATGGTGGATGGATGGAACCATGTAATTGATCTTATATTAAATTATTTAGCAGACACACATTTAAAAAATAATTTAATGAATTCAAGTCTGCTATATACTTGAAAAGTGTACATGTCTTTACAGCAAGGGTTTTTCAAAACGAAATACGATAATGCCATTAGTATTTCTGAATACCAAATCAATATCTACTGATGGTGGTATACACAATAACATGGTGATCTGTAATTGTTATTTTTTATGTGATTAAAATTTTTATTTAAGTTGGTCATTTAAAATTTTGCTTTGATTTGATGTATTTTGAAGAACTGTTATACCAGGCCAGAATGAGACCTATGAGACTAATTCACATGAGCATTTATAGCAATGTACCATAAGGCATCATTTAGCTTGGAGAAAAATCAAGACACCCAAAGCCTGTTGATGGATATCTCTAACAATGCCTTCAGCCATTACTCTACAACTGCCCATAAATTTTGTAATTGTTTCCGAGGTGTTTATGATTGGCATACAAATCACCAGTGCTATGGTTGTCTCACCACCAGTATGTCGTAATTAATACTATAAATGAGCCTTGTTGGCGGGTTGGATTTGGGTACAGTGTCAGCTTTAACCTGTTCCTCATTGGTTGCAGTTCCAGTTCCATTATGGTTACTCCAATCAATGATGCAGAGGGCATGGTATAACCCATTCACTGGCCAGCCTAGGATTACCAGGTGGTCACTGCCATTTTTAATGAAACCTCCAAGGGAAGGATTTGTTGAGAATGTTTAATGGTGCCTTATATAGTGACATCACATTTTTCCTTGTTAAGTCATTTGCTTGTACTATTTCTGTTGCTTGTAATTGTGAGTTAGACGATTTAAAGAGAGGCTATGTGCCCTGCACACTGCTGTATCTCATTGCTGTCTTTTTGGTAGACTGTTTTAAACATTTACGTCTGCTTGTGCACTCACTAGATATCGGATCCCTTCTTGTTTTTCATTGCTTATAGGTTTTGAACCATCACACTAGATTATGCATCCCCACCCACTGTTGCTCCCTGCTAATGATTTACTGCCTTAGGAGTTCCTTGCTAGCATCACTGCTCTCATTGTTTCTCATAGAACATCCACAAGTCGAGCTGTTTATGCCTCTGGAGCCCTTGCTAAACCTCACGGACGTCTTCCCTTGCCAGCATTTTAGCTGTAACACTAGGTAAACAGGCTTGCTCAACATTTTCATTCATCACATCAGGCTGCTTTGCTTAATGCATACTCCACATATGTGAGGGAGCTCTATCTTGCGATACATTTTGTGTTCTTTAATTTAACCACTGTGGTGAAAAAGAGGATGGGCTCTGGAGATGTGAAACATCGAAATGTTGCTCCTGTTATTATAGGGGGAATAAAGATATGTAGTTACTTTCTAACAATAAGCTTTCTGCTGTTGTAATAACTACTGTAGTGAGTGTGTGGTGCACAACATGGTCACAAATGTACATATTCATTTACACTATTAATGCATGCAGTGTTGTGAAAGGCATGCTGGAACTCTGCATAAACAGTCCTGCAGAACAACCCCAGTGTCACATTACTAAGTAGCACATGCTGGATTCTTCAACAAAAGGAAATGAGGGGTAAACAAGAAGGGGAAGGCGGATGGAGTATCTGACCAAGAGCTGAAATGAAAATAGAGAAGCAAATTTAACCCTTTTCCCGTGATAATTTCCCCATGTGAAATTTGCCTACCGTTTAATGATGCTCTGGGGTCAGACTGAC
>JAODKL010000017.1:11684064-11710131 GCA_026780765.1 Petrocephalus schoutedeni
CCCATGTGAAATTTGCCTACCGTTTAATGATGCTCTGGGGTCAGACTGACCCCAAACACGGGATAGGGGTTAAAGAAGCAATTTTGAATTTGACAATGACAGTAAACAGTAAGCAGATGGAATTACCTGTACAAATCATCTAACTGACTACTTGGGGAAAGCATGACATAAGCAGAGGGGTTAAGCATTTAACGTATTTAAGGATAAGCTTTCTGGAGTTTTACTCTCAGGGATGCCAATCTGTCCCCGGTCTGCCATGGAGTCAGACCGCAGCATTGTACCTCTTTCATACTTTTATCACTGTCTGGAAGGAGGTGTTCTTCTGCTCACTGCCTTTGTCAGGCCAACATTGTCACACTGTCATCTTAACTGGCGAATTATGCTTGCAGAAATGTTCCACCTCTAACCCTTTCCCAAAGCTTCACTGGTTCTTTGTAGTTGGGGAAAAAAAACATAATAAAACAGAATTGACTAAGAAGTACGTTATAATTAGGGCTGTGGTAATCGAGTATTCTATTGATTATTCCATCGATCAATGGAGTAATTGGATAAGAAATATTTTTGTCTTATTTAAGTGCAATAGTAACTATTCAAAAGAGAAAAAAGACCGGTCTCTTAAAATGAATAACTCATTAATGGTTAAACTGCATACCATAATGATGGTATTTTAAGTAATTCAACATGAGGGAGATGAAATAATCTGGAAAAAAGCATGTTATGTTCGAGCGCTGTTTGCAAATGCAGCACTTAAAAAACACATGTAATGATACTGACACTTTACAGAAACGGTATTTTTTGGCAAATAAATTACCACAAAGTAATGTAAGCTATTTTGCCCTAAATTTGGTAGTAAGTTCACATTTATCCATGTGACTCTAGGAGAGCTGTATATTTCTGTAATTATGAAGCCGTTGATAACCAGAACAACTTAATATGTAACGTTACCCTGCGTCAGTAGTAACTTACAAAATGAAATGGGGACGTTAGTCTCAATAGCTGCTAAGCTACCTAAGGTCATAACTATTAATGATGACCATTAACAGCTAATGCTGCGCACATATAAAAACAAAATATTATTTAGCATATTAATGACAGCTAATGTATTAATTAAAAAAAATATATTGTTATTTTATCAACACACCTCTGCATCCGGCACTGCAAGCGGTCCTCCAACTTGCAGTGGAAAAAAAAAAAACCTGGGGGTTGGTGGCGGGATTGGTACTCCAGCCACCGTAAAACATTTCACTCTGCTGTGATCAAGCTTTTAGGAAACGTTTCTGCTCTCCACGGGAGTAGCTCTGCTGCAGCCGCCTCTAGGAAGGCAGCACTCATTGCGAAGGTGATGGGCGAAAGCCTTTGGGAGCCCCATCCCTGGAAGAGTCTAAACTACTGCAGGGCCAATAGGTACAGGCCTGTTGCGGATCGGAGCTAGCGTGGTGCTGAGGTGTCGCCCACTGCACAGCGGCATTTGGGTCCCAACTTGAGGTGGCCCATTCTGGTGGGCACGTAGAATGTCTTGTCTCTCCGGTAAGATGACCATCTTTCTCTGCTGTCAGGGGAGCTCCATAAACTCCGCATTTCAGTGGCGGCTCTGTCTGAGGTGTGCAGACCCGGGAGTGGCCAGATCTCTGTAGGTGGTTATACCTATTACTGGTCTGGTCGCTCTGATGGCTGCCATACTCAGGGAGTAGCTGTTGCTGTGGCGGATTGGCTCCTCCCAGTGGTGTCCAACGTCTTCCCTTTCAACGAGCGTATTATGAGACTCAGACTAAGGCACTCGTTGGGTGTCTTGTCTGTTGTTTCAGTGTCTGCTCCAACTGCGGTGAGTGATGTCTTGACAAGGGAAACATTTTACTCACAACTCAAATAAGTAGTTGATCGGTGCCCTTGAGGTGACACCCCTTTGGTCATGGATGACTTCAATGCGACCACTGGCACTGATAGGGCTAGCTATGAGGATTGTGTCGGTCCCCATGGATCTGGTAACCGAGGTAAAAGTGGCTCCATGTTCCTTGACTTTGAAAAAGATCAAGGGCTGCGGGTCACAGGATCCTGGTTCCAGCGCCCTGAGCCGCGCCATTGGATTTGGTACTCCAATACTGGTGGTGCGGCAAAAGAGATCGATCACAGAGTCTACAGAAGTGCCCAGTTTGTGAATTCGGACCACAGACTTGTTGTTGCTACTTTGAAGATTCATCTTAGATCCAGTAGGTTGCCTCCTACTAGGAGAACAAGTCTGGACTTTGCCAGACTCCAAGATCAAGCTGTCTCTGATGAGTCTGCACGCAGTTTGAGTGAAGAACTAGCAGACTTGGGTGCAGCTGTTGACTCGAATGTGATGTGGGAGACCTTCCACGATAAGACCCTTAAGGTTGCCGAGGGTTGTGTTGGGATTGCCGGTGTTCCCAGAAGGAGGTGTTTCATCTCGCAAGGCACCCTGGATATTATCGAGAGGAGTCGCAGTGCACGGCTTGGTGGCAATTCCGGGCTGTACCGAGAGCTGCAAAGGACAGCAGAAATCTGTGAGCAAGTCACACATCATTTGTGGTCTAGCGACCCACGTCCTGCTTACAGAGGAATCAAGGCACTACGCACATCTGAATCTGTTCCGCGGAGAGTAGCAGTCAGGTCCTTACGGATGGCACTGCAGTTGTGACCCGCTGGGCTGGCTACTTTGAGCAGTTATTTAAAGCTGATCCTCCCGCAAGGATGATGGACATCTCTGGGTCCACGGTTCTTGAGGCTACATTCTTTCCAGTTGATTCTGGGGTTTGTCAGGTGTGTGTTCTTGCTCCTACTCTGTTTAATCGAGAGGTTCACTTACCTAGGGAGCGACATATTCACGTCTCTGGTGACTCTTCCTATGTCACTGGAGAGGGGTGTGTAGCGCTCCCGATATCTTTGCAAGTCTTTAGAGTCTTCCTGTCTTGCTTTATGGTTGCGAGACATGGACGTTATCCGGTGACCTGAGACGAAGATGGGACTCCTTTGGTACTGTGTCTCTTTGGAGAATCCTTCGGTACCGTTGGTTCGACTTTGTGTCGAACGATCGGTTGCTCACGGAGTCCTGAATGAGGCACATTACCTGCATTGTGAGGGAGCGCCAGTTGAGGCACTACGGCCATGTGACGCGATTCCCTGAGGATGATCGGGCTCATAGGATCCTCCTTGCAGAGGATCTGAGAGGTTGGACCAGGCCAAGGGGACGCCCACGTAACACCTGGCTGCGGCAGTTGGATGACCATTTCCGGAGGGCGGGATTGGACCGTGTGTCTGCATGGGGGGTCGCCAACCGGGATCCTGAGATGTTTCGCCGTGTGGTGGGTGTGGCAACGCGCTGCGCCAGTGCATGCTCCCCAACCTGACCTGACCCCTTAAAGTACTTGGTGAGCAATGGAAATGACTGTGATTGACAATGTTTGAAACTATTCACCATCTCCGTGGCTCAGAAGTTTGCTGAAAAATTTTTTTTTGAATGGGAGTGTTGCTACCCGATCTGTACAGCTTTGTTGCTACCCGATCTGTACAGCCTCGCCACTCTGTTTTTTTTTTTACAGCTCTGCTACACGTAATGCAGCGTAAGCACACTGTGCGACAGCAATAATCCTCCGTGTGAAACAGGGTGATCACTGAGCAGGACATAGTTGTGTGGACTAAACAAAGCATCGAAGCAAAGAATTTGTATCTAGGATTTTTTGTAATCAAGTTATTCAATTTACTCAATGAATCGTTGCAGACCTAGATTAAACCCTAATAATGCTTTTAAATTGCATTCATAAAACATTCAGTGCACCTTCATAATGGATTCACAAAGCATTCATTAAACATTCATAAGCAGCATGCAAGTATACCTTAACATCATAACATACTTTAACAGCTGTAGTATGCATTAATAACAGAACATTATAATCATATAACATTTGTTCTTAATGTATAATGCTGTTAAGGTATGTTGGGATGTTAAGGTATACTTACATGTAGCTTATAAATATTCTATGAATGCATTATGAAGGCATTTGTACATTCATGTTGTGGAATACATGTGGTTGTAATGTAGATGGACCATGTTGAGCAAGTACATTGACATATTGACTGTTTTTGCATTCCAAGTGGTTGGTTTTACTCCCATAGGAAATACACAGGGAACATGTTGCGCTTCTGTTTTGTCCTAGATTAACTGCAAGGAAAGTATATGACCCCTGCTTTAATGACTTCTGCATCTGTAGGGAACGTGGCAACATTCTATAGTCTCTTGAAAATACGTATCTATCTATCCATCCATCCATCCATTCATGTTCTAATGGTTTATCTACCACAGGGTTGTAGTCCTTCACAGGGCACTGAGACAAAAATACACATGGGCAATTCAGACAGTAATTCATCTAACTCCTGTCTTTGGACTGTGAGTGAAAAAAGCTGCAGTTCATCTGATTTGTTGTGGAAAGTATCCTTTCCTTCTTGGTTTATCAAAGGTAACTTACTGAATGTGGCAGAATGTCGGTCGCCTGGGTCTTTGAAAGGGAGAACCAAAACTGTAGTCACCATGCTGTTAGCATTCTAATTATTCCTTACCGACTATGTGCTGTGAAGAGAGTATTTCATGCTGCTCAAGTGTGGTTACATGAAGCTGTGGAGCACTTATTACTCTTATTACTTATTACTCTTATAACCTACTGAAAGTTTCAAAGTTTTATTTGTCACATGAACAAATGTTATCCTGTTATCCTCAGGACAATGCGCAGAAAAATGCATGGTTACCTTGCTGGTTACCCGGATTGCGAAAAGAGGACAATTCAACATTAAATAATGATAAATATTCTTTAAAGGTGGTGTTAAAGAGTATGTTACTTCCTGCCTGTCATGTCCACCTGACCCTCCCTGATGTGGCCCTGATGAGCCACTCCTGTTGCTTGTTGCCCTTCATTAGGCTTTGTACTTACGTACTGGTTTGCCTCATCATACCTCATCACTTCATAACTCCAGCTTCATAACATGAGTTACCACACCACTTCACAACTCCAGCAGTGACACACATTCCAACCAAACACGGTCACTGTGCAATATTCTGCAATGCAAAAGTAATAAGTAAACATTAATAGCAGAACTTGTATTAAATATTTGTCATGTTATAAGGAAGGAGCAGTAATTTTAACCAAATCGCTTGAGTTCATGTCATAGAATCATTACTCTTTCAGTGAGAAGAGCACAGAATCTGATGCTTTAATACAAAATGTGGAAACTAAGGAATTGCCTAAATGAAGGAGAAATGTACTATAACTCACATACTCATAAGTATAAATATTCAGCACATTGTATATTATTTTGGAGTGTCTGGCTATGCTCACAAATAACCTTCCTTATGATTCGATGCTACATTTGCTGTATCCCACAGCAAAAGTTAGAGTGAAGGCATCTCGGGGCAGTTTTTAAATTAATTCCAGTTTTCTCTGCATGATAGGCAGACTCTAAAATTCGATACCCTTTATCATTTGCCTGCAAGTGTAGATTTATGGTCTTGAATGAATCTTCAATGAAGATTAGGTGTTTGCTCATGTCTGCTGCAGGTTCAAAATATTTACATCTTTTTTTTTCTCATAGGGATTTCCATCAGGTGTGAATGAAGGACCTGTTTACCCCTGGACTGATGGCCTAAAGAGGAAAGACTGGCATGACAACGAGAGCATGAGGAGAGAGGAGATGCGTGTCGGTATGTAACTGGATCATTACGCTGTCATTGGACCCATGTGTCAAGCTGGATTCCCATCTGCTCCACATCGGCGGTTATAACTCCACAAGTCATATTTCCCACGACACTACTGCCAAGCATTTGTCAGATGGCATAGCACTGTACGAATGATGCCAGTGACAAGAGCACTGATTTTAAACATATAATTTACTATAATGGTTCTTATCGGGAGTTTTTCCTGCATTTCATTGCTACCATTACTGTTTCAAATGGTAGTATGATGATAGTACTAGTAGACCCTTACACGTACTGTACTGTCTTTGACTATTTATTACAGTTTTAACTTTAGGTTGTTTTCCTGTATAGAATTGGTCAATGTCAGATATCGACTTAGTCCAAAATTGATTTAGTGTTGAACCAGGAATCCAGTTCATTCAAGTACCTGTGACATTTTACTATTCGTGACGTCCTTCTTGCCTGCCCTGCTGCCAGTGACTCCGCATTTACACCCAGACTTGACAAATTGGAGCGTATAAATCGGGACGTTGTTAATTTGACCTCCTCTGCCGTTCCCTGGAGGATGGGCTCCCGCTTTGGGTCTGGTTACTCCCAGAGTTTCTTCTTTCTAGGGAGTTTTTCCTCGCCACTGTCTCCTCTGTCTTGCTCGCTGGGGGCTTTTGCCAGAGATAACGTGAAACGGTTTGAGACAATGTAATATTGTGAAAATGCACTATACAAATAAAATTGCATTGAATTGAATTAAACATTCTCATTCTCTCTCTACTTCTAATTACCAGGTAATACAAATGTGGGGTATTGTAATGTTATTACTGCTTTATTTTACTTTAATGTTGCATTACATACAAAAAGAGGATGTCTGCTCTATGTTCCTTCGAAGGCACGAATGGATATTTTTGCTTACGATATTCGAAATGTTGATACTGGGCAAATTTTAACAGCTTCTCAAATATTGCTCGTACTTTAGACGTCTTTTACAATGAGGAATAAAGTCATGACCCTAAAATGGATTTATAAGACTTAAAAAAGGAAGTAATATACACAATGTACACAAGAAACATTTTCTTTTTTTTTGCAAATGGTTGCAGTGGATGCCTTTTGGTATTGCACGCTGGCTCACACCTCATTGGTTGGGGGTTCAAATCCTATCTGTGTTCTATATGTGTGATATTGTGTCCTTCACAGGCTGAGTGGGTTGGCTGCAAATACTCTGATATTCTCCTGCAGTCCAAAGACATCGCAGTTAAACAAATACTGTCTGTCAGTTGCTCTTAGTGTGTGATTGCGTGAGTGAATGAGGATATATGTGCCTGAGCGTTGGGATGGCCTGACGTCCAGTTCTATGTGTTTTCATATACTGTGCCTTGTGCTTCCTGGAAACCTTGTGCTTGATAAGCAATGTGATGGAATGATGAAATGAAAACAGATTTATTCATCTATTTATTCAATAATTGGATGGGTGGACAGATGGAGGGAGGGAGGTTCGGCATGGTGGTTAGCAGTGGTTAGCATTGTTGCCTCACACCTCTGGGAGCAGGACTTGAGTCTGTGCCATGGCTCCATGGGTATGGAGTTTGCATGTTTTCCCCGTGTCGCCATGGGTTTTCCTCCGGGTATTCCAGTTTTCTGCATGGTCCAAAAGGTGAAATGGAGTTACCAAATTGTCCGATGGTGCGAATGTGTGCATAAATGGTGTCTGTGCCCTGTGATGGGTCGGTGGCCCACCCTGGGTTATTCCCTGTCTTGCACCTGTAGCTTTCGGGATAGGCTCTGGACCCACACAACTCTAAATAGGACAGGGGGTTACAGAAAATGGATGGATGGGTTAGCTAAGGCTGGTAGAAAAGGACAGACGATTCCTCTAAATTAGAGTGAAAACGTGTAAGGCTACACCTTCTATGGGCAGGCTGGTGAACAGAGTCCTGACACGAGGATGAGGGGAGAGAGTGGGGATTTATTCAGAGGTGGGACATGAGATGCATAATGAAAGCAGCAGGGAGGGGGGGGTTCCCAGCTCCAGCTGAGGTCAATGCCTTAATCTGAGCAGAAGCTCCACAGTCATTGTCTCACCTGTGGTTCAGGTCATTATGAACGGATGAGTAAGAAGATGTGAAGGACGAAGCAAGCTAACTTTTTAATATGCAGTAAGATGTGGAAATTTGTGGCACACTAAAAAAATCTATGTGCATGTAGGCGTACATCACATCATAAAAGGTCACTTACGAGAAGAGGGAGTATGGGGATTTAAGGCCAATTTGTCTGGAGGTGGGAAATGGACAACATGCCAGAATTGTTAATTTTGCACGCAGCACTTGTTGAAATACAGATAAGTGGAGCAGCACCCGATCCATTTTATTCTTTTGATAGGCAGCTTTGGAGCGACAAAATGCTTTCCTTACACCAGCTGTACCCCCGCGCTGATTTATGGTGGGCGATATATCAGCGTGGTGGCAGTAATGCATATTGCCTAGGGTTAGCCAATAATTCAGCCATTGAGCCAATATGGTAAATTTCAGTCTGGGTAATAGCTTTCGTCTTGTGTAGGGGTTATCTATAAACCATTTCCGAGACACAGTGCAGTTGGTGAAACATGTAAAACTGTGGCATAATTTAATTTCATTAGGTCATGTCATTAACGTCTTTAACAGTTAGAAGCTAGTCAGTGCTTAATTTAAACCAAATCGTGCCGGAACGTGTTCCAGGACCTGTTTGTTTTTGACCGCACTCCGGCAGCTATTTGCACAGATCCGGCAGTTCTCTGGTTAAAAAAACAAAAACGTAAAATAAAATGTAATGTATTTTAATTTACAGGGCAATTTTCACGCAACTTTGCATCCTTTAGATTTCTTCTTAAAAGTAGACGTGTTTCGTACGCCCTCCAGGACCTGTGCCTTCTTCCTTATCCACCCACCCCCACTTTCATATCCCCTTCACATTCCAGCACCTCCTGATTTACAAATTAAGCACTAATGCATGGATGTAAAATCTTTTCCACATTTCTGTGTGTGGCTATACTGGAACATGGCAGGATCAGATGTGCTCGTAGAATCCAAAGGAGCCCTGAAAGGAGAAAACACAGATTGTGTGTTTTTTGATGCTAAGTGTCGTGTCGGGATGAACGACCCATAATGCAGGCTGCGGGTGTGAAGCCCCTCACAGGGGCGTTTATTCAGGGAATACAGGGACAAACGGGACCACAAGCCACAGGAAACATGAACAATACCCGACAAGGGGAACAGGACGCAGACTGACTAAATAGGGTAGGACATCAGGGAGGAAACACAAGGCAAGTGTGCTAGGCTAACAAGGGGATTGACACATTAGGCAAGCACAACGAGGCAACATTTCTCCAGACACCAGACATATACTACAGTATAATGCTTGTGGTGTTTTCTTTTGTTTCATAAAATAGCAATGTGTGTAATTATATCTAAGTATATGCTACATTGTAAACACTTTGAGCCAGTGGGAGGGAGAATAATGGTTCAATCACAGCCCTCCAACCAGGGCTGTGATTGGTTGGAGGCCTTACATCTGTTTAGCAGATTTTTGTATTAAATGATATATAAGTGAGTCAGGGAGCCAACCAGATAGATAGAAGTTTAGCTAGGCTGAGAGCTATTAAAATCAAAGACAAGTGGCAAATATAAGAGCAAGATACACAGACCAGCTATTGGATGATAGATGAATACAGAAGTGGTCAGTGGGTGGAAGACCAGTTGACATTTCAGAGATTAATCTTGAGGAATTCTGATGACCAAACATAAATGGATTGCTTGTTCTACTACAGTATGGAGGAACCACACACGAGAAACATCTAGAGCGTACGATGGGTACTGTTCTGTTAACAACCCTGAAAGCAGAGGACTTGAACTTGATGCTAATGAAGAGAGACAAAGAGGCGTAACATGAGAGCATTTTGCCTGATTAAATACCAGACATATCAGTATTTATAATCATCTGCAGTGGTTTGATGGCACAAGCTAGTAGCCCTGTCAGTAAGGAGTTTCATTATTCTAGTCATGAGATAAGTGTGTGGACTAGAAGCTCAGCTGCATACTCTGACATAAGGCCTAATCTTCCTGATGTTATTTAGAATGAAAGTGCAGGACTGAGCGGATACCCTACAGGTATGTGTTCAGCAAAAAAGTTGGCCATCTATCAATACCACTAGGTTCCTGGTAGACCTTGATGGAAACTGTTGATTATGCAAGCTGTACATAGATGACATGGTGAATCGTAGGGCAGGCAAGGCAGAAAATAAGTATTATGTTCACCTGGAGATGGCGATCCGTCACCTAGACTGCAATATCAGCAATGCAGATACCCAAGCAGAGTCTGTGGTGTCGGACAGGAAGGTCAGGAACTGTTGGTTAACCAAGTAATGAAACCCAGCCTGGTTATAACAATTGCTGTGTTAACCCTTTTAGTTAGTTAACTGAATGTTTTCAAGGAGTGGATAAGTAGAGACCTAGGAAGTTATTAGTCACAAGTGTAGCTGTGCCCGCTTGGCATTACCATGTTTTCTGAAAGAATGTTCCCCCAAATGTCCAATAAATATGTCATAAGTCACCCTCCCATTGCT
Source organism: Petrocephalus schoutedeni (assembly GCA_026780765.1). NCBI lineage: Eukaryota > Metazoa > Chordata > Actinopteri > Osteoglossiformes > Mormyridae > Petrocephalus > Petrocephalus schoutedeni. The sequence continues at coordinate 11,694,354 of JAODKL010000017.1, forward strand.
TAGTGTGGGGTTTTTAGGATTCGATATTCGATCAAATACCCATTGCTTTGCATCTCACTGGCTGCATCGTGTCTGTTTTTGAAGAGTTAAGTCAAAGCCAATGAGTCTCTCTTAAACAGCTGACAGTGAATGTCAATCCAAGACATAAGCAGGCAGTTTTCCCAAAGTGTAACTTCCCAGGCATGTGAGTTTCGTGAGTGTTGTTTTTCAAAAACACGCATGCTGTGCTCTGTCAAATGGTAGAAAAGTTATATTAGAGAGAAGAGTCATCCTTAACCCTGACCTCAAGATGAGTAAATGTATGGCACATACCAAAAGAAGCTTACCAACAGGCCTGAGGTCTAAGCAATAATGAAAGTTGTACTTTTGTAGTGTGGGTTGCACTTTATAGACAGTTTCACATCTGTTTCTTCCAAAGAAAAATGACAAACACAAGCAATATAAACAATTTAATTTCCTGCAGCACAATGGTGCTGCAGCCCTCCAGAATACGTTGACATTTCTTCAATCAATTCCAAGGTTCATTAAAGCAGTTCTTGTGACTCAGTGGCCGATCAAAACATTTTATTTTGACCTCAAATTGGATTAATACCTAACTTTTTTTTTAACTAATGAACTTTAGTTATTCATATAGTTTGCCTGCTAAATAAGAGAAAACCTTACTGGGTGTCTAGTACACCAGTTTTGCATTTGACCCCTTCACAATTGTTGCAGGAGCTGTAGCCAAAAATGCAGTCTGTGCCTGTCATGGCAGCAGGCCTAGGACTCGTAGATGGATACCATTTGTGTAGGAAGGTGTCAAGGTGGAGACAAGAAACCAGAGAAGCTGCAGCAAGTGCAATCACAGAAGTGAAGGCTGGGGAGGAGCTTGTAGAAGCCATGGAAAGAAGCTATTAGGTAGCCTAAAGAGGTTTTGCTAAACCATTTGACACCTTAAGAGAAAGGCAGGACCTTACTCATGCTGTGTTTAACCAGGGTGGGGAAATGCTGACCAACTCTGAGGGTATTGCTGAACAATGCATGGAACACTTTGAGGAACCATTTAACCTGCTGCATTCTAATCAGGAGGCTTGTTCAAGAAACTGTTGGGGTTAAGGGCCTTACTCAAAGGTACACGGGTGAAATTACTCTGGCAACCACCAGATTCAAACTGGTGACCTTCCAATCACTGGGACAGAGTGCTAACCTGCACAGCCACACAACACCCCAATGATGAAATAACATGTTGAAACATTAGACGTTGTTGGAGAGGTGTTGGAGACGTGAATTATTTCTGTACCGGTAGACAGGGGTGATGGTCCAAATTTTTAAGAAGGGGGACTACAGTAGATTGTATGTTCCAGCTACAGGGGGATTTCACTTCTCAGCCTAGCTGGGTAAGCCTACAAAGTGGCTACATGCAAATTATATTATGCTTTGGCCCAATCCTTCATGCACTTGAGTGATGTGATGACTAGTGTGAAGCAGCGAGGATGAGAATAACTAGCTCTAAATCCAAGGTTATAGAAGTCAAGAAGAGTGTGGATTACTCCTTTCACAGGAGGGCAAGAGTCTGCCCTTAGTGAAGGAGTTTGAGTATCTTTGGGGATTTGTTTATGAGTAAGGGTAAGTGGGAAAGTGAGACTGACAGGCAGATTGGTTCAATAACTGCTGTTTTTTGGATAAAAAAGAGATCCATGGTGGTCAAAAAGGGGTCATAAAATGAGGCTCACAGATTACTGTTCAATCTGTTCCTATCCTCACTTATAGCTATGAATTGTGGGTAATGACCAAAAGAACAACACTTCAAGTACTAGCTGCCAAAATTAGGTTTCTCCATAGGGTTGCCAGAGTCACTCTTCGGGATAGGTTGGGACATCAAAGCAGAGAGGCTACTTCTTCAGATTCAGAGGAGCATCCTACAAGGATATCACCTGGTCAGCTCCTAAGAAAGGTGTCACACACATGTCCCACTGGGGGAAGGTTCTGGAGGTGACATGGGTCACACTGGAGGAGTCAAAACTCCCAGCTGGATTGGGAACATCCAGGGAGCTCCTATAAAAAACCAGAATCTATATGACCATGGAAAAAGAGGTCTGGCCTGTCCTGCTTGGCATGCTGCCACCGTGACCCTCACCGAGAGATGTGGTGAGAAGATGAGATTAAATGACTCTCACCAATTCCAGAAGGGCACAGAGAAATGACAACTAATTTCGGAAAATGTCTGAATAGTGTAAAACTTGTTATATGTATTCATTTCACATACAGTAAATATCTAAAACAAAATGGCGATGTAAACACAACCATATGAAATATACTGGGATTAAGCAATTGACTACTTTCTGTAATACTTAAGGAAAGACTTTTATTTTACATGACATATTGTGATACTATTGTTGCTGTTATTTTTTTTTTATTTCATTTGTTTCACACAACCATCTTCCAGCTGCTTATCCGACTGCCTGGAGCCCATCCCAGGCAGCACAGGACACATGGCAGGGATGCACCCTGGATGAAGAGCCAGTCCATTACAGGGCACACCCACACACAAAGACATAAAGGCCATTTTGGAGGCACCAGTTCACCTAACTCGATAATTATTCATACTTCTGTATAATATAAATGACCCACGCACAGGGTAGAAGAAGAATTTGGACTTCCAACCCCGGAAGTGTCAGGAAACAGTGGCGCCCACTGAGTCTCCATGCCACCTTGCATTTTTTTTTTTCCAGGAAACTGCAAAAATGCTCGTTCTAAATGTGGATGACCTTGATTAGCCTACTTTTGATTATCAGAATGTAGGGTATTAATTATAAAATGCTACCGTTTCTGTTTTCCCATGATGCTTACAGGTAACGGAGAACAGGGGAGGCCCTACCCTCTTAGTGAGGACGAATGGGACGACTCAGTGTACAAAGAAAACGGCTTCAACATTTATGTCAGTGACAATATTGCCTTGGACCGCTCTCTCCCAGACATACGGCATCCAAAGTAAGTTTACAGTACTATGTTTTTGTTACATCTCAGATCTCAGTATATATAACTATAAAAACTATGATTAAACAAGCAATTACATAAATATTAAATGTTAAGGCATATATGTTCCTGTGATCTTGTGCTTTTTATAAAAAAGTTTCCTTTTCTTTTTCTGCCTACATTTTTCAAATATAAAATTATGAAAGGATAAGCGGTTGGAAATTCAGGTCCAATGAGTGAAAATCCAGACCAAGATTTTATTTCAACCAGCCAATTGAACATTAAGAGTCTCAGTCACAGAGAACTCAACTGGTTGGTTGAAACAAAATTCTGATCTGGATTTTTACTCTTTGGACGTGGATTACCCACCTCTGGAAATGATAAACATTTGTTTAGGTGTAAGAGTGAATTTGAATGGTGATATACTGGTACTTGCTTACTCTTGCATGCGAGAGTAGTGCTATGTGAGGAGGTTGCTTCGCAGCGTTCTCTTGCATTGAGCTGTTATAAAAAATGATAATAGATTTTTCAATGACAGATTCAAATATCTCTAGCACATCTCTGATGTATTCATTGTCTAAGAGAACAGATTGCTATAATAGACAAATTAGAGTGGTCTAGTTTACTCTACTCCCAGAGCTGCTAATCACACATTAGAGGGAGATTGCGAGAGAGAGAGACTTGTTAGAGGATTTAAAGCAAAAATACATGATTCTTCATTAACAAGTACTGTTTCATTTCAGAACTGCCAAAACATATCTGACAATGACCCAGACACATGACTGGATCAGTGGTTAAGGATGATGGATGGCTTGGTATTCTGGGATGTTTTTCAAAGAAGTATCAATAAGCTAGTGTAATTTAGCTGACTTGCTGTACAGGATGCAATAATAAAGTGTATGTAATTTCGAGGAGATCTCAAATCCTATATATATATTTCAGTCAATATCTTGGAATAACTTATCCAGTACTAAAATTACACTTGAGCCTGAAGCCCATCTCAGGATATGACTGACATATACTTGAGACCATCAGAGATGGCAGTTTCCCTAAACTATTAGTGTTTCTCAATACCAAGAATGCAAAGATTGTGTTTTTGGCAAGAGTGTTCTTGCTAACTTGCCACCCACGAATGAACTTGGGATGCAATGAATCATGGGATTGCTCTTGTTAGCGAGGATGCAACCACTGTATCCTTGATATTTGGGGTGGGACAAGAATGACATTGAGGAATTTATACTGTCTACCATACTTCTGTTCTTCAGTATAGGAACTGTACTTTGGAAATGGAAAAGACGTCAAATAGCTACGTGAGAATATAAGTGAGGTCAAATATGCATATTGGGAAACATCCTGTATGTCTTTAGGATGTAGGAGAAATACAATCAGCAGAACCATAGAGATGCAGGAAGAACATGCAATCTGCACACATGAGGAAGGACTCACCACAAACCCAAAACACATCATTCAGCTGCCCTCATTTCAAATTAATTTACAGTCTTACTCATAATTCAGTATTAAGATCCATCCTTGTTCATCCATTTATCCAAAGTCACCCTTGCTTATCAAATACAGAGCTGCCGAGAGCTTGGAGCTCACCTCAAGAACCAGCGAGCTTGAGGCGAGGAGCATGTCGTTTGAGCTACAAGTCCATTACGGGACACTATGGGCAATGTAGAAATGTCACTTCAATTTATCATTAATATTTGTTTCTAAATTAGCACGTTTTATTGGATCACAGTGTCAGTGTCTTCAGTATTTTGACAGCTAGCAGAATAATGATGAAGCGTTAGCTTTCATTTTTTAATGAATGTATCAAAAAGTAATGAGCATCTGAGAAAGCAAAAGGGATATGTTTGATTTATATTGAAACACTAATATATAGCAAATTTTATGTAAATATCTGTAATTTATCATTTATTAGTTGTATCATAAACATAATCATTAACATAAATGTTTGTGTCCTTTTTTGGGTGAGTTTTTAATCAAATGTAATACAGCTATTTGTGAGCTCTGCTACTGATGGTAACATTCATCATGTCTTCCTTACAGTTGCAAGCAGAAGCTGTATTTGGAAAAACTACCCAACACCAGCATCATCATTCCCTTTCACAATGAGGGCTGGTCTTCCCTTCTAAGGACAATACACAGTATAACTCACCGGACGCCCGACCACCTCATTGCTGAGATCATCCTCGTAGACGACTTTAGCGACAAAGGTAGGTGCCGTTTCGCTCCCATATTTTTTAAAAGTGAAAGTAAAATTTATCATCTCTGCTATATACATGTATACAGTGAGACAAGACAACATTGCTCCGGTTTTTTTTACAGTTTAGAAAAAAGGCATATAAAATACGCATATTTAAGTAAACTGCAAAAATAAACTCTAAAGAAGAAGTAAAAATGTGCAATTTAGTGCAAAAGACATTTTTTTAGCATTCAGAAATTGTGCAAATGTTGCCCCAGCATCCAAAGTAGAAGACAAATAGATGCATAATGGAATGTAATTATTTGTGATATATGTGCATATGATAAGCAGCTGCACAATATAAATATACAGTCAGTCTATAAAGACAGAATCTCTGAGACACTATGTAAGTACATCATGTAACATTGGTGTGTTCCTGCGTGTAACAGACTATAAGACTGATGTGTAACGTGCAAAGCAGAGTTCAGTTCGCAGTTCAAGCGTGTGCATGTGGGAGTAGGTTGGGCAGGCTGATGGCTCGTGGCATTTAATGGGCTAGTCCTTCAGTTACATTGTTGAAGGGTTTGCTTTGTCTTCTGCTGTCTCACAAGCCATCTCTTTTCCTGTGGCACTGTGTTTACTGTTGCCCTTCGCCTTGCCTGTTCGCTCATACACTGATATTTTAGGGAAGTACTGGTATCCCTCGGAAATTGGTTAGTTTATCTTCTCTCTTAGTTCCCGCATAATGCTTGTCTATGCAGGAATGATTCAGCTTTCATTTCTCTGGTGTTATTTAGCAGATTATTTCAGGTACATATACATTTGCATTTATTTTCCTCTTAACTTGCTAAACGGGAAGCATGCAGACCTCTGCAAGCTTGTTTTGCACTCTAATTCACAGCACTCTGTGCTCCATAGCGTTACAGCCTTAGGGATTTGAGTTGATTATTGGGTTTTCATAGGGCGATTATTTTAAATAGATAATTGGCCATGTGTATTTTCTGTACTTAGGCATAACATATTTCCCCGGGGAAGGAGTTGGCTGGCCAATAGCTTTAACAAGGACAAAAATGGAAGGTTCTATTCTCCAAATTGAATTTCTTTTATGCCGATAGACCTGGCTTTAGTGAACAGATTACCCTTTTGGGCGGGTACATCTGTTTGTTATGGACTCAGACCCAGCACTGGCAGGGTATGAGTTAGATGAAGAGTTTTTGATGAGTGTCCGGGTGGTTGGGACTCGATGGGGCCCACCAGATGGTCACAGCTGGTCCTGCTGGATGGGCTGCAGCCCAGTGCATGGAGACTCTGTAAATGGGACCTGTTTGTGTCCATGCCAGGAGTCATCTTTCCAAGGAGGACAGTGGGGCTGTTTAAAATAATAATAATAACGTGGCCTGAGCCACTTTGGTTTAACCATTTCGAGTAACAGAAAGTCCCCAGTTGCAAGATTTTATTTTCAAATGTTAAATTACCTTTCTGCAATCTTCAGTTGTCTATTCGCCGTTAGGATTGAAGTACTTGCAAGAAGTATTATGTTTTATTTATGCATTCTTTCTTCCATCCTGACTTTGTGCAGATAAGAAAAAGACAAAATCAGCCAGGTCATTGACCTGAAGGAACCATGGCTCCTGTGGCATCTCGTCTCCCTGTATTATCAAATATGTAACTTTAAGCCGACATTTCACCCTGGGCGGAAAAGTGGTAGTAGAAATGTAGTAAAGTGACAGTAAAACTGACTGGTTCACATACTTACGTTAGGAAATAAGTTTATTGCTACACCCATTGAAGAGATTATCTTGCCATCATACCATTTACATATATATTTCAGTTTGAAAATCTCCACCTTAACAAATACATATAAACTAAAATTTAATTCATTTTTAAGTATTTCCTCAGATTTGCTTTGCTGTTGTACATCTGCAATGGCTGTGCAGCCTCCCCTGCTCAGTCTGTGCAGCCTCCCCTGCTCAGTCTGTGCTGCTCAATGAGCAGCAGTTTGAAGTCAGCCGCTGTGACAAACCATTACTTGACACTGTCCTCCCACAGTCTGTTGCTGGCTCCTTTAAAGAAACCTTTAAATGAACTTGAAAGAATCCCCCTTTCGGATTTACTTTACTGTGACATTTTTAGGAAGTGCAAAGGTGTTCGGTAAAGCATAGTTGTTGCCTAGTGCATTTATTGTTTTGTTTTTCTTTTTTGTGAAAGAGACAGAAAGGTTGTGTCCTGCACTCGTGGGTGGCAGTTGAAGGGTTTTTCAATGCTGAGGGGGTGTTGCAGAAGGTGATCTCTTCAGCAGCAAGATAGGGGCACTGGTACCTCTGCTATACCGGTATCTTAGCATTTATGGGGGCTGGGTTCTGAGAATGGCCATTCAAATGTTTCACGTCAGGGAAAAAAGGAAATTAATATTGTATGCAGAAATGTGAGAGTCTTGGCAGTTATTAAGGTAACACAAAAGTCAGAAGACTGGTATATGCTCTATGTGCAAATAAAGAAAATGACACCAAAATCCACATTTATGTTGATGCTTCATGAATATCAACCTGTAGAAGCACACTGTGAAAGTCTAGTTTGAAGCGTGGGCTTGAGAGACTCTCAACATCGCCCCATGACATCACTATAATCGCGGACTAGCCGGTTCTTATGGTCATTCAGCCATTTAGTGAAATGCTGCAGCTGCAGTTTATTTTCCTGTCTACAAAACATTTTTTAACACTTTTAGCCTGACATTGGTTTGGTTAATGCTCATGGGTTTGGAGGCTGATTATGAATGAACATTTCCATTAAGCTGTATTTCAGCAGCCCGAGCTGCGTGGATTGATTGAATCGATCACTGGCTCCGTGCAAGTGCGGGTACTGTCACATTATCCGCTGCTTTAGCGGTGTTAGATTTTCAGGCTTTCCTGAGCTCATTTCCTCATCGGAGGGGAAATCTTTTCAAACAATCAATGATTGAAGGCTGTCTATCACTCTTGATTGGGTTTTCAGCTTGTGGTTCGATTTGTGATAGAGGGCATTGATTGAGTCATCTCCCGGTTGTGTACTCTGGGAGTTGGACATCTCTTAGAAGTAATGGAGTTAACTGTAAAACAACAGGATTATTTAATCCCTGTTAAATCCAGTTGCTAAGTGTGAATTGACTGCATTTCGTTTATTGCTGTTGATATTCTTTCAAGAAAATAATTAGCCACATTTTCTCTTAGAGAGAAAATTCAGTTACAGCAAATAAAGATAAAAGCCCAGAACACATCAACATTAACACAACACAAAAACATTAAAAAGACAAAAACAAAGACAACACAAAAAAATTAAGCTTAATGTGGTGACATGTTTTCTTAATGTCAAAACGGAAGTACTCCGCGCCACAGGGGGCAGTATTCGACCTCCTGAACAAGGTTGCACAGCATTCAGCTAGAGAACAGAAGATGGACTCTAGCGGTGTGTTAATCTCTTTGCATTGCATTTTTGTTGATGTGTTTTGGGCTTTCATGGCCACCATAGGCACAAGCAACTCACTAACTCAGTTACTTTTCAAGTACAAATCATGAACAAATATAGTTCCTGCATGAAATACATGAACCATCATGACTGATTAATGATGAAATAACATGGACATCAGTACATAATTTCTGGTTAAACAATACATTATCTAAGAGTGTACTACTACATTATCTGTGCCCTGTAGAAGCCAATAACTGCCAATAATGTAATAATTTTTCCATGCTCAATGTAATAAGAGTTGATAATGTAATAATTGGCCAATAATGTAATATATATTTTTTGCTGACAGTGTAATAAGTTAATACATTATTGGGCAGTTATTGCATTGACTTGAATTACATTGAAAATGGGCAAATTTATTACCTTATTTGGATGCTATTACATTATTAGTAGTTTTTGCTCTAGTGGCTCCTACGTGCCCCCATAAATAAAGTGTTACCAACAGCTGTTTCATGAATCACACAAACAAAAGTGAAGGAATGATCTGGTTTATTCTATTTTAAATTCATTGTGAGTTTCTTGGAGTGGTTTACAGCCATCATTTCTCTTACGGTTTCTAATCCCTCCTAGTGTTATGCTTAAGGCCTTCTTCCTCCTGTATTTTCTTCATACTGCGATAACCTCCCTCCCCCCCACCTTCACCACCCAAGACTTATTTAATTACGTGTCAAAATACAGCCCAGAAGACACAAAAGGACAGAGATGTGAGGGCTGTCTTTCTTTTTTATTTGGTGATGGAATAAGAACAAGTGAAATAGTCAGGAACATGAACTCTGTCATTACCCTCACCTTGTAGCGTGTTACCATTGTCACGCACATTAAAGGAAAATCAATCCTGTGAGACTTTCGCAAATCGTCAATAGAGAAAACTGGCTGACCTTTCTATAAATGTTTAGTGAATCGTTCCAGAATCTACTATCTGTCAAAATGCCAAGCAGCCTTTAGCCGTGAGATGTAGAAAAAGCATCACGAGCCTGTTTACATTTTAGAGGTGACTCAGGGGGATTTTAACATATATTTTGCATGAAGCTGTGTTTACATCTCATTACATGGACGAAATGTTTAGAAGTGTGAATTATTTTGATTAAAATATGTAATTTTAGTAAACGACCCATCCATTCAGTAAGAGCAAACAAGGACATGATCAGCAAAGGCAGGAATTCTATATAACTCAGTCATCTCAATAATATATATATATATATATATATATATATATACTGTATATATATATATATATATATATATATACGACACTAGTGCTAGATTTAGCATTACAAGACAAGAGACAAGTAGAGGAGATCCTCTCCCATTTCAGACACTCCAGATGGGCAACCTGTCTTGCTGTCAAGTGTGTTTATTTAAAACCTGCACCCAAAACATTAAGAGGCCTGACTCTCGGTTGTTATGGGATGTTCCCCTTACGCTCGTGTACACAGATCGATGATGGATGATCACTCAACCTCAGGACACCATGCTCAGTTGATTGATGTCCCTTTTGACTTTCCATTTTACCACTGGCTCCCATATGATGAGTTCCATTTTCGATTGGAACTGTCAGCCCAGCGCCTGGGATATGAAACAGCACAACAAATACCTGGATATCTGATGCTTTCAGTGAAGTGTGGTATGGAAAGGACTGAGGTCCAGAAGAGTATCGTTATTCTCCCTGCCAGTAATTAGCACTTCAGTAGCATTCAGTGTATGTAAATTACAGTAGCTACAATTATCAAAGAAGAGTTGCTCAGAGTCAAATTTATTCTAATAATACAGCTCTTTACATGATACATTGTCCAGGCAGCAGTGCCCATCGTACAGAGGTATTTTGGTAGTTGATGGTTTACTGTATATTATAACAATTATTAAATCTCTAAATGTGCTTCAGTCCATAGTAAATTTTTAAAACTAGGAAACACGAAACGGCAGTGACAGATTGAATATTTTTAAAGCTGCAGTTGAAATGTGACTGTAGTTAAGTTTTCTGAAGGATGTTATATATCATCATAACAATAACACAACAGCTCACAGGGCAGAAATATTCTAAGATATCCATATAGTTTTTAACTAGTAAATCACTTTCTCGTTACAAGGAGAAAGTTGGAAAATCCTATTTTTGTCATGGTGGTAACAATATGCCGCCATATAACTCAGTTGAAGTCAAAATGTCAATGTCACTTGATGTCAAAATCAAATAAATTTTTGTTGCAGTTTTCAGTATATTGTAATTCACCCCAAAACTTTCAATAAATTAGAAATTCTGTAGATTTTTTTAAAGAAATGTGTAATAGAATTGTGTTCACACCGAGAACTGTTTCTTGTATCACAAAACAGACATGATTTTTCATGAGTAATTGCATGCAAGTATTTCTATTGCATACCCACTACATCTCTGTACAAACCATTACAAATTGTTGAGTTTATTAGCAATGCCATTATGGAAACTCATTTGTTAGGTGACTCATTAGATGCTATGGAGTGATAAAGCTGACTTCGTAATGAGCAGCTAATTGCAAATAGCAGTGGTTGTGGTGAATTTTGTCCAGCTGCTAATGCTAGGCTGGCTGGGAAGGCATGCAATGCTTCATTAAAATGGAGACAGAAAGGCCAACAGTGCTGGCGGAACAGTGTCGATGTCGCAGACGGTGCGTGGCTGGGACAACGTCTAGCTTCCTTCCCGTGAACTTCCAATTCCCCCCAAACGCGGTTCTTCTGTATTGTGTTTATATTCCAAGTTTTTTTTATATATTCTATCTGAAATCTTGTTACTTGCATTTCACAATTTTTTTTTTGTGCAACAATAGAGTGAATTTTTAAAAGAACAATGCAGAATGCCTCTGCTCTGCTCGAGAGACAAAAAGACATCACGGAGAAATATGTTTTGCTGACAAATGACAATAGCTATACTGAGCATTTTAATATTTTAAGATGTGTTAACTTATACCTCGTGCTTTTCCCCTGTTGGAAAGAGAACAGTAAAACCTAATTTTGGTGCATTTTTTAGACCTTTTTGATGCATAGTTGTTTTGCAGCATTACGAATGGCACTGCTTAGTAGGAGGAGCACTCTTTCGTGGGAGTATGAAAAAAAATAATTTTTTGTGCATACGTTTAAATGTTTGCATAGTTTGCTTTATATAGAATAGAGGTATATACTAAAAGTAAAACTAAATATGAAGTAACTGTATTATTACCAATGGTGTGTGAGTGTGCCCTGCGATGGGCTGGCCCCCCATCCTGGGTTGTTCCCTGCCTCGTGCCCGTTGCTTCCGGGATAGGCTCCGGCCCCCCGCGACCCTGAACAGGATAAGTGGGTAGGAAAATGGATGGATGGATGGATGGACAAAATATAAAATGTTATTTATACTTATTTTAATATATGTTCTGAAATATTATAATGAATGAAAAGCTACAGCCCCATTAATATGAGAAGTGCCCTTGGAAAAGAGAAATTTAAATTAAGACCAAAACAATACCAGTTACTATTCAGAAAGTAACGTATTTTTTTCCCCTCATCCATTCTATGAATGAGCTTTGCCAAACACACATGAACAGAAGGCCTGACAGAAACCTTAAGAATGACAGGAGATACGGAAATGAAACTTGTGTCAAGTTAGATGGCGACTGGGGTCGTGGTTGCAGTAATTTTTTTTCTTTGACTTTCAGCATCATTGCATTTTCTTTTGTCCTTTAGGTAAAGATAAAACCAGATATGACTCATAGACCATCTGTTAAGTTCTATAAAGAGTAACAAATGATCACATGTTCTGAGACATCTTTTCATGGTAGCTATTAAGTGGTGGAAATCTGACATTAAGTCAATACCAGTGCTTACAAGATGGGATTAAATTAGTCAACGATACATTATATCATTTCTATAATTAGGGATTCCCAACTCCATAATGAACACTACAGTTTCTCTGGAAGTGGTGGTAATTCCACTCAAGCAGGGCTTGGACCAGTAGTGCTTTGTTTAACAAAAGAGGTGGATAGATCAGGTACAGAATGTAAAGAACCAAACCAGGATTTTGATTCAAATAACCAGTTGAGTACTGTGACCCTTTATATTCACCTGGTTGGTTGAAATGAAATCTTGGTCAGGATTTGTACTTTCTGAACTAACCACCTCTGTTTAACATATTACTGGTGATTAATTAAGTATAGTATCAATCAAAAGTATGCACACATATGCCTGAACCCTTAACAATCTGTGCTTTAAACAGTATATCCTTGTATATTATCAAGAGTGCAAGTTAATGTTATGGCCTAATGAGTCAAAATTTTAAATATTTGGGTCCCACGGGGAGGTCAGGGAAGACACTGCTTGAAAAGCATGAAATCCTTTTTTTAAAATTTACTGGGGCAGGCTATAATAATTCCATTCTGTATTCCTCGCATGCAACATGACTGTATTCAGCAAAACATAAATGTGTTTCACCTGAGTCAATCTCCCAGCACACTCCAGCAGTGATGGGTCCGGAATTGCTTTGTTTAACACGTGATTGGCTTCAGTCTTATTGATAATTCATTGTTATATACAGTGCTAATGAAAAGTCTGTGTACGCCAGCTTGAACCAATAACTATGGGCACCTCAAACTGTATATCCTTGTCTATTATCAAAATGGAAATTAGTGTTATGGTATAATGAGTCAAAATTTTAAATATTTAGGTCCGTCCACAATATACTGGTCAGGCAATGAGAGGCCATCGAGAGTTCTTTCTTTGAGGATACCCATGTCAAGGATAGGATGTCTTAGTCTTTACTTGAGGATAGGATGTATTAGTTCTGTATTTGAGGATACCACTTTCAAGGATAGGGATGTCTTAGTTTTGGGTTGTGTTGCTGGTGACAGAATTGGTGATCTTTACTAAACCCATGGCAATTTCAACCACCATGACTGTGCAGTCATACTTCAAAAGCATGTCATCCCATCAGGATTATGTTTGATTGGACAGCTTTCCATTAAACAGCAAGAAAACATTAACAAAAAGAAAAACATTTGAAATTTTGCACGAACTATCCGGGCAAGAATGAAATTGAAGGACAACTAAAACTAAAGGCCTGGCCTGCTCAGGCTCCACAGCAAAGCAACTCATCTCTGGGTTGGTGCAGGAGAATTCCTGCTGATTTCAACCAAATCCATCATGTTTTTAAAGCTGTTAACAAAGTAAATGATAGCCATTTTGAGCATCATGGAATTAGAGACTATTTTTAGTTTCCTTGAAGGCTCTTTGGTTAAAAACTAACAGGGATTTATTCCATCCATCCATCCATTTTCCAACCCGCTTTTTCCAATCAGGGTCGCAGGGGGTCCGGAGCCTATCCCGGAAGCTACGGGCTCTGTTTTCTAAAAAGTTATTGATATCTTGCTGGATGGCTAGAACACCGCTTCAGTTACCAGACCTCTCCTCAGTGGTACCCTAGTCACTATATGTATTTGTTAAATTTCACCACCAGCTCACCTAATTGATTAACTAAAAAGGGTGAGGTTTGAAATGGCTAAGCTGACACTTTTACAGACATAATATCATAGATTAACACAAAAAGACAGTGATTTAAACATTTTCTTTGACTGCCTGAGACATTTGCACAGTACTGTATAAGATTATTTTCTAAAAAATAAAAATAAAACAAACAAACACTGTATGTAAACACCGTATTGACAGTTACCCATGGGAGATATACATTGCACACATAGCACCTGCGCCGCAAGGCTAAGTGGAATTAGCATCACTTGATCTGGCTTGAAACTTAAACAACATGATGCAGTTAAGGCAGTATATAGGACAGTGAGCGGCCCAGGAAATGAGAGATGAAATCCTGCAGGTGAAAACCAGCAGCCTTTAAAAAGTGTGACAAGAGCTAACACATTGAAAATTGTTAGAAGGGAATGACTTTAGTGTCACAGAATATATGGAGAATTTCTCTTCAAAGTTGAATAAATGTATTGGCCATTTTGTGGAAGACAGACCTACAGAATGTTGTATATCCAGCCGTTCCTCACTTTCTCACTCTTTCATATATATATATATATATATATATATTTTTTTTTTTTTTTGCCCCAATCTAACTGATGCTGAAGTGGTTTGTTAATCTGTGGTTTGTGTGGTTTCCATTTTTTATTTTTACATTTTTTCCCCTATTATATCACCGTGGAGTGAAAAAGGGTCAGGTGGCACCTAAGTGCATATCTGCAAACCCAGATTTCAATGGCTGCAATTACAACAGAACTGTGCAAAATCAATGCAGCTATAGTGAAACTCCAAAGGTGATGCACGGGGCTGGTGAATGCTCCACAACTATGGAGCAAGGGGCTTTTCTTTCCTGGGGGAGAGGGGGCAGCGGCGATGACAAATCAATACAGGGGGGGCTTACCGTGTACACTCGGTCGCCAGTGCACAACAAACTCATAAATAATGACTAATATATAATATTTGCAAATGTGACATTTCTGTTCTGAAAATAACTGTCTCTTTAATGCAGGATCACTTTGTTAGCAGTGGGCGCTGTCAGTTGGAGGTGTTTGGGGGCGTTAATGTGTTTGCTCTCCAAAGAATTGCAGCCACTGCAAAAATCAAAGGTTTCTTTTGGCAAATTTGAATAATTACCAATGTTCAGGGCTGCTAAATTATTATCGCAGTGATTTCCTCTGCACTCAGGCATAGTTGTATGTACTGTACTTATTTACACCTAACTCACATATTGCGGAACTACAGCTTTATACTATGTTTTAGCGTTTAAAGTTTTATGTCCACATTTGGGATACTCTTCAGAACTAACTATCATGACAATTAAAATATAATATATATCATCATATAATCATATATAACAATTGCTCGCTCTGTCTCTTAATTTGTATACACACAAACACACACATTGGCGTACCAATCTAAATGGGCACCGTCCATTCATTTCTATGGGAAAAATCCTAATCAAAATCACAATACACTTAACCCTTCCCACCCCTGACCTGGACCATAAGTAACCAAACCAAATACAATACTTTTGGCATTTATACTGTTTTGATTGCATCCACTGATTTTTATAAAATTAAGGTTATCCAAATTGGGACCTGAAAAAAATGTCCAGTCCTCAAATGTGATCTGTGCAACTCCCCCACTCCCGCCCCCACCCCC
>JAODKL010000017.1:11721315-11734270 GCA_026780765.1 Petrocephalus schoutedeni
CTTGAAGTGTTGAAGTAGGATGTCCGGTTTTAAGTTTCTTGGAGTGTCCTGAGCTATGTTGAATAATATATGTATTATGTATGCTTGTTATAAGTGTTCATGTATGCATCAAGTAGAAGCAACTTTTTTGTCTTCGTGTCAGGCATTACAAAACAGTTTACCTCTAACTGTACTAACAGTCAAACACAGACTTGTGTGCCATAATGCTTTTATAATATGCTTATCACAATGTATAGAGCACAACATTAAAACCAAATGACTTCTTTTTATTAGATTTTTGGTAAGAAGATGAATAGCAATTCGCAAACACCACCGAAGAAATCACTGTTGCTGAGCAACACAAAGTTTAACTGAGCTAGCTGACAGAACTAGGGTAACAAGCTAACCTTTGCCATTTCTAACTGTGCCATAAACGTCTCTCAGGACATCATTTAAGGATCGCTTTGAAGGTAACTTAACAGTGAAGCTCTTCTTTTTATACACAACTGTAAGAACGTCTCAGAGCCAGCTTGACTGTCTTCATCAAGTTTCTTTTTATGGTCGGCAAAAAAGATCTCTTCGCTCTAACACTGGATTATGCACAGTGTTTTGCTTTTTCCGTACTAGTGAAGTCTGTCTTGCAGAGAAAAAATATATAAATATCAGTAGGGATCCAGCACCATTGATGTAGCTTGAAATATCCTCTAACGATGTAAAGAAAAAAATCAAGATACATGAAACATGGTATCACCAGCCACATCACAAAAAAATACGTATTGTCAAACATGATTTTTCTTAAAAAAAAAAACTTTTTTTTTTTTGACAGTATGTGTGCTGTTTTTCACCATTAGGTTTATGTAATGTCATAAAAATGAGTCCATCTGAGAAATTATTCGAGGTGTGCCTAAACTACATTCAAAATGAGTCCTGCATGCATAAATAAGTGGGTCTTTTCTTATATGTGAATATTTATTCTTCGACTGATTGCCTTCATTTATATCAGCTGCCTACTGCCTCTGAGAAATTGTGCTTGATTCCTGTCCTCATGTTGTTTAATAGTGCGGAAGTTTTGCCTACATGCTTAATGCTAATAGGTCTCAAATTGATGTGAACTGGAACATCAGCGGCATTTGAAAGTCAAGGCATGGGGGGGAGTGGAGGTGGTGGGGGAGGGCTCTTTATTGGGACTGGAGAGATCAAACTACAGACATGTTCCGATGCATTCATTTATTGAGTCAAATGACTTGCTGCTTGTGGAATACAAATCCAGGATTCTTTTTACATTCGTTTCCCTTCTCTCTTGGGTTTGTCATTAAAAATAACAGTCATGAATCTATGGAACATCACTGTGCCAGAACTTTCTCTCCCTTCTGAATAGTTGTTAGTTTTTAAGTGAGTAATTCAAAATCAGTGCATCAGTTGAGAAAATGCTGTAAAAACAAGTTAGATTGCCTGAATGGTCATTCATTGTGCATTTTTTATCTGGATACTGGGTTAATTTTACTGATCTATAGCTTTAAAATGGGATGAAGGTGCTAATGATTTTTGCCTTTTAGGGTGGTCTAGGTATATGGTGGTGGCTATTCTGTTGTGTGATTTTGCACCCCAAAATGTATCATTTTGGGCCCCCAACCCAGTCGTCTGAACCCCCCCATACAATCCTTCACCCCTTAGCCTACCTCTGCTTCCTGAATTTTTCTAGACGGTGTCCGCTCAGAGCCATATTATCATGCTTGATCAGGAACACACAGCACATTAGCTAACTTAAGTGGACTTGAGCGCTCAACACTAAAGTGCATGACAAATAAAACACTTGCTTTCTCTCTCATGAATTGTATCAGAACATATTAAATTAGGTTACAGGAAATTCCACTGAAAAGAAGTGTGAATAAATTTTAAAAAAGCCGTATGATCGAGAATAGCTGCTCTAAGCTTTTGCTTTTCCTGCGCTTGTTTATTCTCGTTTTCCAGTTTCCTCGGCTGCATGATGAATTCATACCTGTACATATGTTTATGTTCTGCATTTTTCAAATAAATCATCTGTTGTGGAAAGAGAGGTGAGTTCTGGAATCACAAGATCCACCGCATATGCAAGCATAGAACTTTACGTGATTCTTTCTGTTTCCAAAGCACGTAAGGTAATATTTCACTGTAAATGTGTAACACCTATTCTTTATTGAATGTAATTCTGATACTTTTGAGCATTTATACCATGTATGTTTATTTCTGTATATTTATTGCTATATATTAGTGCTACTAATGCATATGCACTTGCATACCTAGTAGCACAATGACCTTATTTGAGTGTATTTATGACTATTTTTATCCACAGCAATAACTTAAAAAAAAATGTTTAGACTTAAGCGTACTACAATTTTTTGGTAACACTTTACTTGACACTTTACTCAGTTAGTACTGAAGTACAAATCAAGAACAAATATAGTTTATGCAGAAAAAAAATGGGAATGATTTCTTTGAAATATTTAAGGCTATAAAGTATCCCTTCGCTACTTGTTATTCTTTTTAAGTTCAGGTCTCCTGAGAAATGATGACGCAGGATAAAAATGCTATTTTCTGGTGGAAAAGTTATATGTTACTAAAGCAGGTTACTTAAATCTATTGGTTGGTTAGGTGAAAATAGAGGCTGACTTAATCATGATTCCCATTTATGTCAGTCGAACCCGTGGCCAGTGTGAGGCCTTGATGCATACTTTAAACTTTTTTTTTTAATGGCTGAAAAGGCAGAACATGACTATTCAAAATTGCTATCCTTTTTCACAAACAAGAGATCACTTGTATGTATTCAGTTTGTCAAGTTGCTTTGCTATGTAAATTTGTAAGGCTTACGCTCTGTAATTAGGATGTGGGTCCCAGTACACACTGGGCATTTTTATCTTTAGCAAAGTTATTCAATATTTATGTCCAGCTAAACTTGCAACAGTGAACTCTTTTGCAGCTTACAGTTGTAAGAGAAAGCAGGCATCCTGTAATAGTTTGCTGTCGTACAATGGATTGATTTAAAAGCAATTTCAGCTAGCTTATTTGTAATATAAACTCATACATGTATTTATTTTTCTTTCCTTTAGGGCATCATATTTTGTTTGGCCAATTTGGTTTAGATACTGACATGGGGAATTGATAGGGGAATTGATTTAGGGACAGGTCTTAGGAAATGGGGGGGAGTAAGGAAAAAAGTAATGTAGCAATTCGAATGTGCAAGATATATGAAGGTGATCCTGTCGTTTATCTCGTTTGATACAGAGACCCACTGATTCTTGCTTACTGCTATAGTCCCTTTTAGTTTAAGAAAGTGTTTTGGTTTGGTGTGATTGTCATGGGACAGCAAACTAGCTCATTTGGCCTCATGCCTGCTGGCTTGTGGATTTCATTCCATCTCTGGGCACAATGAGTTTGCATACTCCCATCCAGGGTGCACTTGTCCTACAAAGTAAATAATAATCAATGCATTGGGTATTGTTAATATTCTTTTTAAACTTTATTATTATATTTAGACACAAACTCTTCTGGCAGTCTTTTTTATTTTTTTGTCCATTATGATTTCGTGTCACTTCACTTGTGTTTCTGTTGTCACTGAACAGAAATTCCTTTGGTACAGGTGAGACTGACATGACATGGAATAAAAATATAAGAGATAATCTCCCAAATTTTATTTGCATTTCAGTAAAAATCTGTTTTACCACTACTTTATTACTGTATCTGTCACTATTTTATTTTATTTTGTTTATTTTTTGTTTGTTTTTGCTCAAGCATTATTTTAAAAATTAGAATTAAGATAAGTAACTAAAGTAGTAAACAATATATTCTGCTAAATACGTGAAAATCTGGTCTAACGGCAATAGCTACACTAGTTCTACAAATTTGGATCACGTTACATATATCTGCGGTCTCATTAGATGAGAGGCTGTTCACATGTGTTTTACGGTAATGATCTGTTCTATTTATTGATAAGTCAATATAGTACCATGAAATCATGACACTTCTCATTGTTCCCTAAGGACAGTAGGTTTTGTGTGGAGGTAGTCCCAAAGTTTTCCTATTAGTAATGCCTAGAGCAGTGTTTCTCAAACCAGTCCTCACGAACTCCCAGACGGTCCACATTTTTGCTTTCTCCCAATTCCCTGGGAGCTGTGAGGGAGCAAAAACAGGGACCATCTGCAGGTGCCTGAGGACTGATTTGAGAAATACTGACTTGTTCTTAAAACACAGTCTTTGTTATGTTAAATTAATAGTGCATTTCTTCAATTTTTCAGCACAGTATTTATTTCACTGAGATAATAACATATATAATAAAACATATTTCCCTCAACCAAGGGGTAAAATATGCTGTCACATTAGCTGTCTCCATTTTATAAACCTACCAAAGTATCTAGAGCTTCTGATCAGATCTACAGTCTGTTTCAGGAATCTATGGAAGACTGTAGAGGAAATTCATCGCCTTTTTTTTTTCTTTTCGTTATCTCGAGATCATGACTTATTCTCCTCGTGATCTCGACATAACCAAAGTTGTTTTCTGGAGATCACGACTTATTTCTCCATGGTTACCAGATGATGTTTGAAAGACGTCGGCTTACCAGGCAAATGGTAAGAGGTATACAGGTAACCCTGGATCCCGCTGGAGTGCAGGAGAGGAAGAAGATTACAGAGATGACATTACAGTGTGCCTGGCCCTAACTACTTATTGTTTGTATTGTAAAGCGTCATTAAGTGTGAGAAAGGCAGTATATTAATACAAATTATTATTATTATTATGGCATATGGATTCTCACAATAAATTGAAGCCCAACCACATAGCTGCTAACGGATGCATTGATGGATTCTCGAAGCACATTGTCTGGATGCAAGCTTACTTCACCTGCAATAATCCACGTGTAATTGCCTGGTTTATTATTTCGAATTTTGCCAGATTCATTCCGATTTTGGTACAGAAAATATAGCTAAATATATTTTAGACTTACTTTGATTGATGTTTCATTAATGAATGTGTGTCAGTTGTTTATTTTCCAGAAATGGTTGCCACCAGATGTGAGTGAAATTGTTGTCAGAGTAGTGAGATTTAGTACATGGAACATCTGTTCATTTCAGCAAAGTTTGGCTGGGCTAAGTTTCAGATACAGAGCGATATAAATAATATATAGTCTGCAGGAAGTCCTTTTGAGAACAAACAGCTGAAGCTGGGGTCCCACTGGATGCTTAGTCAGTAAAGCTCTGTGCCATGTGTGACACTGTTACGTTTCACTATCTTTAAGTTAATTGGACTCTTCATATCATTTCATGATTGCATTACAAATAAACAATGAGATTTGTTAATTGCTGACTATGGGAGTTTTGCCACAAAAATGAGTGCAGAACTAAAAATGATTGGTTGAGAGAGAGCCAATCAGATTCTAAAGGAGGCAGGTCCAAGCAACAAGAGGGGGTGGGACCTCTTCTGACAACTGATTGGTTCGTCTGACATCTGACGCAAGATGTGATTGGTGATATTTTAATATGAAATATAAGAATGTTTACCTTACAGTTCACAAAATAAAGGTACAAATCACGTTATATTACCTGGAGAAATGTAACATAGTAATAATAATAATTATTATTATTATTGCAATTATTATTATTGTTCTTACAAATTTATTATCATACTGTACATGTTGGAAAAGGCACTGCTTTATATGTCTGCTGCTATACATGCGTCACCATTTGCCCCATCACCCAGCTTCCTCATTTACAATAATATTTTTGGGATCCTACCTTATCTGCACTGCATGTCTCCATGCACTGCACATTCCAATTATATGATCCTTAAGAAAAATATTATAGTTAAATAGTGGGGGGAAAGGATTTACTTGACTTAACAAGAAATGTTTTAAGTAGCATTTTTGTGAGATAATCTTGATAAAGAAAAAAAGCCAAGTGAATTTCTGGGAAACATTGTGCATATGCACTCAGTGACCAGTTTATTAGGTACACTGGTATGCTAATGGAAACAGTCAGCTCCTACACGTGGCTGCAATCATGTGGCTGGAATCATGTGGCTGCAGCTGAATATAGAGGTTCAGTTACTGTTCAACTAAGTATTAGAATGACTAAGATGTGTGATCTATGTGACGATTTGAAATGTGTCTACGATTTACATTTAATTGCACCATGAACAAAAAACATCCAGTCAATGGCATTTCTGTGGCCGAAAATACTGTGTTAATGAGAGAGGCAATAGGGGAATAGCCAGGCTCATTAAAACTAATAGGAAGTCCACAGGTGCAAAAATAACAGCTCAGTACAACAACAGTGTGCAGAAAGGCATCTCAAAATGCTTAACTCGTCAGCCCTTTAAGCAATTCTGGAGGCAAAAGTTGGTCCTACCCAGTACTAGTTAGGTGTACCTAATAAAGCGGCCAGTGACTGTCCAGAGATCCCTGTGTGGTCATTATTCAGTATTCCAAATTCTCAGTTCACAGAACTCCACATTTATTATTCTCTATTTGACATAAAATTATGCATCTTTGGAAAATACAAGAATGCATGCAAAATCATTGCTTTATTTTTAGCTTCTTTCATATTAAATTGACATGAGACAATTCAGGTCTCAAAACAGGGGTGGGGCCACAGGCGTACTGGGCCAAGCTGAAAGCCTATTGGCCCCAAGAGTCCATCCTCCCCTGTCACTGTCTCATTGGCTAATCATAAAGTTGACCTTTCCGTATAAATTATGGGCCCTTGTATGCCCAACACCTTAAAAAAGTCCTAGAATTGCACTTATGTCAAATATGCCATAAATGACTCGAATGATTTAAACATGCCATAAATTATACAGCGCTTATGTTATTCAGTTTCACTGTATTTGTACAAACAATATGTTTACATTTATTTTGTGTTTTCATATACACTCAGTGCAAAAAAAATGCAAGCACCCAGAAGTAATGGTCCAATTTGGATGTAATTTGGTTCAATTGCGATTGGTATGTAAATGATTTGATTTGCATGGAGCTGGCACGTCTAGTCATCAGACACAGAGGGTGCCTCGTAGACGCATTAGACAGCATGACCAACACTTGGCGGGGTTTGATAGGGGTCGCATTGTGGGTTTGCATGAGGCTGGGTGGTCGTATCGTGCAATTGCCCGGCTTGTGGGACATGCAAATGTCACGGTCACCCGATGTTGGAACCAATGGCCACGTGAGGGCACCCACACGTCGTGAAGTTTCTGGTCGCTCAAGACAGACCACACCAAGGAAGGATCGTCATATTGTGCACCAGGCATTATAGAACTCCATGATATCTGCACCTGACATCTGGACACAGGTATTAGACTCGTTACAGCACCCCGTGTCATCCCGCCCCCTGTCTCGACGACTGGCATCAGTTGGACTACGGGTTCACTGTCCCATGCGTAGGCTGCTGTTAACACCAGTGCAGAGACGGCTGCATTTGGAGTGGTGTCATAGATGAGAGGCTTGGACCGAAGAGGAGTGGCATCGTACCATGTTCAGCGATGAATCTCGGTTCTACATTACCACGGATGACTGTCAAATGCGTGTACAGCGGTGCTGAGGGGTGAGGACCAATCCTGCCAATCTTGTGGAGAGACACACCAACGTTAGTCCTGGCATCGTGGTGTGGGGAGCCACAGGGTATGACTTCAGGTCAAATCTGGTAGTGATTTGGGGGACCATGACGGCACAGTGCTACGTCAATGACATCCTGTGTCCACATATCTTACCCCTCCTGAGACAGCATCCTGATACAGTCTTACAACAAGACCACACATGACACATGTATCTATGGACTGCCTGCGTCATGTTGAGGTCCTCCCATGACCAGCCAGGTCCTCCGATCTTTCCACAATTGAACATGCGGATCAGCTCGGACATCAACTCAGAGCCAGTGCCACTCTGCTGGATCTCAAGGGCCAGTTACAGCAACTGGAGAGGATAGAATAGCTGTATGACTTCCTACCACATGCATCCAGGTCATGGGGGAGTGCCACACCCTGCTGTCATGGGACCAGCAGTAGGCCCATACTGCCAACTCTGCTGCCTGTTTGACCTGAAATTATAATCATTACAATACAGTCACACAACCTTTCACCATGTGCAGATTTATTTCATTTCAGCCTCTCTGTCTGGGTGCTTAGCTGTTTTTTCACTGAGTATTTTTTCATAGATGTTTAATGATGCATAAAGAATTTGATGTTTTTTCTTTTTGCTTCATGTGATTGTATGTTTAATTTTTCTTGTTTTATTGATATTGCAAGTGTAACACTGGGAAAAAAGTGTTTTGCATGGGTGACAATAAAGACCCTTATTGTGCTACATGGTATTGCTGAGGAACACACTGATTCCCCTGACCAGATCAAACTCTCATGACTCTTGCTTTGCAGTGCAACGACACCGGTGCTCCCTGTTGGCTTGTGCCAAGCTGACAGGCCTTTCACCTGCCCGATAGCTTCGTGTTGAGCTCCGAAATCATTGATTTCCTGTGAGGGGGGAATTAAGCTCAGGCTCTCCGCAACTGAAGACGTGTGCGTGAGCCTCACATTTTGTAATTGGGTTCGGCCCCCAAGGACGTAGAGAGTGGACTGGTGCCCTTACTAAATTTGCCTGAAGGACACTCTTTATTAAAGAGAATGAATTATGCCTTCTGATCAAAAATCCAATTAAACTAATCTGATCCAGATATTACAATATGCACATAGTCAAGAGGTGTTTCTTCAGAAATTTCTTTTTGAGAGAATCTAAGGTAGTTATGCGCAGCACGGACTGTTAACTTTACTGGCAGGAAACAAACTCAGTTAATAGCAGATACTGAAAATGATGTTTGCTGAAACCAATCATCATGTAAGACTTTTCATTAATCATCCTCTGTTTATTATCAAGTTACGTGACATTAAAGTTGAATTTTCCTTATTCATTTTGGCTTTTGATGATGTATATCAATATTTTGAGAAATGTACTGGAAATTTCATGATTATTTTATTTAGAAAATAACTTGAATATAACTGCTGTGGTGCATCAAACTGACAGTAATCAGGCAGTTAATGAGTATATTGTGTATACAGTCACCAGTTCTGGCAGATTTTTCTGAAAGTCATTACTAACCACATAATGCTTGAAGGCAGAAAAAAATAATACTATATATATTTGAAAATCAATGGGGAATACAGACATACTACTGTGGAAAGGCAGAAACTATACAGACCCCTACATGCAAATATTTTGCATTTTAGTTCACATCTTGCTGCTATTCATGCAGTTTTTATCTATTCACTCTAGTTTATGAGCAAAAATGTGTTTTCTGGAAGAAAAAAATTAGCAGCCAGGAATGACGAACTGAATATATATGAATATGAAAACATTAAGTTGAGGTAAAACTTAGAAATCTTTGTCCTGTCTTAAAATTAAACATGAAGAAAGAAAATATTTAAATGATGGGAAAAGGGAGTGTTTTGGCAGGAATACATTTCACCTAAATTGGCACCTGATAAACAATAGCTTGCTCTTTTACTAGGTAGCAGAGGTCAATACCAAGAATTCGTGATTCATCATAATGTTGCGTGTTTTACTGAAGGAGATGTTAACCTATTGATCTGGCTACACTATGCTATCATGGCAGGATGCCAGGGGCGACAAGGTAGAAATACAACAAAGGTTGCCAGAACAACTTGATGTGTTAGATGAAATCTTATCATGAGCATGACATATTTTGAGTTTCAACAGCTAAAGCTGGTGAGTCTCTGTGATTTAGGAAGGACTTTGATGATCTTTGGCTATCTGAGACTTGTGTTCAGCTTTATTTTTTTGTCTTATGCCATAATGTTATATAAAAATAAACTGAGTTGAATTGAATAATGTTATAAATTTAACACATAAATTTGATTCCCTGCATCCCTGCAGGAGCTGTTCCTCTTTGCTAGGGCCCTTCTAGTGTAGCAGCAGCAATGGGTGAAGATGGTGGGACTTGGGTGTCTGCTTCTCTCTTCTTTTTAGTAAAGATTTACTAGTTTAAGTAAATCTTTGAGTGGAGTAGGACTGGCTATAATTGAGCTGTCCAAGAAAATGACTTAATTGTTTAATTTTCCGCTATGCATCGCAAAGCCAAATCCGGGAATAGCAAGATTGGGATAAGTCACCCTCACCCTCCAGCTTCTTGCTGGTCCTTTTCTCTCCAAAAGCCACTCTAGAGTAGACCTTTGTATTTTAGCCCCATTGTCGTGATTAATGGGGTCCATTGTAACATCAAGTCTTCCTGTAGTGGTTGCTTCTAATTACTGTTCCTGTTTTTCCACTGTTTGGGAAGTGTTAAAGCCGACAGGGTTTGATAACCTGTCTGAACTGTGGTAATACTAACTTTGAGAAGTAATATGGCCAAATAATTATGGTGTAACAGTTTCAGGGTGATTTGAACAATGTTATATGCCAAACAGATTATCTTCTCAGAACAGACTAACAATTGAGAGTATATGATGAAATGGCATCACACTTTATCATGGAGTTGTAATAACTGAGTGTGTCTGGAAGTTAAATATAGATTTTCACACTCTCACACTCTCCCACACATGCTTATAGTCCCTGCCAGGATGCTCTTTGCACACAAAGGGATGGAGGTGTGAGACCTGGAGAGGCTCTTGCTCTGAAGCTAGCTTCCTTTTGCTTGCTAATAGCAGGAACTAATGTTTCTTCTTAAAAAAACTATAGTCAAAGATGAATTACTGCATTATTCTAATCTACATATAATGTATTGTTTCATTTTACTTGGTGGTATTTCCTTATAGATAACAAAAGCTATTATGTCTGTAAGTAAACGTACTGCAATGTATTAAATGAGATTGTGTACTAATTATGGTGAAAGGTGATTGTAATTGTCGACACACAACATTAAAATTTAACCCATGTGACACAGCAGTTCAGCACCCAGTACCTTGCTCAGGGTACCTCAGGGCAGGGAATCGACCCAGCAACCTTTCAATTACACATGTCGCTTCCTTAACCATTACACCACCACTGCCCCAGATAAGTATAGAGCAAAATAATGTGAATCTGGTTTGAGCTGTAATTAAATACTGACTAGACACGATTAGAAATCTAATCTAATGCACAGCTGACATAGTGATAATGTGCTGTCTTTTGCTAGGAATGAATGGCATGTGGGCGGTAGTCAGTACAGAATGTGCCAGTATCTATAAAGGAACTCCTTTTGGTCAGTTAATCTGAATTGACATTTTAGTCATAGATAAAGGCTTCTGCCACTTCTTTGAGATTGAAAGTGATTCACAGAATCTCTGTCTGAAGTCATGATCAGCCCCGCCCTGCGTGTCTTTTGCCCTGTCTTTCCTTCAGGCGTGACTCTAAATCAGCCAACCCTGAGTCATGTTAGTCTTGCCTCGTGTTTCTACCCCCTTGTTAACCAGTCACCGTTGCCTAGTGTTTGTGCCTTGATTGGTTCCCTTTATAAGTGTGTCTTAGTCTTGTGATCCCTGTCCGCTCATTATGGATGTTACCCGCCTTGTTACTTTTCTTCCCTGTTCGTTTCCCTGCCTGTCAATAAAATTGCCTGACAGCCTGCATTATGGGTCATTCCTCCCCACGGCGACGTGACAATTTACTTATGTACTTCATATATACCTTCCTAGGACAGCATACATATATGTTATATATATATATATATATATATATATATATATAATGGTCCATGTGTAGTAGTGTTTCTGGGTTTGTTGTACTTTTTAGGTGTGTTCTGGTTTGTGATCTTTTTTTTAACAGTTATCTGTTTTGGTTTTAACACAGTATTTGTTTTGCCTTTCTAAAAGATGATATTAATATGTATATATATACTTTTTTGGATTCTGTTTGGGGGGAGTATGGTGGTGCAGTGGTTAGTACTGTTGCCTCACACCTCTGGGACCAGCATTGAAGTCTCTACGCAGGTTCCATGTGTGTGGCATTTTCATGTGTGGCCAAACAGGGAAATGACAGAGGAGGCCAGGACTGATCCTGCCAATTTTCCAGTGGATTCATTTATTCAACCTTACTTAACCATTTCATGGCTGATTTTGTTTTTGGTGATCATTATCTGTCTGGAAGGGTTGATGGCAGGACGATCTGCCCCTTTATAGATGGAAATGGTGTTAGGCTCCATTGCGTTGTGATTCCATCTGTCTTAACAAGGCCAAGGACTTATGAAAGTTAACCTAGAAATAACAGAGTGAGTTTTTATTCAACAAAATCTTCATCCTTACAAAACTGCTGGCCAAATGGAACAAAGAGTGAATATCTGGCTTTATCCAATGATATTTTGTAAATTTAAATTGTTATTCCCAATTCATAACAATAATTTTATTGTAGTTGATTTTAAACTTTTGGAAACTTTGTTCACTTTTTGTCCTTCAACTTTCCATCCATCCATCCATTTTCTAAAACCGCTTATCCTATTCGGGGCCTCAGGGGGTCCAGAGCCTATACTGGGAGCTACGAGGGCATGGGGGCAGTTCGTATAGAACAAAGATTACGTTCTGGCCTAAGCCTGCCAAAGACGCTCCTTTTCCAGAAGTCTTTTCCAGTGATTGACTGAGATTTGTCGAAGTAGCATTTTACATTTTTTAGTCAATTCCTGATGTGTAGAGGATAAGAACCTTTTGTCTGCTATCTTCAGAGAGTTCTTACCCATGCTGAAAGCTGACAATGGTTTTTGTATGTGTGTGACCTCCATTTCATACCTCTGACAAACACAAAATAATCAGTGGACACTGTATTTTCCTAACTTTGTGATGGACAAAAAGCGTGTTTTTTGCTAATTTAATCAGATCATTTGAAAAAATAATTGTTATCCTAAAAACTGTGATCCAGATATTTAATAATTTTAATTATATTAAATTAAATATAGATACTAGAACTGTCACGTTCTGTCCGAGTTCCTTATGTGCCACGCCCCTTGTTTCCCCTCGTGCGTATTCCTGATTGTGCCCAGC
>JAODKL010000017.1:11734370-11746975 GCA_026780765.1 Petrocephalus schoutedeni
CTGATTGTGCCCAGCTGCCCTGTGTTTCAGTCGTGATGTCATCCCTATTTAGTCCACCTGTGTTCAATCCCTATTGTTGATTGTTGTATGTGTATGTGTGTGCATGTGGATGTATATCTCTGCACATCGTTCATGGTTTTGCTATTCGTGCCTGTTCCAGTCCTGTTTTTTGGAAATAAACGTCCTGTTCATGTACCGCCTGCATTATGGGTCGTCGTTCCCGACAGAACCGTGACAAGAACAGAGCATAACACATGACTACATGTTTGAATACTAAGAATGAACTCTGTGCTTAAATCTAACTCTATTGGAGATATACACTGAAATAGACCATATTTACATTCACCATGCAAACTGAGTTACAGGTAATTAATACTACACGGTCATTTTTAAATTATTTAATCAGCCTTAGTCACTTAGTAATGGATCTGCAAGAGGACACATTAAACGGACGTGATGGTGTTTCATTTTTGCCCACGGTTCTGTTTGCATTATGCTTGTGCAGATTTATTACTTTTAATTCAGTTCCAGAAAATTCATTATAATGAAAGACTTAAATCTTATTCATTTAGATTTCATGTTATTCAGTCATTAATGAATTACATATATTTATACTTACATTACAAGGTTTACATCACAGTATCACTCATATACAATCTCATTAATATTTTTGCAAATTTATGGTATAGCAGAGTTTAAAAACCTCAAATCCTTCCAACTGTCATGCCCTGCCTTCCTGCCCCCCCCTGCTCTCACCCCAGTGTGGCTAACGAGCCGCACCTGTTGCTTGTTTTGTCTTGCCTCTCATTTCAGCCCTTGTGCAGATCACACCAGCTGCCTCTTTTTTGTCCCCTCGTCAACCCTCTATAAGTGCCACCCAGTCCTGTGCTCCCCAGTCCAGTCATTGACCAGTTCTTCCCCTTTTAATTGGTTTTTGGATCCCCTGTGATTATTTTGCTTTTGACCTTTTGTAATAAAACCTCATTTTGTTTGTCCCAACTCCTGCTCCCAGAAAATGGAGGGATGGATGGATTATTATTGATAATAATAATAATAATAATAATAATTATGAAGATAATGGATATGACCTAGAAGCAACAAATGTATAAAACCCCCTATCAACTACACAAAATTCTTAGTTAAGCTGGTACTTATATTTGATATTGTCTACATCCAGCAAGAGGCATATCACTGTTATTATGTCGAGAAAACTAGCTTGCGGGCACATCTCATGAGAGAAAAATTAGCCCGGGTTGTTTTCTGCAGAGATCTGTCTGTAGCAATTTGACCCATTCTGTGTCTTGATCAATATAAGACTACTACAGCGTATCAGAGGAGGAACACGTGTAAGGGAGGGCCCTTGATGTGATGCAAGACTTTCTGGTTTCATTGGGGTCCCCACTGTCTTTATTCTCTATTCCACCCACTGGTTTTTATTCCCGCTTCTGCTTTTTACACAGCATACTTGTGCTCGTGTTGTACAACTAGCTCTGTGAATCAATCCGTGTTATGTTAGTTAAAATTTTTATTGAAGTTAAATATAAGTGAGATATAGAAATGACCTGACAACACTTTGGAGCAAACTCATAAGGAAATATTCATTGTGATACAGCCATTGCTTAAAAATCATTTAGGCAAAATAACACTTCACATTCAACTTTAATCAAAATGTGAACATACAGGAATTCCAGGTATTTCATATTACTACTCATGGAACAAGAAAGGTTGAGGTCGAAGGTGATTACTCCTAAAGTGATTGCTGTTCTGAGCTGTATGGATAGTCTTCAATTAGAGAGCAGATTTGTCATAGAATAACTTCAGTATCTGGGGGGCATAGCTACCTAAGAAGCTTTGTTGTCTGTGCGTCTCCCCAGAGGAAATCTGTAATGAGCTCTCTGATCTTTCTACTTTTCCTTGATCAATAATTATCCCTGCAGCAAAAAGATAAGGCTCAGGTTTTTCTTTTGAACATTCTTATGTCAAATATGTCAAATCTGAATAACAGATACCTGTATCTGCAGATTCTTAGAAAAACCTTGCGTTACCTCGACAGACATGAGATTAATAGAATATTTAATCTGTTCTAAACTTAGATTCATTATATATTAATGATCAAACTTACCTGCATAATTTCAAAGCAAAATTGTATTTGTGACAATATGGAAATTATATAGCAAAAACACAGAACTGCACATAATAATTTGGATAGCTACATAGAATCCCAGTTTGTTTTCCTAATGACCAAGGAGACAATTATGCATAATTAGGCAGGCATATAAATTTCTATTGAATGAAAGCTCATGTAGTCCTTTGAATTTATATCAACATAACTATGTTTTTCACACATTGAAACTTGATTGAGTACTACTGCAGTGCTTTCAGATAAAGTACATTTTTTGTTTGTCCATTAGTTGCAATCCAAGTTTTCTTGAATAATTACTTACCAAATAGCCGTTTACTTCTTTTCAACATCAGTAAAATAACTCTCACACAAATAATAACAATTCGTAAAGACGATATAAAAATGGCGCCCACAAACGGAGTAGTTCCCGGCACCTACACCATCTTCATATAAAATGTAAGCGCTAGTTACGCTGTTTCCAGTCATATGCACGTAGTGTATTATAATACGTTCTGTGGGCATACGTAATTTCTGTTTCAAACGTGAAAAGAATTGTATATATACATACATATATATATATATATATATATATATATATATATACGTACACACAAACACACACACACACATATATATATATAAATATATATGACATTTCTGAATTATACTTATATTATATGAGAAACAGACTACAGACTACTTTAGGGACCAACTTAAAAGGCATCTCCTCTTATCTCCTCACAGTCACCGTTAATTAACCGAACTTTGCTAGCTGTCGTTATTAATTATAGCATTAGAATTAAAATTACCATCTTCGGAGACACCCTTGTGAACGCTTATCCCACCGAGGGGGGGAGGAATGCACCTGGTCGTATTTAAGTGAGTTGTGCACCATAAACCCAGCAGAGAGAGAGAGAGAGAGAGAGAGACTGGGCAGGGTTCAGCCTTCGGTGCCCTTGACTTCTCTGGGTATCTCGTTCTTGGCAAGATCATTAGCCTGCTCGTGGGACTCACTTGATTAATTCTTATTATGGGTTAACGGATATAACAAAGACAAGGTCAAGCGTAGAAAAGAACTGAAGAAGGAAGAGGTTTTATCTTTAAAAGCAACATTTAATTATTGTTGTTGTCATCATTATTCAATATATTTTATTATTATTATCATCATTATTAATGTTAATAATGATAATAAAATATATGGAGTAAAAAAATATAGGTTCGCTATTTCTTTTATTCACCCATACCTTGTTTTACTTAATAGTGGCCAATTAAAGTATATGTCATAGACACGGCCTTGAAGAATGGGCGACATACATTGTAAATCATTGTAAATCTTCTTCTTGTTAGTTTAACTTGCTGTGTCATTTTGCATACGGACACATTGGATTATCTTACTCATACACTCAGTGGCCATTTCAGTAGGTACACCTACTGTACATACAACAGGTGGCACCCACTTTTGCCTCCAGAACCACATAAAGGGATCTATGCATTCACAGAAGCCGCTCTGCACACTGCTGTTGTATTGAGCTGTTATATTTTGCACTTGTCGCCTTGCTTTTAGCTTTGATGAGCCTGGCTATTCAGCCTCTAAAATGTCACTTATTGGGCACTTTTTGTTCATCGCACCTTTCTCTGTAAACTCTAGAGACTGTACTTTATGAAGATGCCAAGAAGGTGGCTGTTTTGCACATTCTGAAACCACCACGCATGGCACGAGCAATCGCAATTTTTAATGTCAGATCATCCATCTTAGTCATCCAAATTTCTAATTCAACAGTAAGTGAAACTTGTGACCATGTCTGTGTGCTGTCTGCAATCAGTTGTATCCACATAATATGCCATGGAAAAATGCTTTCTGATTGTGGTTATGTTTATGATCTTTTTCCTTAGATATAAGCTATAAAACGAATAACATACTTAACGTCCTTTTTGTCTACACATTGATGTAGGATTTGTACTGAATAATTCCCCCCATATGCTCCAGATCACCACAAAAGACAGGACTCACGTAAGAATGCCACAGAAGGATCCATCTGTGGTATTTTGAACCAATTTGCTGAATTTTCAGGAAATATTCTCTGTGTCCCAAAGCTTCCCTCTTACACCACTTCCCCAAGGAAAAGGCAATTGATTCTCAACCCTCACCAAGGGATACATCTTAATTGAACACTGCATTGTTGCCTGTAAAATCTGTCCCCACCAAGGACATCTGATCTCACTGTAGCATAGAAGTGATTCTTTTTAAGAGTCTGAGGGATTGAATTTAATTTGGGTTTTTCTTTTACATGGCTCTTAGTTTCTCAGTAAAAGTGGTATTTTTGGAAAAGACATTTTCTTCTGTGATTGGGAGAGTCACAGCTGCAATTTTAGGGTCAGTACAGCAGAGAATACAAGTGATTTTCAACAAAAAAAAACTTGATTCTACTGTTCTTCTTCTTATTATTCTGCCCTACAAAGGCAAAACACAGTAACTGCATATTATATAAAATCTGAGCTGAGACTGAAATTGGATATCTGTTTTAACTGGCAAAATATCGTAGTTCAGCCATGCTCAGTTTTGAAGAAAATACTATCATTTACTGCACATACACGCAGGGGGGAAAAAGTTTCTCAGTGTCAGTGTAGTTACTGAGTATTTAAATTATTATTATTATTGTAATTGTTATTCTTTTGTTGTTGTTTATTCCCGTATATAAATTTCTTGATGTTAGATTACCTGTGCCCAGCAATATACTGACTTCCCATCTGGAAGTCCCTTATTTAATTGAAACCTTCCGCTGTTTTGCATTGGCTAATGTGCTTAAGGTAGATGGATGGATGGATGGATGGATGGATTATTGCAAGCTGATCGTCAACATATTTAATGTATTTGTAAAATAAAAAATATATATAAAATTGTTAATTTTATATATATATATATATATATATATATATATGTATTTGTATTGAATATTTGTTTCAATATTGCAGTTATTAAACTGTGATGAAAGAGGATTTAATGCAGTTATTTTGAATTTGAACTTGTTAACCCTTCCTCTAAAAGTATATGTTAAAGGCATCTCCTCTCACTTATTGATTCCAACAACATATTTCCGATGATGTATATCAAAATGTGCAATAAATCATCCAAGAAAACCTGCTATTCAGAAGTTTCAGAATATATCTAAAATATATTATATATTATATGTCACTTTTAATTCCAAGTTTTGATTATATGGGATTTCAACATGGATAAATTCGGTATCAAAGAAAAAAGTGTAGACACAGGCCCTCTTATCTTGTGATGAACAGAAATATATTTTACTTGACCTGAACTCCATATATTATGTGGGACTGAAGTACATTTTTCTGTCACATTTCCTTTGACTGCATGTAAGCTGACATCATAACAAACGGTGTCTCTGAAATGGATTTTATTTTAAAACTAAAAGAATATTGCACATTAATCTTTCTTGTCTCAGAAAATGGCTGTAATTACTTTCAATTACTCCTCTTTTTGCATTTTGCTTAGCTGTGCTTCATGTGTTTGTGTGACTGTTTATCCATCAGCTCTGACAGATTCTCTGCACTCTTATGTAAAAATGGATGTATATTGACATTCTTCCAGTTATTACAGCCCCCCTGCAACCCCTGGGACATGTTTAATCTTTGTGTCCTTATTTTATATACATAAATTAGTATTTCATAAAATAATTTATGACCCCAGTATATTTTTAATATAACAATAAAAACAATTGTCTTTTCTATTTAAGATAAACAAGTGATTACATGCACACACAAATCTCGCAGTCTAAACCAATCATCCATCGATCTCCTGACTACTTAAACAGCAGAGGATTATGGGACAAGGGAACAAGGCTGGGGTACACTATAGGTGAAATACCAGCTCCACACATAAAGGGCTACTCTTTATCAATTCCGTTTAGCCATTGTTAATTTAATCCAGCTGTTTTTGAAGTATTTGTTGTGACTTGGCTCTTATACATTCTTTGTGAGATTTAGCCCACACCCTAAATTTTGTGACCATCTGTTGCAATGGAAATGTACTTTAAGTCTCTGTTTATTTGGGTGCAGCACATTATGCACTGTCTGCTTATGCACTGATCCATAAAACACATTCATACATCACTGCTAAATATTTGTAGTACTATAATACCATACAACTGTTAGTATTATAAATCCTACCAAAGATTAATGTGTATATTTGAGATTACATGGACAATTTCCGCAAAATAACATTTTGTACATTAAAGTTTTGTTTTTTTCCCTTGAAATAATTTAATTTTTATGATGCAATCACGAATGCTAATAACACCCCGGTATTTTTCATTTAGACTACTAACATGTTAATCTTTTTTCATTTAGACTACTAACATGTTACCTAATGTGCCATCCTCCTTAAATGTTAATTACAAAGAGTGACTTGATATTTCTGAAAAAGTAGTTCAAAGGTGAAGTAAACAGCCAACCAGGATGTGTATGTAATGGAACACTGGCAATAAGTATATTTTGCTGTCTATTAAAAGAAAGTCAATCAGAGCTGTGTGAAACTGTAGTGGGTGCAAAATTATGAACAACTGTTGAGAGTTCTGGACAGAAAATGGTGTTACAAATCACTCTACTTTCTCCTTCACTGAGACAAGTGCAGCAGTTTGCCAAGAAATATGCGTGGTGTTGGGCATATTTCAGACAACAGTGGGGCAGAGACAGTGCAGTAATGTGACAAGTCTTATTAAATGCTGGTTTGCTGATAAAATCTTAGCATTTGTTGCTATTAATACAGAAAGTAGCCGTTTCACTTCAAAACAGGCCCCAGACATGATACGAAAACTGATGAACAGATTATTTGAAAAGCGTACATATAAACCAGTCCTGTAGAATCTTTTTCATCCAAGAATTCATCTTTGGTCATCAAAATCATTTGGCATGTTGAGCATAACATTTTTTCAAAAGCTGAATTAATACTAACTTCTGGTTCATTAGAGCTATTTAGTTTCATTATTCTCTATGAGGTTCCCTTAATCACCATGTAACATTTTAAACAGTGAACTCAGAAATATAATTATGGATCTGGGTTTTGTTTCTGATGTCTTTTTTCTTCATTAGCATTTATTTATTTAGCAGATGCTTTTGTTGAAAGTGATGTACAAGTGAAATCAAACCTATCAATTATCTTGTTATATTATTATTATTATTATTATTGTGTTTTGTGCTAATGTTAAAATGATATAAATAAAATATGGATTGATAAAAAAAACTTTGTATGGGTAGGAGTATACTGTACACTGCTGTTGAAATTTATAGAGTACAATTCATGATAAAATTAACTGGGCAAAAATAAGAACTTTACATTTTACACTAACTGCACCTTTGTAATGCCTTTATAATGGATTCATTGAACATTCAGTGCACCTCCATAATGGATTCATAAAGCATTCATAGAACATAAGCAATGAGTATACCTTATCGTTCTTGGGCTTTTTCTTTTCTTTCTTTTATTTTCTTGTCTTTCTTTCATTCATTCTATGTATTTCATTTTCTCTGTTCCCAACACAACCATGTAAGGCGCCCTGTGACAACTCTGTTGTGAAGGGTGCTATATAAAAATAAAGTAAATCATTCTAACATACTTTAACAGATGTAGTATGCATTAATAAGAATTATTGTATGACAATAAAAAACAATATAATCATGTAATGTTTGTTACTAATGTGTATTAAAGCTATTATGGCATGCTAGGACGTTAAGGTATACTCGCATGCTGTCTAGAGGGTCAGATGGGACTGCTAAAACCAAAACTACGCCCTTGCATGTGTTTCATGTTTTAAACTTAAGGAGCCTGTTAAAGGGATCCTACCGGTCATTTGAAGTTTAAAAAAAAAAAACCGTTTGCTCCTCTGACAATATTCTACAATACAATACCATTTTCTGTACAATGTGTCCTTGTCAAGAACTGTTCTTCTGAGATGTTCTTTCAAATTGATCATTTCTGCTGAATACAGATCCACATAGCTATACGAAATGGGGGTGGGGGTTCTGGAACATTCTCCAAATCCCTTTGGTTTATACTGAAACTCTTTTCAGTCAGAGGCATCGTCTGCTTTAGCCTTTAAACTTCATAGCCAAGGCTTCCACAAATACACTAAGCATTTTTTTCTCAAGGTTTTTTTTTTATTATTTATTTATGTATTTTTTTTTAAACATAATCGTATTTGGCAGAAAGAGAGCCCTGGTTGACAGAGGTTGCACTTGTTATTTTCTGCAGTCTTTTACTAGACTATTGACAATGATATGTACAAATAAATAAATCATTTGAATGCAAATTCGTTCATGAATTCAAATGAATCGAAAGCCAGGGAAATTACAGTTCAATGCAAGTCAACAGACAAATCTGTGCAAACTACAGTCTTCACTGAATTATTTTATAATATAAGATGTGAATAATTTATATTTTTGTGCTCCACTTCCCCTTTTTTGTGACAATACTTATGACATATTGATGTTTAACAAGATATTTTGATAAAAGAAACTTACTGAGTTTTATTTAAACTTGCTTAATTCTTGCCATAATAGCTCTTGGCATTAAAAATACGTTTATATATATATATATATACAGTATATATATGATCAGTTTAGTTAAATTTAATTTAAAATCAGTAAATTAAAAAATTCTACAACTGTTCATTTGTCATGTTCTAAAGAACAAAATTATTAAATGACCACATATTATATTACTTAGTATAAACGCATAACATTTCTAAGTAATTTTAATGAGCATGGAAAGTATCATGTAGAAACCATTTGAATGAATAATAATAATAGTAATAGTTTTGAAAGTCTGCCTTTTCTGTACATTTTCCAGAACTTGCTGGAACATCGCTTTTGTCTTTTTCGGCGTCAGAGTTTTATATCCAGCAATCATGTAATTACATTTGTGGGAATAAGTAAATGCACATTGTCCTTGCAGCCACAGCATCTACATAATGATTTTATTTTTCAAGTAGTATGGTGAGTGTGATTTGGCACGTGTGAGCTACACGCCAGGCTTTTTCACTGTGCATGACTCCAGCACCTAATTCTACATCCAAGAAAAGTAGAAATGTAAAAAT
Organism: Petrocephalus schoutedeni; assembly: GCA_026780765.1. NCBI lineage: Eukaryota > Metazoa > Chordata > Actinopteri > Osteoglossiformes > Mormyridae > Petrocephalus > Petrocephalus schoutedeni. Next base: position 11,743,605 of record JAODKL010000017.1, read on the forward strand.
TTATAACAAACATCAGGTGATATCATATCGGTCTCTCAGCTCCAAGGCTAAGGGTTAGAATCTTCTCCCAGTGATTGTGTGAGTTCTCTGCCCTTGCTTTTGTGGGTTTCCTGTTATAGCTACGAATGTGGGTAGGTGGATTGGTGTCTATGTCGTCCTTGATGTGTTAGAGTGTGTGTGACCTGTGATTGACTGGCATCCGGTTCAGGATGTTCCCCTGCCTCGTGCCCTGCGCTTCCAACTACAGGCTCCTGGCCCACCGCAACCTAGCACAGAATAAGTGGATTACGTGGGTGGATGGATTTTTTTTTTTGTCTTACAAGGCTGAATGTTCTACCTATGTTAAATTCTTAATTTATAGTATCTCAGAGCATCAATAAAAACATTACTTGATCTCATGATTCAGATTCAAATTTAATGCAAGAGGCAAAGAGTAGGAACTGGAGAGTATTGAAGTCAAATTTTCAATAATTGCCAGTTTATAATTAAAAAAATGAAATTATTAAAATATAATAAACTTAAACATTTTCTAATGAAAGTATCTCAGATTGGGTATATGTGTAGAATATTTTGGAGACCAATCATTCTTTTTCATTTATATGTTTCATATGGATCTTTGACCAAGGCAGTAAGGTTCTACTCAAGGGCAGAACAAAGACCTCCCTCAGCCTCCTGGTCGCTGAGAATTTGCTGGCCCATTTAATCCATTTTCAATTCAGCTTTCAACACACACAATCCAATAATACATTCCCACTTCCTGCTTTTAATCCTTTTAAATCCATAAAAAAGGCATTTATTTGTAAGACAGAATTTGTAATTTTGCTAAAGACACAAACCTTTCTTTTCCGTAAATGATATTTCTTGAGAATGTTGTGGTCCAGTAAGCGGTTGTGTGTATTACGCTTTTTCTTGAGGGACAACAGAGTTGCAGTTTCATTGTGATAATGGGTACCTGCCCAATCTCGAATATAAGTAGCGAAAATAAAGCGGACGGGACAGATATTGTCCGCTTCCTCCCACCAACGCTGGGGCGTAGCTAGAAATTCTGGGCCCCCTGAGAAAATGTCACCTTGGGCCCCCTTACACTGCATATACATTTATAATTTTACCCAGCTATAACTAATAAAAAGGCATAACATATCCTAGCTATGTTTCTCATGAATGCTCTATGAAGGTTTCATCTATAATGCACTATAAGTACCTTCATAATGCAGCACAAAGCATCCTTAATTCTTATAGCAACCAGTGCAATGCATTATGAAGGTATACCTGTATATATTGTATTATAAATGACAGTTTCATAAAGCATTCATAAGGCATGAGAAACATTGCTATACTGTATGTCTTTTTATAAATATTTATAGCTGTGCTTATAATACTTTATGAATGTGTTACAGTGACTTAGTATAAGAACAGTTATTAGGCTTTATGAATATGGGCTTCACAGAAAGTGTTCTAAGGACTTCTCGCCTAACAGGTGACCATGACTTTTTTTTTTCTTATACGCCTCAAAAGATTTAATGTCTGATTTAATGGCTGGCTTGATTGTTCGCCGTGTCATTTGCATGTACCTGTATTAAACATTTGTGGGAAACAACTTGAATGGAGACTGTTTTTTTTTTCTTTCCAATATATAGTGACATCATTCTAAATACCTTATAGTAGAGGTGCTTCAGTGCCAATGCACTATCCTGTTCATTCAGCCTCAGTCTTTCATCATGTTACCGAAGTAATTACTCTCTAAGTCTATATATAGGCTGTCATTTTCTGGTGTAAATCAGGCACAAATAAGAATGTTCTCTGAAACCCACAGGACTTCAGAATTGCAACTGCCATCACCCATATATAAATATATATAATACAAATAAATCGTACCAAAAGGTTGAAATATTTCATGTATTTTCTATCCTTAGATATTTTCGTGGCTTGAACTCTGTAATTAGACTATTTATTGTTTCACATTCAGACCTGGGAGATTTAAATAACTCATTGACAACCATTTCCTCTGTGTAAACAGCCATCTGGCAAAGTATTTGGATTTTCAGTTCGATAATTGGTAATTAAACGTTGACAGAATTCTTCAAGTGAAGCTGCAGTATGGTGTTTATTTAGAGTAGCTGTCATTGTTAAAATAAATTTTGTTTACTTTTACTGATTATAGTGACCTGTAAATATGCATCCACAATGCAGAATTATCTAATGTTTCTCTTTGCATGGCAATTTGGAACTGATATGTTCGTCGTTCATGTTTTCTATGTGTAGAGCATCTGAAAGCAAGGCTGGAGGAGTACATGTCGCAATTTCCGAAGGTGAAGATTGTCAGGACAAAGAAAAGAGAGGGACTTATTCGCACTCGCCTGTTGGGAGCCACTGTAGCAAAGGGAGACGTCTTAACCTTCCTGGATTCCCATTGTGAGGCTAATGTGAATTGGCTGCCACCTCTGCTTGGTAAGTCAGAACTGTCAGGTGAGATAAGAGGCAGCTAATGCTGGGACGAGGTGTGTGGGGAGAATCATTCTTATTAGCCTCTCCCATCAGGCACTGCATCTGCTCACACCGGGCACTTGCTCATTTTCCAGCAAATTATCCTGACACAATGCAATTATATTTCATGCATAAATATTTTGTTTCTGTATTGTTTAGCTCTCATGCACTTTTGTAGCTTGTTTTGGGGGGAAAAAAAACCCATCATACATATTTATGAAGTACATTTTTACAGGTATGAAAAGTAGCTATATAATGTAGCAGATATATTTGAGATGAATGCTTGGCAGTTAGTTCAGACATATTTTTAGAAGCGAGCTACAGCTGGTATAACACCTCCCCTCAGAAACGCCACTGAGATCTGTGGCAGCTGAATAGAATCTCTAGAATATGTAGCACGTGAAGTGGTGGAGGAACAGATTGCCCTTCACGAATTCCGGGAAGCAGGAAGCTTGCACATGGTCCTCTTCTCGTCAAGGACTGCTCACAGCATGAAGGCATTAGATTGGGTGAGCTGGATTTATATTAACAGTTCTGATCATTTCTTGTTAAAATAAAATACGTTTCCAAGAGATGAGTGGGTTTTTGTCCATAAATCCTGCTCACTCATAAGTGTATTATAATAGTCATAATTAGCTATAAATCATGCGTTCTAAGGGAGAATTTGTTCCGGTTTGCCACCAGTAGTCAGGTTTAGATTCTCAAGAATCATTTCAACATAAGGACATTCTTTATTTCCTTTGATTAACCCTGCCTGTGCTGATTCTTTAATGTCTTGCAGAGATTACAAAATGTATGGATCTTGTATTTTCAATTCACGTTCGGTTTTTATGTAGCTCAATTTATAACAAAATAAACCAAATATTGGGCAATTTGTATTATATATA
>JAODKL010000017.1:11747075-11757361 GCA_026780765.1 Petrocephalus schoutedeni
CAATATTACAATTATATATATGTGTGTGTGTGTGTGTATATTTACTGTATATATTTGTCTGTATATATGTATATACTGAACAATGCAATGTGAACTTGAAGAACTTGAACTAGAACTTGAAGAGGCACATTTATATTTCATTTCGTAGATACTTTTATCTAACTTACATAGGGTGTCAGAGAGCAGACTCAGCCAGGCTCCCTAGAGCAAGGGCCTTGCTCAGGGGTGACTGCACTCTGTCGGCCATGGGATTTGACCTAGTCACCTTCCAGTCTAGGGGCACAGATTCCAAAACTGCAGTCCCATCCCATCCCAGATATTAGGTATTATATAATAAAATTTAATATTGGTTTATTATTAAATTGTAGAATATAAAAAGGAATGACTGTTTTCTATAAACGTTCTGGTCGTAACTGTATATCTTTTTCATCGTTTTGGTAGTTTTTCATGTATTACAGTACTTTGAAAGAAAAAAAGAGGTTACTGTGTGATCCATTTGAAGCTACTTTGCAAGACCATTCACAACATGGCACTGGTCTACATAAGATATAAATACTTCATTACGTCCATAAAACACATATTGTTTGGGCCAGCATGTGCCCAGCACATTAGCAATGTATAAAATCTAACTATACATTGATCAGTTAATCAACCAATGTATAAATATGTGTGTTAGTTTTTTCGAGGCCTCAGTGTCATAAGCTTATCTGTAGTAATAGGAGCTATAGCACACTGTAACAGTAGCACCATCCCTTCATGCACTGATAAAAAATATTTCTTAAATAATTCAATAATTCAAATGATAATAATTGAATAATTTACATTTTTTTTAACCACACTCTCCATGACCCAATGAAAATGGTCCTGTGACCTTTGGGTCGCGACCCACCAGTTGAGAAGCCATGTTCTAGACCTTTATTCCTCCTCTGCATATTCATCAGGTCCATAAATTCATGAAGCTAGCTACTTACAGTATACATTTTCTAAACTAAGTAAAATGAATTCATGGTAATGTTTTAATGTATGTAAATCACTTTCAATACTATGTTCATTTCAATCTTTTGCATCATGTTGCCATATGCAGTATGTGCCTGCTTGTGTTAATGGTTGTCAGGCGTTTAAAGTGGGCAATACTTTCAGGTCCAGCGGGCAAAGCTCTGCCTCATTCGCAAAGGCCAAGGGGGTGACAGATCTAGGACAGCAGTGGTGGTGAATGACAAAGATATAGATGGTCGAAGTTTGGCCGGCCTCGATGGAGCGAGCCTACTTTGAAGCCACGTAATTGTTTCTAATCACTGACCAGCTGCACCAAGTCCAATTTCACATGGCAGCTGTGCTTGGGTGCTCTGAGAGTCAGGGCAGTGGGGGGGGGGGGGTCCCAGCCACAACACAGCCACTTCTGCTTGTCCCCCATGAGCCTGGCATGATGGATGAGCCCATTCCACAGTGCTCTGAAATGTCCCCCACCGTCATCTGCCCAACAGACCAGATTGCTCAGAACTCCAAGACCATCGTCTGCCCGATGATTGACGTCATCGACCACAACAACTTCGGGTACGAGGCACAAGCCGGCGACGCCATGAGGGGCGCCTTTGACTGGGAGATGTACTACAAGCGTATCCCCATTCCCCCCGAGCTGCAGGGTGTTGACCCCAGCAACCCCTACGAGTAAGTACACAAAGCCTGGAGGCTTGGACCTCCATTTCTCTCCTGCAACAGGTCACAGGAAACCAAGCCCAGACTCCACAGGGTAAATTGTACAGTGCAGACTATCAAGGTTACTGCATTTTAGTTTAGGTCTCTCTGAATCATCTATCTGATGACTCCCTTCTAATCCTGGACAGTCCGGATTTACTAGATTACCTAGAGAAGTGTTTCTCAAACCAGTTTTCAAGGACCCCTAGTCAGTCCACGGTTTCGCTCCCCTCAGTAGCTGCTACCAGCTCCAAGTGGCATGAGCTGGGAGGGAGCAACAATGTGGACTGTCTGGCAGAGAGCTGGGAGGGAACAAAAACATGGACCGTCTGGGGGTCTCTGGAGACTGGGGTGAGAAACACTGACCTACAGGAGTTCAGTGGAATAGCTGTGCTGAAAGTGAGGTGCTGGAGCGAATGTCTTTAATCTTAGATTCAAGAAGTATTCTGGCTTGGAGTTATGGTGAAAATCTCTCAACTTTCCCATCTCAATATTCATAAACAGAAACATCATTTATCCTTGCCAAGGACCTCACTATGCTTTACTGATGCTTTACTTTACGGGTTTTTCGGTTGGCGTGCTTATACGACTTTAAGATGACTTCTGGATCTAACATGGACTTGGTACTATGCTTTATTTACTGATGGATGGTGCAGTACTAAGCAGTGTATCTTTGGCTACGCACCCCTGCTGCCTGGAGCTTGGCTCTGGTAGGAGGGCCTGGGGGGGGGGGGGGGGGGGGGGTGGGGGGTTGGAGGTTGTCCGGCCGTGGCAACGTGTGAACTCTTCTGCTTGGCATGGAAACCGCCCCGTTTTGCCACCACATTAAGCACCTAGTGGCAAAATGTGTGCAGAATGTTCTCCTACAGCATAGTGAGAAGTACATGGCAAAGCTCTTCTTCTCTGTACAGGTGCATGGCAACCTGTCATAAAACATACACAATGGAAACAGTGTCTGCATTGCACGGTGAGATTACACAATGGCTGCAGCTGCTGCTAATGTGTATGCCCGCAGTGGTGTGGCAAACCAAGAAGTTAGTAACCAATTTAAAAATATCACATCAAGTGACATAGTTTACCAGTTTCCGTGGCCTCCAGAATTATTGCCAAAACGCTTCTAATTTTATCATTATTTAGCTTGATCTCACACCCAAATTCCCATTAACCCTTAACTGCAAAGATTTTCTTCCCCTCAAAATACACTTAACATTGCTTATTGCAGTTTGGCAGTTTTAATTTATAACAGCATGGAGTCTCTTATAATGTTGGATGAAATAAGAGAACCCATTTAAAAAGACCTGGATTTTCTTTCAATTCTATATGTTTGTAAAGATATGTAGGAAACATTTTGTAAACAAATTAAAATGAATTTATGCTAATTCTTATTAGCATTTTTATTGCTTTCCATAATATGGATGCTTTCCTTTATACAAAATCTCCGCTGATCATTCAGGACCTTCACCCCCAGATGTCAGGTGTAGTCTATGCCAGGGGACCAGGATGGCCATTCAAACAAAGGCTTGACTCTCTGGTCAGTGAACCACTCTTTTTGTGGATTTAGAGTTATGATTTTAATCATTGTAAGATTCAGCAATGACCCAATCTTATCCTCCTGGCAGCGGCAGGCAGATTGCTGTCTGATAGCTGATGGAGTCCTTCGTGGCATTTATACTAAGACGATTTCCAGAGCTTCTGGGGGAAAAAAAATGCTCCACACTGTCACAGCCTTACCACCATCCTTCCAGTGGAGAGTAGGTTCCTCATTACCAAGAAAGCCTCCCCTGGGCTTTTTTTTTAACGAAAAGCTAAATTTTATTTAACCACAAAACTCACATATAATCAGAATTTCACTAGCATTTAGTGAACTTCAGACGCTTACGTCTGCAGTTTGACATCAGCAAAAGCTCTCACCTGGCAAGCGAGCCTGGTAGTTTGTAGTTTGGAAAAGCAACTTACTGTCACAAAGAGTGTGCTGAAATAGCTTCATCACAGCTCCACTTGTTTGAGACTTTTTAATTACTGCTCTAATAGTGGAAAAGGGTATTTGCAAGTGTGCAACTATGCTGAAAGCCATTGTCTGATTTATGTAGATCAACAACCTTTTGTCTCATTTCATTAGTGTATTCTTTGATCTTAATGCCAATTAAGATTTATTCGGTTTTGCACATGAGAATTCATTTGCGGTGCCTGTAAATGTGACACGTGATTTTAGAAAAAAATGCTTAACTTTAAAAGGTCTGACAGAATAGCATTTTGATATAATATTAAATTCACTAAAAAGAGACATTGGATATACACATTATTTTCTCAAAAAAGAAAAGAGTTTTTAGTGATGACTTATGGACCTGTCACATTGTGACCACATTCCCTGTTAATCCAGTTGCCCTGCATAATCACTGTAAACTCACCATGTGTGTTCCAGAAGCTGGAGGTATTGGCTCTGCATTATCTGCTGTATTCACTTGGATAGTATATTACCATTCACCATCTGCAGGGTGTGATACCCCAACGACTCGGTACTTGGCTCGGAATCAAAAGCACGGCTTTATTCGGTGTGATCTACCCATTTCAAACAGTCGCTCAGACACACAGCGCTCGAATCCTGCCAGCTACTCTGAGTTCCCAACGCAGCTTTTGAAAAGCTGCCTCAAAGTCAAGATGTGTGAGAAGTCACACGGAAAGTCAAGCTGACTTTGTTGCTTGCTTAAGGTAACCAAGGATGATGTGCTGTTTGTCAAGTCTGGGGCGCATTTGAGTCAATATGATAATTTAGCTACTCTTATTAAATAGCTCTCTTATTGGGTTTTCAGTAGCTGCTAATCCACCTGAGGTCATGGTCATCCAGAGACCTTTTGGAAACATATTGGACGTGAGGTGCATTCAACGCTAGACAGAATTCCAGCCAATCACAGGGCGATTTCACACATAAGGTCACACACTAAAGGGATTTTAGATCCAGGAATTCCGCCAGGAAGCACATTTTTCAATTGCACCCATAGCAAAAGCGTGTGACCGTGAGGAGAACGTTTAAACTCCGAGCCGAGGGAACCATGACTGGAGTCAAACTCAGATCCCAGAAGCTTTCAGACATCAGCGCTTCCAGCTGAGCCAACATGTCGCTTCTCCCTTTTGTCTTTTCCTGCAGATAGAAAGCGGATTCGTGGACAGTAATTGGAAAAGGCTTCAGCAGACTTAAGATATCGTTAACGGCAAATGGAGAACACTTTGAAATTGTCAGGGCCTTCACTGTGTGTGGCTGATGTGATGGACTCGCAACTTCAGCCCTGTTCAGTTCCCACCCAAGATGCGTGTTTATGTACATTCTCCAGTTATTGAATTGTTTTTCTTGCTTTATCTATTTATCGGTTTGTTTTCGGATTTCACACAGATGCTCGCTCATTACAGGAAGAGCATGTTCAGGCAGCAAACTGATCCAATGACCTTTAGTGGAATATATTGCTTGTAATTGATATAATTCCAGAGTTATCCTTCAACACTCAGACCAGAACAGCTCCAAATAACTGCAACAGATCCTGATAAAATGAGTGAACAAGACTGCATGCTGGGGAAAAAATCTGACAGTCCATAATCTCCATTCTGCAGCCCTTTCCAGTGCTTCATCTTTGGAGCAAACAGCTCATCATTCTTCCAGAGCTTGGTCACACTTCAGCTCCTGTTCTGTTACCATCCACATCTGCACTTCAGAGAGCCGGAGCCCGTGTCGTGATGAGTTCAGGTTCATGCCTTGCTAGCTCAGAGGGGCCATCTGCGGGGAGGCTCGTTAGGCGATGCAGACAGTGTGCTGGATGTGCCAGTTAATTAGCCTACGTGCTTGCCCTGCTTCTCAACCTAAAACCTCATCTTATTGATTTTGGTGCTCTTATATAAGTAAAGATAAATATTCAATAGCTACTCCATGATGATGGTGAAGTGTGAAAACAAGGATACCCATTACTTACTTAATTGATGTGCCAGCAGATTTTATGTAATGCAGTAGCTATTTAGAACTTATTAGCATCATTGTGTCTCTTAAATTGTTTTTATTGTTTGTATATTTTCATATATAGGCAGTCATATTTCCATATACAGACAGTCCCCGTCCTACTTGTGGACAGCTTGTACTGACAAACTACCATAATGTATGTTATATTAAAAACTCAGGTTAAATATAATAGTTCGTAATAACAAATGCACTCACTACTTTGTGACATCAGTGGTTTGTTGGCTTGAGGTACAGTATAGTACCATAAGTAGTTACTTGTATTATTACTGTATACTTATTTGTATTGTTGTGTTCTGTATTTTTATTTTTCCAATTCACCTACAAAATCGACTGAAACACAAACTTAGGGAACGGATCTCGTCCATAACTTGGGGACTGCCCATATAGCTATGTCATTGTTATATTAAACTGCAAAAACTAAACAATGTGTGCAGTTAAGGGTTTGATATTCTGCACATATTGGATTAGAGCACATCTAAAGCGTATACCAAATCTAAACAAATCTATATGTGATCCTCTAAGGTTCCTAATGACGTGTGTAGGGCTAGCTGCTGACTAGTGTCATTTATTTGTCTTAATTGCTAATGTTGTATGCATTCAAATACTCTAGGAAAAAAAAAACAAGACGACCCAAACGTGCCCCGATCAGATTGTTGAGCAGCTGGCCTGATCAAGTCTGGGAATTGAAATGCGCAGAGTCACCACTGCTGCTCTCAGTCTGAGTCACACATACCCAGCTGTTCCTCTTTGATCAAACACTGTTATTTGCTCTTTTTTTAGCAGGAAGTGGTTCAGCATTAGCTGATTAGCAGCATCAAGGCCATCCATTCATATCATTTGGTTTTATGGTTCCGTTGAAGCTGCAGTTCTTTTTTAATTTTTTTTCGAACAGGGTCTTCGAAGTTGAAAGTTGTGGCTTATTCTACTCACTGCTCTATAATCTTCCTAAATGGATAAGCACAGTATTTGTTACCGCAGTGCATTGTGAGGCATTCCGGGGCAGAAAGCAAACTCTACAGCTACATCTGCACAGCGTGAAACTCCAGCTTCCTGTCTTATTGCTAGTCGATTGCTTTTTTTTATTTTTCTGAGAGAGTCGGTATTTAGTGATCACTTCATAGTATCAAGCAGTTATGTGTGATATTTACATCCACTGATCCATCCATCCATCCATCCACACATCTATCCGTATTCCATGCAGCTTATCCCGCACAAGGTCACCATGTACTGTAGAGGCATTTGGTAACACTTTCTATGAAACTCCTATGCATAAAGCCTAATAACTGTCCTTATGATTCATTGGAACACATTCATAAAGTATTATAAACACGGCTATAAATATTTATAAAAAAGGCATAGTGCATTATAGCCATGTTTCTCGTGCATTATGAATGCTCGATGAAGGTCTCATCTATAATGCACTATAAATTCCTTCATAATGCATTATAATGATCAGTATAAGAATTAAGGATGCTTTGTGCTGCATTATCGAGGTATCTGTAGTGTATAGTTATAGATCAGACCTTCATAGGGCACTCATGATGCATATTACACATGACTATAATGCATTATGCCTTTTTATAAAAAGTTATAGCGTGGTTTATAGTGCTTTATGAATGCATTATAATGCACTATCAAGGTATGTGTAATGCCATATAATGACTGCTTTAAGTAAAGTGTTGCCAAACATTTCAATACAAATCTACAAATCCATGTCACATATGCTAGAATAGCATATATGTGGATTTGAAGTTCTTGGTTTTCATCTTGTCGCTCTACAATTTAAGAAAGACTTGGGTGTCTTGTCTCATCTGTTGATCCCTGTTGCCCTTTAAAAGTCAGCAACCCTGTTACAGTGACATTCTTAACCAGCTCACAACCTTGTTTTAACATACCAGCAGAAGGATAGTTCAGCACATTGTGTAGGGTTCCCGATTTCAGTTTAATGTAATCTTTGTAAAATGGGGTAAATACTTTTCTATTGTGTCTTCCCCATTTCACAGAGGTGGAACTACTTGTATTGGTGCAAAATACTTGCATTACCCATAATACATTGGACACTTTGAATTTATATATTCATTTACCAAAATAATTTTCCTTTGATAATGCACTTCACACCGGTATTTTGCAAAATCCATTTTAGAACATTCTTTATTGTGCAAAAGAATGTATTTAAGTGAACTAATGAGCCATGGTGCTTGAAGTGTTCCTGTTAGTGTGTTAATTGGGGTGAAGAATAGGTTACAGGGTATGACTGCTAAAGAGGGAGCAGGCACAGAGATACCTACCAAGCCCATCGTCTGACTTCTGCCAGTAAAACGTGGTTTTCATCATTAAAAGTACTTCTGGTAAGCTGTTGAAATGCATATTATTGCTTTTCCCCCTTATTTTCTGGATTGCTGCAGTTTGCAGATAATTCAACTTTCACAATGGGGACTTTCAAGGCTAAAGCTCTATTAATGTAATAAATTAAGAGTAGTTTCAAGAAACTTGATGATACAACTAAAACTTACAATGATTTCTGGTAATCTTGCAACTTAGATGCAAGTGAATGAAAAAGGTACTTTGTTTTTTTTTTAATTAATTTAAATTAAGTGTGCACTTGATGTTTAAGAAGACTTAATCAGCATAATATTATTGAAAACTGTCTCTGAATTGGGCAGAGGAATAATGTTACAAAATAAGGTTCTAGAGAGCAATTAATTTGCTTTTCCCCCCAGGCAGGTGCTAAAGTTAATTGTTGTATTTGAAGACAGAATACTTATAGAGTGAATTAGTCGATCCCCAAAAAGCTGTACGCATGCATGCTTTTAATAAAGTTTTTATAAATAAAGTGAGAGAGGTGAATGTAGTGCTTACCATTTGAGAAACTTTGTAGGTTGGCATTATTTGAAGTAGATACGAAGAATTGTCACATAATGTTCCTTAATGTGCCGTGCTGTGGGTTCTGGGCTGTTCCCTGCCATGCTCATGTAGCCTCTGGGGTAGGCTCTGTACCCCTGTGACCCTGAATAGGACACGTGGGTGCAGAAAATTTGATGGATGGATACATTTTCTTAAATAAAGGAGAAGAGATTACTTTGCACGCATCGTTTAAGTCCACAGTAGGTCCAAAGCATATACGATATTTAAAAAAAAGGTTGAAATGTATTATGGAGAATTGTACTGTCTCAGCATAGAGTTATAAAAAGCCTTTCTGTAACAAATGATAAGGATTTAATGACTGAAGGTTACATTACAAATATATGTGAATTGTCTTTCTTATATGGTATATAGCTAAGGTCATATAAATGTGGTCTATGAATTATGCAGAAAAATGTCTCATTAATTACATGGAAAGTACAGTATTATGGTGTTCTGCTGCCTGTATGCCGCTATAGTATTGGTACAGAATGTAGCTGGCAGTTCTTACATTAAATGACATGTGTGAGCATATTATTCCTGTACTTGGCTCCCTACAGGAGCTGTCTGCAAAGTCTGGAGTAGAATATAAATGCTTCTCGGCTTCGTAAGCATCTGCTTCTTCCATACATTCCACGGCTGTTACCCTAATATTCAGGGTTGACAACTTTGGTCAGCCGGCTGGCATGAGATTTTCAATTCCAGACAAGTCCGCACACACATATACGTATATGTATGTAGCAATTTAATTACCTTGTAAATAGTCTGTAGAGTTTGCACACTGCCACAATGCTTTTGATGTAGGTAATTTTAGGTTTATAATGGAATAGTATAGATTTGCCGTAAGATTTGTTGCATGAGCATGAGAATCTGAATGCGTGTCACGCCAGATGTGTGACAGCTGGCAGCTCTGAATGTTGTGTTTGATTGGCATTAGGCCGATTAGCATTTCCATTCTCATGCTTGTGTACACCTAGAAATTTTAGGCTCCCTGTCACCTTGAGCTGCCCTATTGGGTCCACCCAGGAAAAAACTCAGACAGGAGATTTTGGGGCCCCTATAAACAATTGGCATTGTCTCCATGCCCCTCTGATGCCCATACTTGTGTGTATCCTCTGCCTCTAATCTTTTGAGCATGTGACTGACATGCTTTTGAGCATGTGACTGACACCCTTGCGAGTTGTGTAGAGAAAAGATATTCATAGATTTTTTTATATACTCAGTTAGAAGAGACTGGCATGCACTGACCCACTGGTGAACCTAGATTGATTTAGAATCATTATCTGCTTTCCATTTACCTAAGAGGTTATATTATTTGTTGTTTAACAACTTATATGTATCACTGTTACTGATTGTCTGCCTCCTGAAGGTTGAAGGCACGTGCATAAGACCGAAAACCTGTGTTCTTTTGAGACAGCCTGTGTGAATCTTTGCTTCCATGCTGCAGCATGGAATAAAGCTTTCTGTGACTTTTACTTATTCCACAGCACTATCACTACTATTACTATTCTGCTATAGTCATACTATTGTGCTATAGTCATCGAAATAACTAGCGTTATTTTAAAATAACTTTTGTGTTGTGCATGGCTAGCACTATTTCTCTATAGATGTTTATCAGAAGAATCAGTTTATCAGTAGCCCATACTTCCTTCTAGCTTACATCTCTAGGCTCCTGGATTCAAAGATT
>JAODKL010000017.1:11757461-11774254 GCA_026780765.1 Petrocephalus schoutedeni
GATTCAAAGATTTTTTATTGTCAATTCACATTTTTTGTGCAAGACATACATGAGAACCCAAATGCTGTTTCTCGCGCACTGATGTGCGTACCATCCAATTAGAACTAGAAGTTTAATCTATATTACAAAATTTTTATTGAATAACAATAATAAGAACAATAAATAAGGCAGTAGTGCAAATGGTAAGGGTATGAAATGTAAACAGTTCTTGAGACTATAGTGCAAAAAGAAGGGGTAATCAGTGAGTATATTACTGCTGTTTTGGATACTAAGCTAACAGATCATCAACTGGACCCAGACAGCTAGTGTGCAACAGTGTCCATAGAGTAGGGTTCGTGAAGTAGTTGTCTACAGACCACTCTCAGAACCCTGCCTCTATCAGGAGGATCACTGAACCATAATTGCTGGCCCTTTGCTGCTGTTATCCAAGAAAAGGCAGCCAACCAATTTAACGTACTTTTACAATTGCACTGGTTATTTGTACTTTCTGTAGATACCATTACCCAAACACCCTGCTACAAGGGGTTGGCTTCTCCAATACTGGCACTTTATGTGTACTTTTTTATTTCCTTTTGAAAACATTTACAGAAAACACAATAGCCCAGTTCAACACAAACTTGAAAAAAAAAATCATAATCACGATTATTTTGGTCAACATTGAAATCACAATTATTTGACATGATTACCGTACTCATATTACTCATTGACTCTGGAAACACTTTGCATTCATTGCTCGTAAAGAATGTATCAATTTTCATTGATCCCATCCTGTCGAACTTTCCCTCAAAATAACAAAGTATAATATTAAAATACTGTATAAAATAGTAAAGACAAGTAAATAAAATGTATCTATTGTCATTCCACACATGTTCGCACGTGCCGTGGAGCGAAATAAAGTAGTCAGGTCAGGGATAAGCCACAGAGCTAGTCACACACACTTTTAAATATAAAGATAAAAATTAAATACAAGATATTGGAGTATAAAGTATAGAGTATAAATTAGCAGTATATAAGGCGTCCAATACACAGAAACAGACATAGAATGGATGCAACATAAAACAGATGCAGATAATTTACTATATAATAGTAATAACTTAGTTACTGTGTTATAATGAGCATTGCACATATGAGCTTATTGCACGTGTTAAATATCACTTCGGTTGGTGGTGATAATAATTTAGATCAGCAATATAGTGCAGTTCCACAATCTTTTGAAAACAAAATACTAAATAAAAAATAAATTACAAAATAAATAGGCTACACTATAGACTGAGTTTTTTACTGAAAACTGTACTGCGAAGAATATGGATGTGAGTTTCTACTTTGCCTTTTCTGTTTCTGTATTAGTTGGTGGTAATTAAATCACTCGGTGGTTGATTTTTTACGCGGTTACAGAGATTCGCCGTGTTACTGAATGGCACAGACACCACCAAATAGCAAAGCTTGCACATGATGTTTTTGATCCACGTCTGTGTCTTCAAGTGTTCCCGCACCAGTGAACTAACTTTACGTACTATTCTTACTGAATGAACGTTGCTGCTGCTGCTGCTGCTGCTCTCCTCCTTCTACCATCTTCACTCGCGCTGACTTTTTGAAACACCGCCACCAGGATACGCATTCGGAAGGGGCGGAAGTGAGCGCGCGCGTCATTTGGAACGCAAGACAAATAAAAGTATACTTGCAGAGCGTAATGCAGCAAAATGATTTTAATAATAATCATTGTTTGTCAGTTACACTGTTCCAGTTCTTTTTGGCCAGCGAATCGGTTCTTTCAGTTCGCCGTTTAAAAAGATCCGTTCGTTCGTGATTCGCACACCACTAATGTGTAAGTAAAACTCACACAAGCTGATACAGAAGACCCTGTTCACTGGTGGGTGACATCCAGTTTCCGTTTGCCTTCTTTATGCTTGTCGGAGTCTGTTGCAACAAATACATCGAGAGAACTACAAAATTTACCTGGTATGGGCCTTACCCATTGGCTGTTTCAGAAGGTGATTACACTGGGAAACAGCTTGTAATAAGGACCAATCTGTGTGGGGCATTTTTGTATCTATGCTGTTTAAAATGATTGCATAAATGTGGTATCTTCTCAGGAGACATCACAAGCAGTATATATTCCTGAATGGCTAGGAAAACATTAACGTGCAAATACATAGCCTCGCCCTGCATTATTATTATTATTTTATTATTATTAGGGGTCCAAAGCACGAAGTGCATTTGGCAACTATTGTTTTATTTTTATTATTAATATTATTAATAAGTATTCTTGAATGAACAGTTCCTCTCCCCTCCCCACAATTTGCTGGTCAGACCACAACCAAACCCTGTTATGTGCCTCTCCTTAAAAGCAGTCCTGCAGCCACCAGCACAGTAAGAACATGGACGGAGGATCCTTTGAGTCACTTCGGGGCAACCTTGAGGCAACAGACTGGCAGACACTCTGCAAACTGCATGAAGGGGACATTGACGGACTCACAGAGTGCATCACAGGCTACATCAGCTTTCACTGTGCACTGCACTGTTCCAACAAGGACTGTCCATTGCTATTCAAATAACAAACTGTGGGTGACAGAGGACATCAAGGCCATCCTGAGTGCAAAGAAGAGAGACTTCGGAGATGGTAACAGGGAGGAGCTGAGGACAATACAGGGGAACCTGAAAATGAATGTTTGGGAGGCAAAGGACAGCTGCAGGAGGAAGCTGGAGCAGAGACTTCAGCAGAATAACACGAGAGGGGTCTGGAGCGGCATGTGGACCGTAATTGGCTTCAGGACGACTGGCAACAGAGGTGGTGAGGGAGATGTGAACAGGGCCAATGAACTTAATCTGTTTATTAACAGATTGGACACTGGGACCCCTGCAGACCCCTCAGGTGACTCAGCCGTGCTCGCAAAAAACACCTCCTCCTCCCTCCCTCCCTTCTGCTCCCCTCCCCGTGCTGGAACCTCCACGGTGAGCTTCACAGCAGATCATGTGAGAAGGCAGCCGAGGAGATCTCAAACCCTGTGCCCCCCAGCTATGTGGAGTGCTTCACCATGTCTCCAGCATGAGCTTGTGTCTACAGAGGGTCTCCACATCCTGCACCATCCCAGTGCCGAAGACATCGCGCCCCAGCAGACTGGTGGCTCTGGTCTCCCACATCATGAAGATCCTGGAGAGGCTGGTGTTAGGGCAGCTCCGCCTACGCCTATGGTCAGGGCTCTCCTCCACCCCCTCCAGTTCGCCTACCAGCCTAATTGGGAGTTGTATGCACGATCATCTACAAGCTGAATCGTCTCTTCATCCACCTCGATAAGCCAACGACCTCTCATGGTCATGTTTTTTGACTTCTCCACTGCATGTAACACTATCCTTCCTGCTCTGCTGGTGGTGAAGCTGATAGCGATGCAGGTTGATGTCCACCTCCTGGCCTGGATTATCAGCTACCTGACTGGCAGACCACAGTAGGTGTGTTTACAGGAATATGTGTCAGACGGGGTGGACAGTAGCACTGGGGCCCCACAGGGGACTGTCCCATCACCAGTACTCTTCACCCTCTACACCACGGACTGCAACCCCTGCTATCTTCAGAAGTTTTCTGATGACGCCTGGGATGTATCAGTAATGGTGATGAGGAAGAGTACTGGACAACTGCGGACAACTTTGTCACATAGCGTGAGCAAAAACGTCGGCAGATCAATGTGTCAAAGACCAAGGAGCTGGTTGTGGACCTGAGGAGGACCAAGGCACCAGCGACCCCAGTTTCCATCCAAGCGGTCGGTGTGGAGATTGTGGAGGAGAACAGGTACCTGGGGGTGCTCATAGACAATAAACTGGACTGGTCAAACAACACCAATGCTGTCTACAAGAAGGACCAGAGCCGCCTGTACTTTTTGAGGCAGCTGTAGTCCCGTAACATCTGTGGCCAGTGCAGTGCTGTTTGCTGGGGCATTTCCCCCCTGAATTAATAAAGGATTTTGACTCGGATTCTGATTCTGAATAAGAGCAAATACTTCATTCATCCATTGTCCATTTCCGTCAGAAGTTCAGAGGCATGGGGGCCTGCAGCATGTTGCACAATGCATGGGCACACCCTGGACGGGATGAGAGCCAGTCACAGGGCACACACACACAATGGGCAATTCTGAGATGCCAACTGACATGCGCGCATGTCCATTGAACTGCTAGAGCAGTCATCCACAATCCGGTCCTTGTGGACCCATAGACAGTTCACATTTTTGCTCCCTAGCGGGAGATGGGAGGGAACTAAAATGTGGACTGTCTGGCAAGGAGCTGGTAAGAGCAAAAGCCTGGACCATTCGTGGGTGCCAGAAGACCAGGTTGAGAAACACAGCGCTAGTAGAGAAAACTCACCCAGTCTGGGAAAACAAACAAAACAGGTGTGGGAATCAATCCCTCTGACCCACCCCAGAATAAATACACCTGTCTGAAAGTCTGTAAAAGCTGCTGACACATAAAGGAGGCTATTAGCCATAAAGATGCAAATTGACCCTCTTCTCTCGTATTCTCATTCTCAGGTCTCCAGTGATGGCAGGAGGTCTCTTCGCAGTCAATCGCCAGTGGTTCTGGGAACTCGGAGGCTACGACACAGGACTGGAAATTTGGGGTGGAGAGCAGTTTGAAATCTCCTTCAAAGTAAGCTAATCCAGGATTGGTTTTTCCTCTGAGCTAAATTGAAAAACTTCTTCCAAAGGGAAAGGAACAATTTCCAAGAGAATAAGCTGTGTCAAGACCTAGTTCTAGAAAATTGATAATGGTAAGGTTTAATTTCACTTGACTATAATATGTAACACGGCTCGTTATTTTAAGCAATCTTTGTCAATCACTTTGTACCCTTAGGATCTAAAAAGATGTGTGCTTGATAGTAATAAAACTTGGCATACCAATAATGAGTCTAATTATTCAGCCAAACTGTAGCCTTTTAAAGAATGCTGTATTCTGTTCATAACAAACAGCAGTGGTTCATAAAGGTCCACCCTTTTTGTATTTTGTGGCATCACTATATATTTAGGTCTCAGAATAATCCTTATTTCTCAACCAGACTTAACATTTTAGCAGTTTTAAGAAATCCACTTTGGTTTTAAAGGTCTGTGAAAGGAATTTTTGTTTTGTCTAATACTGCACCAGTTTACCTTCTATTATCCACTTTGCCTTCTGTATTTGAAAGGCTTTTCCCCCCAACTGGAAACCATGGTAACAACAATAATAGTTCAAGTGTTGAATTCCTTCAGTCAACAATTTCTTTTTAAAATGTCATTCTGCTTCTCAGTGACAAATTTTAAGGTTTCAAGATATTCACTAATATTCAGTTTCCTTTCACGGTGGTCTCCTCAATATTATAAAAAAAGAAAAATATTGTAGTATTATAGTAAAAGGTGCTTTAATAATATAGTAAAAGGGTACCGCTTTACATTATCTGCACCTTTGTTATGCAATCTTTATGCATTTATAGAACATTTATAAGCAACATGTGAGTATACCTTAACATCCTAACATGCCTTAACAGCCTCAGTATACATTAATAACAAACATTATATGATAACAAAATTATAATTGTATAATTAAATAGTTAGATTTAATATTAAGGTATACTTACATGCTGCTTACAAATGTTTTCTGAACGCATTATGAAGGTGCACTAAATGTTCTAAGAATGCATTATAAAGGTATTATGAAGGTGCAGTGAATGTAAAGTGTTACCAGTAAAAGATATACTGCTGAACATATTTCCTTTGAAATCATGCTGGGATTCCAAATTTGATTAAATGGTTCAAATATATTTTATTCACATTAAATGTAACTTTAATTAGTAATTATTTCAGCAGTTAAGTGTTTTTTTTCTGTCAATTGTTACTTTAAAAAGGCATATGCATACACAAGGTTTTGTATGCTAGGCCCTTGTAGGTATGCCTGATACATTTGTATCTTACACTTATATTGAAAACACATATTTTCTCTAGCAGGTATAAAATCAATATGATATCCTAAATTAATATTTATATCAGATTTTATTGCACAGATGAAATATTGATAATTCTATAAAGACCAGCCTCTAAAGTTAATGAAAGCCAAAATATAATGCAATCCTGAAGCTATAGCTCCCCCATCGGTTACGTTTGTGATACTACAACGTGTGATGCAGATCTGAAGCATGACTGAGTTATTAAAATTTGTCCATTTGTTTGATAGTCAACTTTTCTTTCTTTTAGAAATATCGTTCATCAATGCTGAAGTTTATATTGAAGACATATTTGTCATAGAAGATAGGGTGTCTTGCAATTTTGCCTGCCGTGTAGTAGGCGTAGATGCTGTGGAAGATACAGGACTGAGTGAGGAAATGAAGAATTTAAAAGAAAAAAATATATACATATATATCTGACAGTGCATGTAGCCCAGGGATCAGCACTCAGGCAAAATCCCAGTATTTCTACTTCTCTGGGACCGACAACAGAAATAACATCAGTTAAGTACATTGCAAAGGATATTTAAAGAGATGCAGAAAACAGTGACAGCCGAAATAGATATGAACCCCAGACAGGCATGATTGATTTTACATCTGACAGCTACTATTTTTGGAATCCTGGGTGACTTAAGCAGAATGCTGTGAAATCAAATGTGTGTTTTTGTAATGCATCCAGCCAGAAATCAATCTGATATATACCTATGGAGCATCTCGACCACTTGGGTTGCAGCTGGATTGCAGCTGAAGTGCCAGGCAAAATTCCGGGACTCGCATGTGGCATCCCGCTCCGTGCCGTATGCCTAAATGCCCGTTGTATGCCAAGGCTTTCTCACATTCTGCCCTTCCTGGAGAAATTGGCACAAACGGATCCACCCTGACCTCCACAGCTTGCCGCCTCACACTTAAGCTATTCCCTGGATTATAGTTAGACAGCAGTCAGCACTTATCTGGTACAGTAGATGTCTGTGGTATACTGTATTTTGGTTAACAATGCAGTCATTTAGTTTCTATAATCTAGCCCTCTAACTGAATCACTGCAGCAAATTCCTCAGACGTGTAGTGTCCCTGGCGATTAAATATTCTTACTCCAGTTGGATCAGTTTGCCTAGTGTTGCCAAGAGTTCTGAATCATCATTATTTGTCAGTAGGCGCCCTAGGGTAGGTGCTCTTACGGTGCACCAGCATGCAATGCGACAGTAATCCCATTGTTGTTTTCAACACTACATTCTGAACAGGTCTGGATGTGTGGCGGAACTATGTATGATGTCCCTTGTTCCAGAGTGGGCCACATTTACAGGAAGTATGTCCCCTACAAAGTGCCTTCCGGCACCAGCTTGGCAAGAGTAAGTGTGCCTGGGATGTAAGGACTCACACATCACATTGTTTCCTTACAGTGCCCTTTGGAGGCTTATTGAAAGCTGACTAATATCGCTGCCTGCTTTGGTTTTGTTTTCATGACGTTGAGTCAGCTGGTAAAGAGACAGAGCAACCAGTCTCTCTCGCTCATAATTCTCTTAGCATAGGCACAAAGTGCCAGAAAAAAAATCTGAATTTCACCATGATTATTATTGCTATTATTAATAAAATATCAGAATCATTATTTTGACTTAGTTTAACGTGTACAATTATGAAACAATATCCTCAGTGATTTCATCAATACTTGTACGTTGTTTGAAAAAAGTCATTGAACTATTTGTGTGCATCGATCGCGATCTCTTACCTAACTCCCAATGCATTTTTATTTTATGTTTGTTATGTTTTCGAAAACAGTTGTAGATGATGCTTTGAATTAAGACAGTACTCTCATAAGACAATAGTGCCGGGAAAAGTGAAAAATGAAGACGATTCCTTTTCCAAGTATTGGCATAGATTCTGTACACACCTGGTAATTTTGTCGGCCTGGTGGAATGTTCTAGCACAGCAGAGCAGGGTTTCAGGCCACCCTGTGCACTGTGGGAGGCAGACGTATCTGAGCCTGCCTGCTCTGCATTCAGAACCTGAAGCGAGTGGCAGAGACGTGGATGGATGAGTACACAGAGTTCATCTACCAGCGTCGGCCCGAATACCGGCACCTCTCTACCGGCGACCTGACGGCCCAGAAAAATCTACGCAAACAGCTCAAATGTAAAGACTTCAAATGGTACATGAGCACGGTGGCCTGGGACCTGCCCAAGTACTATCCCCCAGTGGAGCCTTTGCCTGCAGCTTGGGGAGAGGTAAGTCTTTTTTTTAATCATATATTTTTCTTATCAGTTTGCACAGGGGCATCAAATACCGCATGTTGTTGGCAGAATTCCAGCTGGTTAGGGACAGACTTTAGCAACACACAGTTATGTAAATAATATTAACCTGTTAAACTAGACCGGAGTATTCAAAGATCTGTGTCACGTGGAAGTGGCTCATGTCAGCACCTCCGTCTCCAGCTGCGCCCCCGGTGGCAGCGATGTGCGTGTCGGCAGCATGCCTAGATAGCTACTGTAGGTGCTGTCACTTCTGTGTTCCCAGCAGGACCTGAGCTTGCTGTGACTTTTTTCAAGTGTTCTAAATTTTCAGTGCAGGACAGCGTCATTGTGCATTTTTGGCAGTCATTTAACAAGTAATTTTACAACTACTCATTTTCTACAACCATTTAACTAATTCCAGGTCCTGGAGCCTGTCCCGGGAAACATAAAAATCAAGGCCTTTTAGAGACATCTACTCACAACTTTTTCCCAGGAGTGAAACCAAAACTTAAATGTATATTTCAGTCTAATTATATCAAGTTGTATATAGATAGTGTGTGTTTGTGTGTGTATGTATATACAAGGGATATACTAACATGCTAACATTATGTAAAACAGGGGAGTTCTAAGTTCTCTTATGCCTTTTTGTAGTGCATTTTTATCAATTTGTACAGGGGCACCAAACACCGCATATTGTTTCTAGAGTGCCAATTGCTTAATGATGGACTAGCAAGGAAGCTTCACTTCCCTATAGAAATAAGATAAACCTGTTAAATTAGTTCTAAACTAGACAAAACTATTGTCTTCTGGAATTTTTTATTTCTCTCTGCCCTTTTCCGTGTTTAATGCACCATTTTGTACAAACAAAGTACTGACGCATTGCTACACAGTGCCTTAGGGAGATTGTGTTGTGAAATATGCCATACTCATCGACTTGTTTGCTGTTAAACTTGTAAAGCATGTATCGCTTATGCTTTATTGCAAAAAAAGATGCTGTAACAGCATGAAAATAGGTGCACATTTTAGGTTACATGTCTCCTTGACTTTTAACTCCATTATAGTCTCAAGTGGACATCTATAATTCAATTCAATCCAATTCAATTTTTTTTTAGGGTTAGGGTTGTGCCAAGGCGCTTTTCATGATGTTCACAGGGTGCTGAATATGGTCTGTCAAAAACAAACTGAGCTGTTTGCCAGTTGCATTCTACAGAAATCCACTTCCAAATCCAATTTACATTCAATATTTTTTCTACAAAAGACTATTATGTAGGTTATAGCGAAATGTTTACTTTGACTTAGCCAGACTTGTGCCTTAAAGCACATTCAGACTTTCAGACTTGACCACATCCACAGGAAGTGTGTCTCACATGGGTTGGCACGCTCTTAGACCACCTTGTGTATGCTATGCAAATCTGTCCAAATATAAAGCAAAAAAATACATAGTGTCAGACTGCAATGATGCATTGAACCATTATTAAGAAACCATATTTTCAGAGTGTTTCAGGTTTATTGTGTGTTATTTTTGAAAATTTTAAACATGTTCTGGTCAAAGGATACAGACTAAAATTAGAATTAGAATGAACTTTATTGACCCCAGAGGGATATTCTAGAATTGAATCAAGAATATTTACTGAATATTTACTTATAGTGCTACAGTAACTTTGTATCATTGGTAATAGGGATGTATTATTTCATGAATCTCATTGTCAAATGAATGCTAGGAATGTTTATAGCTATCTCTTATCTTGGTAATCTCGAATCTGCTATGCTGTGTTTTTAGATCCGTCATGCTGCCTCCGGCCTGTGCATAGACAGCAAACATGGGGCCACTGGCACTGAGGTGAGGCTGGATGCATGTTTAAAGGAAGGAGCTGAGCGCACGTGGGCTCGTGAGCAGGTAGGCAGGTGACTGTGTCTTTAACAATCCATCATTATTTGCATCCTGCGGCGTAAAACACAGAAATGTAGACAGATCGACAGACAGATAGATCACACATGCATAAATGCATACATACTGTAACAAACTGTGATGTAGATGTAACACTCCGGATTGTTTCACGTGTTGTAAAATACAACATATCTGTTTTCTTTTCCTGAAACACCCACTCCAGGTGAACATTTTGTGAGAAAAGGGAAAATATGATTATGCTATATACTAGTTAAAAGAATAAGCCTTAGCCTTAGTGGTAAAACATCCAAACCTAGAAACATCGTAGCTGTATTCCATCTGAAACAGGTACTGAAAATGAAAAACTTCCTTCACTCAGGTAGATCTTTAACCCAAAAGATGCTGCATTTCCACACTTCACCAAATATTGCTATAAACCTGTTAAAAAGAAAAACGTATTACCTTGGTGTTACTATAGCACACCTTATTCTGTAAGGTATATGTTGAAGAATTCTGTTTGTTTGTTTGTTTGTCTGTTTGATTGATTGTTTGTTTGATTGTTTGCTTGGCGGAATCTACATTAGATATTTACTTTTGGCTGGAGGGAAGACATCAGGCCAGGAGATCCCATGCACACCAGAAAGTTTTGTTTGGACGCAATTTCCAACAGCAGTCCTGTAACCCTATACGACTGTCATGGCATGAAGGGCAACCAGCAGTGGCAATACAGAAAGGTACCCTGACAGCAATGGCATTCAGTTTACCCTTAAAGGGAGCAATTCTGCTTTTAAAGACCATCGAAAGTAAACAAACATGACATTACTGCCAAATGTGTGCTTATACATGACATTTCAGTTCTGATGGTTTTCTTAACTGTTCTGACAGTGGTTATTTTTCTGGTACATTCATAAATTGGAATTACAAAGATGAAGACATTCTAGCATGTGTGATAGGAATATAAACACCAAAAAATGTTATAAAACTATATAGAAATTGATCTTCTATGTTTTTTGTGAACACATCAATAAACAATGCTCCTGAACCAAGATTATATGTAGAAGCAAAGTTCAAAACTAATATAGAAATTTTTGCACCAGTGACTTTTAATGTCATAATGTTAATGTTTCATTTCATACTTTCTAGACTATTTTACTTCTTGCTTAAATGTGCTGTTCTGAAACATTACCCAGAATCCTTATTAAAAATATCATACTTCCTGAATTTCCTGCCCCGGAGTAATCAGTAAGAGATAGCACTTTCACCTGTGATGGTGTCATTGCAGTGGTTGATTCTGTTTTGCCGCAGGACAAATCTTTGTATCACCCCGTGAGTGGAAGTTGTGTGGACTGCAGCCCAAATGATAAAAAGATTTTCATGAATAAGTGCAACCCGCAGTCAGAGACACAGCGGTGGCATTTCCAGCACGTGAATACGACCATCCTGGACAAATTCAGTGGCCCCGCAACCTCCTAGGGGTCCTTGGTCAGCCCAGACAGAGAAGGCCTGCAGTCCCAACATGGCTGGAATCTCCTTCCCTCAGGATCTCTTATAATGTGAAAAGATGAGTTTTGCTGTGCACCTTGCTGGCCAAGGACGCATAAATGCATGAGGCTCTCCCTGCTTGAGAGCTGATCCTGGCCCTTGTCCTCGGAACTGGAGATGGGAGACTTTGAGAGTGGCTCAGATTTAGGAAAAAAAAGAAGCTGTTTTTTTAGTCACTTATGCAAAGACTGCATGTAAGCTTCCTTTAGATGACTTGCCTCTGAAATGTTGGCTTTGTGTTAAAACTTTTTTATCAGCATTTTTTTTTATTATTCTTGTTCTAATAATTTATTTGAAAATTTTTGTCATATTTTTTTACAGAAAATGTAGAGAACAGGTGTCATCATCACTACAATCAATGCTATTGTTATAATGTGAAACAGTACCAAAATGCAATAAACTGGATAAAATATCAAGTAAAGTCACATGAGAGTACATTTTATAGCGTTTAATGCTCCTTAAAAGAACTTTTTTAGGGTTAAAGTGTGTAGAAAATATGTAAAATAATGTGAACAGCAGGCCTGTCACCAGAAATACATGGCAAGATTCTAGGGGGGTTCAAACTTGTTACTTTACTACTTGGCAACCCTAGCTAGGAGCAAACAAATTTCGAGGGTGAGGAGGGAATGTGGTGTTCAAACATGGCTATGTGCCTGGTTAGTAGTGATGAATGTGTTAAGATGTTTCACTTTTTCTTGTGTCTCCTGGTGATTTCTTTCACAGTGTGCTTGTTAAGATGAAAAATAAAGCACCGCTGCATGGAAGGTACCACCCCATCATTAATCCAGACTAGAGAAACAGATTATTGAATTCTAAGATACGCCTAGATGCAGATGATACATGCAATTTTTTCATGAATTTTTTTTACTCAGTACTACTGTGGTAGGAATTTAGATGACTTTTGGAAATTCAGAAAATTGTTTTACTTGTGGGAAAATGAAAGTTCTAAACCTTAGAAGTGTAAAGGAATTGTACATTTTAATATAAACACAATATGGAACTTGATGATAAAACGCGACAAATACATGCAGCTGATATTTCTGGTGAGATAAGAAAAATAATGTTTGGCTTTCTCTGCACAAAGTCTCCGTTCTAATCTGAAATGTAAGATAATAAATCTTTCAGAAAATAAGGAAAACACTTATATTTACTTAAAAGATACAAGAATAACCAACCTTGTACTGTATTCATAGCTGAGTTGGGTGATAATATTTATTCATTGGTTGGATGAAATACTTTTATTTTGAAGACATTTATTTTGAAGTTTCTACATATATTCACCAGATGGCAGTAATGCTACAGTGATCAATAATCTTTCGACGATAAGGTGATACATCAGCTTCACGAATAATATCCCATGGTGAGGATGGTGGGTTTGGATCTGGAACATATCGCACTCGACGCAGGGTACAAGGCAAGAGCGCTGACTGAGGGAGCACAAAATTGCTTGTTTTAATTACACATTTCTTGTTAATTTTCCGCTTCCCTAAATAGAGACTCTACTGTAATTTAAATGCAATGCAATTTGAACACACCTGTTTATATCTTAATCACTAGAATCTAGTCCATTTTAGGGCACACACAATCGGACACTAAAATGGGGATTCAGAAATGCCAGTGGACAATGTTTACTGGAGGAGCTGGAAGCCCCGGCGGGTGACGCAAAGCCGGGGCTGAAATCAAGCCCGCAGCCCCGAATGTGCGGCGCCCTCAGTCCGATCGTAAGCGCGCAACACAAGTGACAGGTAAGCAATGTGCCACGGTCACTGCGAATCATCCTGTGCCCGCTGTCAACAGAGTGCACGTCCGGGCTGTTTCCATATCTCACAACAAGAAACCAGCTTAGCATAATGAGGCGGGTGGCGATTGTCACTCTTGTCGTGCAGTGCGCCTGCGTGGCGAGTGAGCGAGAGTGTGTGTGTGTGTGTGCCCCATGTGCGGTGGCTGTCTGGGGCGCACCATTACGATACGGACGGGGGCCGACTGGGACAGTGGCAGCCAGCGCCAGGGCGGGGGGAGACGGGCTCGTCGAGCACACGCCGCCGGCCCGCATTAGTACACACGCATATGCCACCGAGCCGCCGTTATAATGAGGCTAAAGGTGGGCTTTATCCTTCGCAGTCTGGTAATCGTCGGCACTTTCTTGGTCCTGGTCGTGCTGTGGTCCTCCCTCACGCCGAAAGCCGACGACGACACTTTCGCTAAAGTGGTAGGTTTCGTAGTTCCCCGTCGTTAATCGATTTTTAATCGTTAATCGAATCGGCGTCGCCTTGCTGATCGGCGGGTGTTACTTGTTTGTCCTTCACGTTGGTTTCGGCCGCCGGTAAACGTGCGTACGGTCCGGCTCGTTGTCATGGATACCTTCCATGCCTAGCTAGCGGAGAGGTAAGTATTTAAAGCACAGCCGTGAATTCGAGCGGCGGCTTTGCGCGTCGTTTGCCTGCCGGGGCGTTGTGCGGCCGCGACCCGGAAGGCAGGCTGTCGGCGTGCGCTCGGCGTCGCACGACGAGCCGGGGCCTGGCTAGGCCCGGAGAACGGCGCCCGTTAGCCCGCCTGGGCTCGCGCGTCTCCGCTTTAATGTCGTGGGGAAGCGAGCCGGAGCGCGCGTGCCGACGGTCCGCGGAAGCGCGTGCGGGCGCATCGCTTCCCTGCCTGTGGCTCGTAACGGACACGTGCACTTTCACCCAGCTAAGCATAAGTTTGCAGCTTAGCATGCTGTCCAGGTTCATTCATTAGAAACTATCCGCTTTGATGCAAGCAGGGGTGGGGCAACACCTTACACCAGGGCTGCCCAACTCCAGTCCTGGAGAGCCAGAATCCAACACAGTCTGCAAGTTTCCCTGCTCTAATATACATATTAAACCTGGTAATCAGCTGATTGAGGTGTGTTTGAGCAGGGAAATCTGCAAACTGTGTTGGATTCTAGCCCTCCAGGACTGGAGATGGGCACCCCTGTCTTACACGATCAGTGTGAAGATTTAAGGCGTTGTATCGTTTGGCTCTGGGATAACGCCACTGACGTGCTTAGGGTGCATTCTAATATTAATGATACTTTTATTGAAATGTTTACTTAATGTATATCTAGTAATAAAATGGGCATGTGTTAATTATGCTCTGTGGCATTCATCCAGTTTTCTGTGCATGAAATGCTCTGTAACAAAAGAAAGTATGCGGGCCGGGCTGTAATTTCAAGTTGGGCGGGGGACTGATTGTTTGTCATTATTTGCAGGGACGGGATGCTGCTGCTGCTGATATCTTACCCAATGCAAAGAATGATATATTGGATAAATTTAAGCCCGTGGTTCCTTGGCCTCACGTCGAAGGAGTGGAGGTCGACCTGGAGTCTATCCGTCAAAAGCACGCAGGAGAAAGCAAGATGCGCCAGCAAAAGCCCGAGTCTAGAGACAGAGTGCATAATCAGCAGAATGTCATGCAGAAGCAGTATGTCACTTTTAAGCCCCAGACCCACGCGTACTCCAACCCTGCACTGAAACGGGGTATTTTGGGCAACTTTGAGCCGAAGGAACCTGAACCTGATGGAGTCGCTGACGGCCCAGGGGAACGGGCCAAACCGTTTGTTCTGGGTCCAGACTACAAAGAGTCCATCCAGGACAGCATCAAAGAGTTTGGCTTCAATATGGTGGCCAGCGACATGATATCGCTGGACCGCAGTATCAGTGATTTGCGGCACGAAGAGTGAGTAACCGCCTGGCTATCCCTCTGCTCATTACTGCTGCTGGTTATCAAAGATAACCAAAGATATGTTATCAAAGATATGCATCCGCATTGCATTTACATGTGAGCCTTTAAGAATTTGCCAGCAGAGTCCCAGCATGGTTACGGTGCTTGTTTTTGCTGTCTGATTCACAGCTGATATCCAAAAACCTCAACAGAAATAGACATTTCTTCTAAAATATAAAGTACTTAAATGATAATGATGCAAAATACATATAATGAATGTAGAATGATAGTTTAAGAGAACATTCTGTGATATTGGGTTTATTGATTATATTATTGTTCATTGGTCCTTTAGCTGCAGTGGCATGACCCGTAATTTGTAAAGTACCATTTATACCATGCTTTACAGTACCCTGTTGGGCACAGCATGTACGTAGGACAGACATTGATGTATTTTTGTGTGAATATATGAGTGTGTGCGTGCAGGTTTTGCTATACTTTTGAGAACCAAATTAGGGTTGTGTTTTTTGTCTTCACTACTTCGGCAACCTTTCATAAAAATCACTAAAAAGTAAAAAAGCCAAAAGTTGTGTATGTAAGGTTAGAACTGAATAGAGGTTAAGGGTGTAGTCATTGGGAATGAATGGACTGTCCTCACTAAGATAGGAATACAAATGTGTGTGTGTGTGCATGATGTGTTTGATCTCTCTCTCTCTCTCATATATATTTGTATACTGAATGTTCAAAGTGTACTAAAAGTTCAGTGTAGTTCACTTGGCGTCTATGGGTCCATAATACTGCATTATACAAAGTCTGCTGTGAATGTGCAGTATACAGGCATTTATACATCTTGAATTTGGCCAAGGACATAGAGGTATCCCATTACAAGCTTACAAAATGTTTCTCTGAAATTGAATATTTAGTTGCCAGAAATATACATTTCATCCCAATGGAATGCACAGAATAAATAAATGAATATCCCATTTTATATTGGTTCATATATGGATTTTTGTTTTGTAAATGCTCATATATTTGACACATATTTCCCTAGGCTGCTTTCAATTAGTCACTTATTTTTTGGTTCTTTAGGTTTATTTGAGTATTGCGGCTGTTATTTTGGCTTATGTACATTGTAAACTGCACAGTTTATCATAAGCCACTGAGTACATTTAGCAAATCAGAACAGCAGATTTCCAAACATGGCGTTTGTCTAAATATAAAGTGGTAACGTATGACAAATGGGACCATCGGTACTAGAACCCTTTGGTGCCTGAGGAACCCTGTTATTGCCCTTTGGATTTGAAGCTTATTAAGTCTGTATATATTTGTAACAGTTCAACTGAATATTATATGCCCCAGTAATGACATGGTTTTTTGTTCAGGTAGTGCTCCTTTGTTCAGGTAGTGGTGTGTGAGTGTGCCCGGCAATGGGCTGGCCCCCCATCCTGGGTTGTTCCCTGCCTCGTGCCCGTAGCTTCCGGGATAGGCTCCGGACCCCCCG
>JAODKL010000017.1:11774354-11784704 GCA_026780765.1 Petrocephalus schoutedeni
GCTTCCGGGATAGGCTCCGGACCCCCCGCGACCCTGAACGGATAAGCGGGTTGGAAAATGGATGGATGGATGGATAACCACTGCACAGCACATATGCGCGTGTCGTATATTTCCGTTTATATAACCACTGCACTGCCCGGCGATGGGCTGGCCCCCCATCCTGGGTTGGTCCCCGCCTCGTGCCCGTAGCTTCCGGGATAGGCTCCGGACCCCCGCAACCCTGTTTGGATAAGCGTGTTGGAAAATGGATGGATGGATGGTGCTCCTTTCAGCTTTTATCAGAGAGTTCAAAGGTAGCAGTTGATGAAATGGAGCCCTTTGCCTGCCTCTATGAATGCTGTCTGGGTAGAAGCCTACTAATTATGACAAAGTTTTGTGGAAATCCAAACTCCTTTAGGTTGTTTCCGGGCGTCTCAGACTGAGGGTCTTGCACTTAGGATGCTCACTTTGGGCCTGACAACTATAGGAGCGTACACATTCCGACACACCTGTATTGCTTAGCATTAAGTCGCCTTGTGTTTCTCCTTTTAGATGCAAATACTGGCACTATGATGAGAACTTGCTGACGTCCAGCATCATCGTCGTCTTCCATAACGAGGGCTGGTCCACGCTGATGAGGACCGTGCACAGCGTCATCAAACGGACGCCCAGGAAATACCTAGCTGAAATTGTCATGATCGACGACTTTAGCAATAAAGGTACTCATGAAAGCGTCAAGGGTGGGGGGAGCAGGTGCTTGAATGAAGCATTTCGGTGATTCCCGGATCTGGGCTCTATGGGGGCGTGTCAGTGTGTCAGCCATTTATTTACCCACAATGCACTTTGCGCCCCTGCTGTAGGCTGGTCAGCTCTTACAGCCGCTATAAGCCTATCGCATGAGAACACAACAGAAATATTTTATTACCATCACAAAAGGAACATGCCCATTATGGTTCTTGTGACCTGGTCATCACTAATAAACCTTCTTACGGGCGATATCACCTGGCTTTGATACCAATTTATCAGATTTAATATGACTCACTAAATTGCATCTGAGGTGGTGGCCAGTTGTTCTTTTACACGTCTAAAGAAATGCCGTGCACGGTCTGTAGATCTGCACAAGTGATCGCATACAAACATGATGAGTGAAGGAAAGCTGCGTCACATGGCAGTGAAAGGCAAAGTGTACCTTTTATCACCAGGCACTTATTCACAGCCTGTTATCTAATCAAGGTTAGGCGTGTGCTGTAAATGATTAAATTAAAACCAGGAACTTAGTGTTGAACAATCTGCTTTTGTTGTCTATGTTTATACCAAGAACAAAATAGAAGGTTGGGAAGACCTGGCATAAAAAAACAAGTAATACATGTAATACATTTGTCACTAATTATAGGAGATGTTGATTTTTTTTCCAGGCCT
The DNA here is from genome assembly GCA_026780765.1 of Petrocephalus schoutedeni. Taxonomy (NCBI): domain Eukaryota; kingdom Metazoa; phylum Chordata; class Actinopteri; order Osteoglossiformes; family Mormyridae; genus Petrocephalus; species Petrocephalus schoutedeni. The sequence goes on from JAODKL010000017.1 coordinate 11,775,753, forward strand.
GGTATTCAAATGACGCTAGGCATTACATGTTGCTAATGTTGGATACGCATGGCCCTTTTGCTCACTGTGTGCTGTTAATCTGCACTGTCACACCTCTGCGCAGTACACTTGAAGGAGCGGCTGGAGGACTATATCAAGCAGTGGAACGGCCTGGTTAAGCTGTTCCGCAATGAGAAGCGGGAGGGCTTAATTCAGGCCCGCAGCATCGGAGCCCGCAAGGCCACGTTAGGCCAGGTTAGCTTTGATGCTCTCTCATTACCGCTGATTTGCATTCGTGCTTTTTACATGCCGGCGGATTTAATTTACGTGGCAGGTATGTGGCAGGTGGGGTTTTATCAATGGTCGGTGTGTCCCCCCATAGGTGCTCATTTACCTGGACGCTCACTGTGAGGTTGGGGTGAACTGGTACGCCCCCCTGGTGGCCCCCATCTCAAAGGACAGGTAGCGCACAAACTATGATTGTTGTTGTTGTTGTTTTGTTGTTGTCATTATATTCTTTTAATTATGGGGAATGTTGGTGTAACTCATAATCATATTTATCGATGGGCATCTATGCTTTGGCGTACTGTTATTTCACTGAAGAATTTCTTTTTTTCCTACCCCCCCCCCCCAAGCAGTTTCTGTGAGCTGTTTTCTTGTAAGAGTTTAATACGATTTTCACTTGGCACTTGGCAGAATTTTGCTCTGTCGGCTTTTTTCCGATAATTGAAACAATGTAACGGATGATGTTGTCTCTTGTCAATGTTGCAGAACCGTCTGCACAGTTCCTTTAATAGATTACATAGACGGAAATGATTATACCATAGAGCCGCAGCAAGGTGGGGATGAAGATGGGTTGGCCAGAGGTGCCTGGGACTGGAGTTTGTTGTGGAAGCGGGTGCCTTTGAACAGCAAGGAAAAGGCTAAGCGAAAGCATAAGAGTGAACCATATCGGTAAAGCACCAGGGTTAATTCCCTCTCACTCCTGTCCATCTAAGTCCTTTGTCTTCACCTCCCCCCCCCCCCACCCCCCTGTCTGCTCTTGTCCCGTGTTTGCCGGTGATGTCTGTATGATGCATGGATCCCACAAACACGCCCCACCTGCATACCCATGGGCAAACCGCCACAGAACCGCATGCACGGTGCCTCTCATTGACTCCATAAACGGCCAGACTTACAGCATTGAGCCTCAAGGGGGCGGGGATGAAGATGGCTTTGCCAGAGGAGCATGGGACTGGAGCATGCTATGGAAACGTGTCCCCCTCTCAGACAGGGAGAAACAGAAGAGAGCCTTTAAAACTGAGCCATATCGGTAATTCACCAAAGAGGAGATTGATCGCCTATGAGCTGCAGTCTTGTTGCTTATTGCCTTTCGGTGGATGGACTGTCTGGTAACTTGGCTTGCTTAACTGCACCTGCTGGGCAGTATTTTGGCATGAGGCGCTGCATTGTGTTTCCTGAAAGCTAAGGCCGTTGTGGACCACTACAGCCAGTTTTCAGTCCCAGAGAGGGCTCTGAGGATTCACAGCAGTGCAGATGTTTCTGTGCTCCTACATATCTATAAGCTTTCCAACAACACTTTCACTACTAACAGTCTTTTGTTGCCTATGCATCTAATTTTTCTCAAGCCAGGTTTTTCAACTTTGGTTCTGACTGAATTAATCGCAAGACTAAAATCAGCTTAACTATGTTTTGTTAGTTGAATGTGACTTTTTTTCTGTTCACAACTTACAAGTGTCCTTCAAACAGATGTTTGTTTTAAAAGTGATTTTTAAAATTTTAGAATTATTTGAATCATGCTAAATCCAACAGGACCAGAGTTGAGAACCGTTTCCCTAGACCTCAGTTGTGCTTGCTTTTAGCTTTAAAATTGTCTCATGAAGGGTAGCAAAATTAATTGTCATTCTTTAGTAGTCAATTACAAAGAATGATACTGATCGCAGGTTTACTTCGGATAGTGCAGTGATACATTTCGCTGAACCTGTATCGTCACATACACATTTTGGCTTGCATTCTTTTGTACGTCCCTTTCTCAGCTGGCAAACGCTTGGCCGAGCTGGTGCTGTGGTCTGACTCTGGCTTCTCTGCAGATCTCCTGCGATGGCTGGTGGTCTCTTTGCTATAGAGCGAGAATTCTTCTTTGAACTGGGCCTGTATGACCCTGGCTTGCAGATCTGGGGAGGAGAGAACTTTGAGATCTCTTACAAGGTATAGCAGTATTTGTTTTTTCACCTGCAAGTGTTAAGGTTCTGTATACTGTATTTTGTTGCTTGTTACTCTAAATGAAATGCACCATTATATTAATCTCAATATCGTTTAGACTAGCTGTGTCGTATACTTAGAATTTTTTTTTCTCTCCCCCACACCACGTAGATTTGGCAGTGTGGTGGTCAGCTGTTGTTTGTGCCCTGTTCTCGAGTTGGACATATATACCGTCTGCATGGCTGGCAAGGAAATCCACCTCCTGCTCATGTGGGTTCCTCCCCCACACTAAAGGTGTGCTTCGTATGAACGCCTCCAATACTTATCGCCAGTTTCTGTTCATGATAGACAGAGATTTCCTATAAAGTTCTGTGCAAAAGTCTTAAGCAGTCAAAAGAAATGTTTAAAGCTATTTATCAGGGTGGTAACATTAAAACGTCAGCAAATTAAGAGTAACTCATTAAAAGTGAATGGGGATTTCCTCTCTTCTCCAAAAAGTCACTGATCTTGTTGGGTGGCTAGACGAACACCGCTTTGGTTCCTCGGGGGCACCTCAGCCATTCCATGTATTCATAACACTTGACCACCAGCTCACTTCATTGACTTTTTAAATAAATGTAAGTATCAGTTAGCCATATGTGGTGGGATAGTGATCTAGTCAGATTGGATAGTTGTATTGGATAGTTTCTGCAAATACTGGTATGACTTTAGGAGAGGTTTTGAAATAGTCGAGCTGACACACTTTAACAGACATAGTATCAATTTTATACCAACATGAAGATCATTTAAACATCATTTTCTGTGACTTCCTAAGACTTAAATGCCTAAAAATAAATACCCCTGGCTTCTATGCTCCTGTTTACTTTTTTGTGTTCTTGTCCTTCCACCAGAACTATGTGCGTGTAGTAGAAGTATGGTGGGACGAGTATAAGGACTATTTCTACGCCAGTCGACCCGAAACCCAGACTCTCGCTTACGGAGACATCAGCGAGCTAAAGAAATTTAGAGAGGAGCATCACTGTAAAAGCTTCAAGTGGTTTATGGAGGAAATCGCATACGACATCCCAAATCACTATCCGCTGCCTCCAAAAAATGTTAACTGGGGAGAGGTATTGCTTCAAACTTTCTGAATTAAAAAAAAAATACATTATTCCTAAGCATTTTGATTTAGTGGTATTATAAAATTGGCATTGTGTTGATTTCTGGATGAAATTCTTCTATTTTGCTAGGACTCTGTATCAAACATTATTCTTTATAGGTTTATTAGAAGCTAGAACTAGAATTTTCATGTCTAGTGATAAATGTTTGTGTTTCCCTTTCAGATTCGTGGATATGAAACAAACTACTGTATAGACAGCATGGGCCACACCAATGGAGGAAATGTGGAGACTGGGCCCTGTCACAGGATGGGCGGAAACCAGGTCAGCAAATCACTCTCTTTCTTCTGTACCTTAAAGCTTTACAGGTAAACTTCAGCAGCATCGTGTCATGTATGTTTTTCAGCTGTTTAGAATAAACGAAGCCAGCCAGCTTATGCAGTATGACCAGTGCCTGACTAAGGGACCCGACGGGTCTTCGGTGATAATAACTCACTGCAACTTGAACGAGTATACTGAGTGGAAGTATTTTAAGGTGAGTTTATTGTAAATATGGCAAAATACGATCCTCTGTATTGCCATAACATGACTATTGATTTCATTAATGTAGGTGGGCATGCCTGGAATTAATTTAGTCTTGGCAGCCACTTGGGAGGCAGCTTGTCAATCTGTTTTTCTTTAGTATTAGCTTTCATTCACAAGGGCGGAGTGGTGGCTCTGAAGCTAGGCATCTGTGCTGACAATTGGAAGGTTGCTGGTTCAAAGGCCCTTAACCTGCAATTGCTTCATCCTGGGTATGACGTTAACATACATCCGGCCCTGCAAGCAGGTCCTCCGACTTCAGGGAAAATTTGGGGGTTGGTGGCAGGATAGGCACTCCAGCCACCAGGGAAAAACTTCACACTGTTCAGCTCCATTTGAACAGTGCGGTGCTGAGGTATCACCCACTGCATGGCTATACCCAGGTTCTCATCCCTGAGATTCTTTGTCGTGTTGTGGGTGTGGCAATGTGTTGTATTAGCCCGTGCTCCCTTTTCTGTCTCTTTGGCATGATGTTTCATAAGTTAGAAAAATGTTGATTTTCATTTTAAAGGACTAATTTTTTCCCCCTGACAGGATCTTAACAGGTTCACACACATTCCTTCTGGGAAGTGCTTGGATCGATCAGATGTGTTGCACAAAGTTTTCATCGGTGATTGTGACAGAAGCAAAAGCAGTCAGAAGTGGGAAATGAACAACATTGTGGCTGTGTAGCACTTAAACGTACAACTTCTTGAAGGTCGTGGATCAATTTCTGGAGCCACCAGATGCCTGCACAACTGCTGCATTTAGAAGTCTAGCAAATTGAAAGAGGAGAATTATGGGAATATATCTTCCTGTTTTTTAAACTGTTTACAGTTCCAATTTGAAGCATTTTCCCATTATGGATCATGTTTACATGTTTTCTTGATCTGTGTCTTTGACGGTATTTCTTGGGAATTACTCAGGGCTATGAAATGTGTGTTGCTTTTCAATTTGCAATGTATCATTTGCGAATCCCACTCCAGTGGAAACCAATACTCCTTTTCCAGCAAATTAATTGCATCCACTTTTGTTTACCTTGTGTTACGCTGGTTTAAACTGGAATATGAAGAAGTCGGCTTGCAATTCAGCGGTTATGGAAGTGGTCATGTCATCGAACCACAATCAAGTTAATTCCGAGGAGAAGGCCCATATGCTACCCTAGAGATTACTTCCACAAAAATGGTCTGTGTGAAAGTAAGCAGGCTAGCAGCAAGGGCAGTGTTTAACAACCCAGTCCTCGGGGACCTCCCATTGGGCCACGTTTTCATATGGCTCTTTCCCAGCTCCCTGCCAGACACTCTACATTTTTGCTCACTGCGAGACAATCCACATTTTTGCTCCCTCCCAGCTCCTGGTCTGGGGGTCCCAGTAGACTGGGTTGGGTAACACTTAGCTAGAGGATACTGAACTCCTGTAGCTGAAGACTGCATTCTATGCTGCTAATTCTGTCCAGCAAACTTCTTAATTAACCCCTTTCCTTGTACTTTGCTATCGTTGCTATCTAAATGATTTAGGTAAATCAATAGTGAATGGGCTGGTGGCTCAGTGGGTTCCTGCCTCTGCTCTGCGAGTGAGGTGTTTGTAAGTTCTCTGAATGTTCTGCCCGTTTCCTCGTAGTTCCCCAGTCTCCTCTTGCAGTCTTGAAACATGTGGTTGGGCAGATTGTCTAAATTGCCCATTGTGTGTGTGTGTGTGTGTGGACCCTGCAATAAACCTCTAATCCTATGGCACAGGCATCTCTAGGCACAAGGCTGGGGAACACCCAGGAGGGAATGCCAGTCCATTGCAGGGACATTAACAAGTGATCAATGCATTTTTTTTTGGATCAACAGCATAATCAGCATAAAGTTACACTGCAGACTGCCAGGATCTGAACTTGAGATTTCTGCTGTACTGTAAGGTGCTTAAGATTAGGTGTAAGTTAACATGATCTGATAACAATGGAATAATGAAGTAATTACAGAATGTTTCAGTTTTCACTTTTGCATTCTCACTGTTTTTCTTTTTTTTTTTTGGCAATTAAATCAATCACCATAGTTTTTTTTCCCTTAAGTTTAGGTTTAAGGAAAGAGCTTGTTGCCCCTAGAGTTTGTCCAGTTTAATAATGAATAACTATTCTGCATATTTAAATTATTTAAAAGATGAGAATAATAATCAGAACGGTTGATAGCAATTTGAAGTTAAAAATATATTTTAAATGTCACAATTTCCCTTTTATAAAAAAGCATTAGCTTTTATATTAGACTATTGAAGTCCAACCTAAGGAGGAGCAATCTCTTAATTATATGATTAAACAGATTTTATTTGCCTTTTTTTCCCTCAGTGAGTGATAAATTGTTTCCACGCTTTTCTATATCATTTTATTTTCTTATTGCCAAGAATAAATGCATAATTAAATCGGTCAGACTGAGGAAGTTGAACGTATCATCCTGCAAATACCACTGATACCACATTGGTGTCATATTATACAGGCATTTGTTTTAAATTGTCAGCAGCCACTCCGTTTTCCAAGGAAGAGACATACATTGCTAAATCTTTTTAGAAGTAATTCTAAGTTGGCCCATATATATGGAGAGAATGTAAATATGTTTGTCATTTTTTTTTATTGGCATGTATTGATAAATCTATTGCTTTTCAACTCCAAATTTATAACAATGTATTTCTCTTCCATATGGAATCCCTATCAATTGATTTAAAATTTAAAATAATGGTATAGACAGAGAACCAGCTGTGCATATCCATTCTTTTTATACCATGTAAATAAAGATATTTCTATATGTCATAAGCAGGATTGCTTTTTGTATATATCCAACTTGCATCTTTACAGTACCTAATACTGGACCCCCTGTACATCTGTGGAAATTAAACAGTATCTTTTTACTATTGTTTGATCTCTTTATGTACTGTTCTGCAGAAATAATTTCCCCAAAAGTTTTTCTTTTTCCTCTTTTCCTGAATCTTGAGTTAAGATTAAAATGTGGTTAAAAAGATTGGACTCCACAGTTGAAGTCTCTTTGCCTGTGATTGGAAGGTTGCCAGTTCGAGCCTCAACAGGATCGTCACGTGTATGTTGGGCCCTCGAGCGAGTTCCTTAACCTCAGCTCAACAGCACGAACCTGCCTTCCCAGATTGTAGTTGCATAGCATTCTCTTTTTATGTGTTCTATAAAACACTCATATTGGTGCCCGCAGGTGTAAGTCATTGATATTGGCACGAGCAATGGCACAGTAGCCCAAAGAAAAGTTAATATCATAACATAAGAGAATGTTTTATGTGCTTCATTATTGACTACTTAGGACTATTCCAGGGTGCTTTTTGGGTCAAATATATTAGATTTTTAAGTACATTAACCTGCAGTGTCGAATGTAGTCAATCTCATGAGCCAAAGTTTAAATATACAGTGACTCTGGCACATTTAGAGAGGTGTGTGCATTCCAGGGATATCGGCAATATGGGGAGGCACCCACCCTAATATCGGCAGAGCCCTCTCCCTTCCCAATAAACAAATAGAGAGTGTCTTCTTTACGCTACGTCTTTATGGATCCACGCGTAACTGAGGCCAAATCGCTGCGCATTCAGAGTGCGAGGACGAAACCTAATGAAGACTGCAGTTATGTACCAGACAAACTCATTTTATCATATGGATCAGTTATTTTTAGTTAAGTGATGTTTAGTTGTGAAACTGTACCCTTAACGATGTTAGTCTTACTTTAAATGATGGCATGTTTGTTGTTTGAAAATTATATAAAAACATTCTTACATCGAATCCTTTGCGTGTATCGCATCCTTAACAGCATTTTGCTCATTTCAGAGGCGCACAGTTGCGCCCCCTAGCGGTAGGACAGGATAGCAGCAATTAAAGAGCTAAGGGCGGATCAGACCCACCTTCGGAGAGTGCGTCTTACTGACGGTGAACTTAACTGAACCACGTCGGTGCGTTAAGGTACAGCTGAAGGTATAACTTACCCATGACGTAGCGTGAAGAAGGCTTCTGGAAACTACCCCAGCTCTTCATCAGTAAATTAGAAGCATAAATCAGTAGCTCAATAGGAATCAACAATCAACCTGCAACAGATGATAAATATTAGTCTCCTCCTAAAGTTTAATTATTTAAAGCTATTTAACTATTTAAGAACGTGAATGTACTTCATATGCCAGGGATGGTTTAAGAAGTCTTAAAAATAAGCCAAATTACCCATTATATTTTAAATATAATTTGGAATTTAACGCACTTTAGACTCAGAAATTATACGACACAGATTTTAGTGGGTTGTACTATAATAATTGTACTGTTTTTATAAGTTCACATTGCAATTTAACGGTTTGGCTTTAAATCTCTGAGTGTTTTCATCCATCGTTGGTTAATTATTTCTCCTTTTATCTCTCATAGTTACTATATTTGTTCATGATCTGTACTTCAGTAGTAAATACGTACCCAGCAAATATTTTCGGTTCGGCGAACGTTCCCCGAATGTTCGCTGAGCGGTGCGGGAACGTTTCCCAGATTACTTGTGTTCATTCTTGAGAAACTGTACGGTTCGCAGAACGTTCTCCAAACGTTCGTAGGACATTCTACAAAGTTTGCGGTAATCATATAAATATGTATTAAAATGTGGCATCACCTGGTTTTTTTCGTAATATTCTTTATATCTTATCGGGTTTCCTCTTAGCGCCGCAATTGGATATGCAGTGTCTCTGACGGTCTGTCCTGCTCTGCTGCCAGTACAGCAACCACATATGTATGTTAAATATGTAACCACAAATGTATTTTTTGTTATACAAGTTTTATTATAACATTAACATGATAATACATTTTCAATGGTCATGTATCACTAAATGTAAGTGCGGAAAAGATCATGTTGAAGCTCATTGCTCCTAGTTAGAGTTTCGGGGTATTACACATATAATTATTTCAGAAATCCTGTCAGGTTAGCTTAGCTAGCTTACGTCGAAAATTAAATATGTGAATCAGATATTTAAAAAAATCGTAGAATCCTGTCAGATTAGTGCGTGTAAATGTGAAAGAAAGCTGAATTTTACATTTAATCTTCTCAGAAATCATTTAATATACACTCACCGACCACTTTATTAGGTACACCTTGCTAGTACC
>JAODKL010000017.1:11800594-11856835 GCA_026780765.1 Petrocephalus schoutedeni
ATTTTCATGTATACTCAGTGACAAAAAAAGTTAAGCACCCAGATGCAGTGGTGGAAATTAAATGAATCTGCAAGGTTTATGTGACTGTATCGCAATGATTATACACTACTGGCACACTACTGGTCCCATGTCAGTAAGGTGTGGCACCCCCCCGGGCCTGGATACATGCGGAAGGGAGTGGTACAGCCATTGTATCTTCTCCTATGGCAAGTCGGCCCACAGCCACTGTAACTGGCCCTCAACATCCCGCAGATTGGCACTGGGTCGAAGTTGGAGTTGGAGCTCATTCCACACATGTTCGACTGGGGGAAGATCGGCTAGCACTGTGCCATCAGGGTCCCATGAATCACCACCAGAGATAACCAGAAGTCATACCCCATTGCTCCCCACACCATGATGCCAGGAGTAACGCCAGTGTGTCTCTCCACAACACTGGCAGGACTGGTCCTCTCCCCTCGGCGCCATCATACGCGCACATGACAGTCATCAGTGGTAATTCAGAACTGAGATTCATCACTGAACATGGTACGATGCCACTCATCTTCAGTCCAAGCCTCTCATTTACGACACCACTCTAAACGCAGCCTATGCATTGGACTGCGAACCCGTAGTCTGGCGGATGTCAGTCGTCGAAACACAACGTTTTGTATAGAGTCCAATACCTGTGTCTGGATGGCAGGTGCAGATGTCATGGAGTTCTGTAATGCCTGGTGCACAAAATGACAATCCTCCCTTGGTGTGGTCTGTCTTGGGCGACCGGAAACTTCACTACGTGTGTGGGTGCCCTCACGTGCCCATTGGTTCCAGCATTGGGTGACCGTGACATTTGCATGTCCCACAAGCCGGGCAATTGCACGATACGACCACCTGGCCTCATGCAAACCCACAATACGACCCTTATCAAACCCCGCCAAGTGCTGGTAATGCTGTCTAATGTGTCTACGAGGCATCCTCTGTGTCTGGTGACTAGACATGCCAGCAGCTTGCAAATCGAATCATTTACATACCAATCGTTGGTCTGCACATGTACCAAATTACATCCAAAGTGGACCTTTTGTTGTCACTGAGTGTATTTACAGAAAAATAACCTTGTGCAAAATATAAAAACCTATTGTTCTGGTTGTGTATTTCATATTTTACTAAATGAAATTCATAAAATAGAAATAAAATACAGAATGTGTGACACAATATGCCGTGGTGCACTATGCACTGTGCACAAAATAAAAATACTTGTCAAATGATTATTTTCTGATTTGTATACCCATTCTTAATATCTGCTGACTGGAAGATCATTTATAGACAAATGGAATTTTCATTGAATATATATAGCAAATGTAGACATGCAAAAGTAGAATGAAGTTATTATGGCAACACTTAACACTGTCATCTATAATGCATTATAGACACCATCATAATACAGTATAATGGTCAGCATAAGAATTAATAAAGCATTATAACATCTTCTATTGACAGTCATAAGGCATTATAGTGTAGATTATGATACTTCATAAATTCCAGTGAAGCTCTCATCTATAATGCACAATGCATTATAATGGTCCGTACAAGAATTGAGGATGCTTTGTACTGCATTATGAAGGTATCTATAATACATTATAGATGAGAGCCTTCCAAAGCATTCATAATGCATAATAAAAATGGCTATAATGTGTTATGCCTTTTTATAAATGTTTATAATGCTTTATGAATGCATTATAATGTGTTATGAATGTGTTCATAGATTATTATGGACAATGCATTCATACCATTATTATTTATAAGGCCCATAAAAGTATTATTCTTGCACAATATAATTCCTTGGGTTTGAAAAAATAGAAACATGTGACATGTTATTGAGAAGACAAACACCTCAGGATCCTACTAAATCATTCAGCCTCCGATACTCACATGGCAAAGACATCCAGGGAATCAATCGGGCCTCTAACCACTTCGAAATAATTCTGCAGGATGGTAACAGTGCCAGAGAGCGCCTCGTGGCCACAGCCGCAGAAGAGTGCCACGCCGGCGTAGAGCAGGATGGTGGCGATCAGCGACGGGTACGGGATGCCGCCCAAGCATTTGATGCAGCACTCAAAGCAGCCTAAAATAATCAGGGGAGAATGACGGCCAATTATTCTCAGGGCGAAAATTCACAGGAACAGTGCGATTTCCCAGGAGAATGCATGTCTGTAACTGAAGATAAGCACTGCCAGTGGTTTTATAGTGCTTTTAACACTAATAGAATCACATCAGTAAATGGTATTGCTCCATAACCATGCTGCATCTACACACACACATACACACACACACACACACAAAACTATTGATAATGTGTTTGTTAGTGCTGCTACTGAGTGTGTTAGGCAACTTGCTGATGGACCTTTTATTCCAATGACTGATTTTTCCTTGACTGGGAATCCCTGGATGGATCATGTTAGTTTTCATCAGATTAAAAGCAACTACCCTAAAATAATGCAAAGAAAGGACTACAATACCAGTGCAAAATGTCATGTGCATTTGCCAAGTGAAAAGCTATTGCATGGTATATAATATTATGGGCCTGAAATATGGACCAGAAATATATGAAGGTGAGTATTGCAAACTCATCCACCTAGAATAACCATTGATTGTAATATGCAATTCTTGGCTCTGCTGATAGCTGATCCTAATGTTAAAAAGACGCTTTGGTATCAGGTAAAATAACCATATTCCAATCTTCTGATTAGAGTTTGTGCCTGGGTAGCCGGAGGATAAAAAAGTGTGTAAAGACGTGGAGTGAGTTTAAAGGTATGGAATAGGTGACTATGCTTTGTGCATTTGTGTGTGATTATTATAATGTATCGTGGTATTCTGATCAATACCTGTTAGATAACAGGTACATGGACGAATGAGGCAGAGGAAACACAGCAGATCACAGCAGGGTGGTGGCACAAGAAGAAAACGCTGGATCCGGTAGATATTCCTGTAGATATCACTGAAGGCACGAGAGGCAAAAAGGGGGAACAGGAGAGGCATGTAGAGGCGCCGGGGTGGAAGCTGTGCAGGGGACGGGAGCAATAGAGGCCTGAAGACATGAGCCAGGCTGGCAGGAGAGGAGAGTGATGGGGACGGGGCGAGGTGTCAGACATTAACCTTGGCTGGCATGGTGGGGGCAGCGAGGAGATCAAGGAGCAAAACTTAGAAGTGGCTGAAAGGTGCAGGAGAAAAGGGGAGCTATCGGCACTGGCCGAAGTAGCCTCAGCGGGGGTTATGGAAAAATACGGACAGGGGGGAGGATTGAGGAAGCTCACAGGAAACACTGCCGGCACAGGTGGACAGCTGGGCGAAGCAGCAGGGGCTCGAGCCAGAAAGGCAGAGGAAGGACTGGCGTCCGCCGCAGGCGCGGCCCGGGCATGGGAGGCGGCGGGCGGCTTGCCAGGGAGAGCCGAGAGGTAGATGTGGGAGCAGAACCAAACATACCTTCCAACAGTGGGGGGGTGGGTGTCGTGGTCTCTGAGAATATACCGGCAGGTGGTGACGCAGATAGTGGCGCTGAGAGGGGGCAGCGCCGGGGGGCGGGTGGAAGGGAAGACAAGGGGAGTGTCACGAGGGGGCGCTACAGGTGGGAGGGGTCTGAGAGGCGGCGGGCAGAGGGTGGCGGACGCCGCGCACGCCACGCCCATCACCACGGCAACACTGTGTCGCCGCATTCCTCTCAAATATTCCTTAGTGCCTTTTACTAACATATTTATTCCTTTAAAAAATTTTAAAAAACAAATCAACCTTAAAAATGTACAAATTCTGCTTTTCAAGCCAGGGTCATTATAATCCACAGTTTGTTCTTATTCTGGCATTTTGCCCCCAGAATTTGGGTTTTAAAGTGTGCAGAACTCGCATAAGACACAAGTGTTTTCCTATTGACTCGCAATATATGGCGTAACCCAGAAGAGGCCTACAGTGTGCTCTCGAGCACAATGAACACATGTACACATACACTGTCTCCTTTTTCTATCAATACTACCATCTGGATTAAAAATCTCCCGTAGAGTGCCGGCTGCATTGGGTCCTTGTTTGTGCTCCCCTCTCGCTACAGATAAGGTGGCTGGCAGCTGTTCTGGGCTGCTCGCTTCAGCTCTGCCCCTGCTTCTGGCACAGCCTGACCGGAATGACAAGTACCCCTGTCAAGGCTATAAGCGGAATCGGCATCCATTCATGTCGAGGCGTCTGCATGAGCACACAGATTACCTATATCAGGAATCCCCTTGCATCTCCCTCCAAGCTGTCTGCAAACACCCAGATCAGGCTAATATCTCTACACAGCTCACTACTATAATGTGTTTTTGTGACCGTATCAGCCATCTCAGTCCAGAAGGGTATCAGCCTAGATTTCTTTGTCTCACTGGATGTCGATGATGGGGTTTCTAAACCCAGAAACCCATAAAAGCATAACTACAACAGACTGTATGTGAAGATTATGTAATCCATCCATCCATCTTCAAACCTTTGCTTATTCTGATCTGAATGTAGGGGACCTGAAGCCCAGAGAGCACAGGGGACAAGGCCAGGATACACCCTGAATGGGATGCCAGTCCATCTCAGGGTACAAAATTATTAAGGTTGTATGAAAATAAAAGCTTGTAAAATGCAGCAGATTGATGAACTATAGATTTTTAAGTAAAAATTAAACAACAGTAATATCATATGCACAGAACAGCCGAGTTAGATAGATAGATAGATAGATAGATAGATAGATAGATAGATTCACTCTCATTCACTCTCAGTATGAAAGATGATTAATTTGTTTACTTGTATTTCACTGTGTATATCAAATATTTCCATAATTTTGTGTTACATAAATTGTATGCAAGTCACCATGTTTTGAAATAACTCTCCAAACACACATTATGCAGCACAGTTGGACACAAGCATAAAGTCAGATATAATTTACCTGTAAATTGTTTTAGTAACATTTCCATAATTTAATTATTGAAAATGAGAAATTGTGACTTGATTGAGGATACACTTGCATAATTCATGCATAATTCAGTGGCAGAGAATACTTAGAGGTACAGTACCAGTCTTTAAAGTCCTAAATTATAACTGCATTTGCATCACCTTCCTTAAGAGAATCACTTCAATGTTTCTAATATATACGATATACCTACCCAGCAACACACCATCGTGTGTGCAAATTAAAGCAGTGATCTATAATATCTGTGACTTAGCTATAATAACTGACAAGTCTGAGATTTCAGCAGTTTTAGAAAAAAAAAATCATACCATGGCCAACAGTCACGGTCAAACAGAATAAACTGTAATAAAAAGTAAGTAAATAAATAAATAAATTTCATAGAGGAACAGAAGGCTTCTCTCAGATTACAAAGACCCACCACCCCACCCCACCCCCCTTAACCACTTCGACTGTCCATCTGTCAGCATAAAGAACAATAAGAAAGAAATGGACTGGCCTTACTGTTACTCCACATCGCATTAAAATTAGTGCCACCAAACTAGCTAGCATGTTCGAGGTCCTCTCAGGGTCCTCCACCTAATGGCACAGATCCATAACAGCTCCTCTTCCGGACAACTACGTTACATCAAAAGTAACTTAACAGTAACTTATGTCTTGTGCCATAAAACACGTTTCTCACAAATTCACCATATAACGTTAGTTCAACGTGTATATATTTTATACAAAGTTTACTGAACTGGGCTAATTAGACAATGTCATTGATATTCATTTTTTTTAATACAGTCACCTTTCAAATTTCAAACTCAACACCAACTATCTCTGCATATTTAATTGACCACTTTGGTTGCTATGCCAACCGATGTGCAAATTCTGAGAATAGACTTGAGAACTTGAGTGTAGTGACCCAAATACTGCATGCCAACTGATGTAACTAGATAAATGTGAATGAGACACATTACAAGAATTTAATATGGGGACATTAGGAATTATATCTTAACAAGCCCATAGCAAGGCCATAGCAAGAGATAAATACATACAGTGGTGCTTGTGTGTAAATTTCCAAACATTGTTCAATCACTTTTGAAAAGATAAACACAGGATTTCACGATATAAAATTTCAGCAATGCTGTTGCTTGCATAACATACTCTTTGGCTTCAGATATCAAACACAAAATTCTAAAAATATTTTACAATAGTTTGATAAATAATATTATACCTTATTGGTTGTACTGGGCCCTACAGTATAATAAGGTTTAAGGTTTACAGTATAATTAGGATTAGGGCAGACATAAAAAACAGAACATCTTTTACTTATTTATTAGTGTAAAATAGCAATAGGGGAATACAGGAAGGAAGAGGAACTCACAATTTAGGTGTAGTAGTAATTATAATAATGTGATATGATTACTTTATTTGTTACTACCAACAGAAATACGCAGAAATACGTCAGAACGTCACTTAAGTAAGAATTTAAGGATGATTCTTTAAAACTGCAGCTCTCACAAGCGAGGAAAATGAGCTGGACTCCAAGGAAACACTATAAAAAAGAAACTTAAAATGACTGTCTGGGACACAAAAAGCTGGAAAAAAGCACTAGTACCCCTGTTTGTGTTTGTTTATTTTATACAATATGTTCCAAATCTGGGTGACTTCATCGTTTTAGCTTTTGTGGTACTACTCTCCCCCATACCTAAATCACTAATTTATTAAAATAATACTGTAATACTCATTTAACTCCCATGTAAAGGTTTGAAGGTGAACCAGTGTACTCTGCCCGAAATAGGGTTACACAGACCCAGCCTTTGAAGCAGGCATGGAGGTGTTATTCACCAGTGAGCTTCTGGAGGTTGGGCCATCCATGTACTATCAGCTAGACTCACCCAAAAATGACAATGTGGATCCATTTTTCAAGCTCAGCAACCACATAATGAAAGGTGAGGGTCAAGTATAGTGCCATCTGGAAGACAGGCTTGAACAGAAACAAATCAGATGGATTAACCTTCAGCAATGGACACTGACTTGAGAACATGGGATGTTACTTCCCTGGCTGAGAAGGTGCCTGCACTCCTGTGATAGAGTCAGACTTACCTCCATGTACACTGTGAGGTCTGGAACTATGCTCAAATACAGAGATGTTCATCACCATATATGGTACCACAGCACACCAGGCTAAAGGGTAATGATTATTGTTCTTTTGTTTGACTTAAGGCTGTGTGTGTGGCCGAGGAGAAGCCAGGTACCAACTAATAAAGCAATTGACACTTGGAGGTTAGTTGAATTTGGTGCATGAGGAGAAATTAATTTGCCGGTACGACCCAGGCAAGCAGTCCAGATTTTTTGGGAATGTCTGGCTGAAGCTTCTGTGTGAGTAGATTTCATGATAAACTGATAAAATTTCCTTTGTGTTGAATGTGAGAACATTGAGGCTAAAGAGCTCGCATTCAAGGCCTTGGTAACTGTAGAAGCAGCAAAGATCTGTTGCCAGAAGATGGTTGTGGCCGTCACAACAACAACCTTGGTGGACAGCTGTAGTGAACGAAGCTGTCAAGATGATGAAGGAGGACTCTAGGGCAGTGCATACTCGGGGACTAGAGAGGCTGCAGTAAAGGTAGTCACAGAAGAGAAAAGGACTGAAGATATTGCTGAGTAGTGCAAAGAACCTTTTGAGAAATTCCTCAAAACCTAGTGAATGCTTTCTCTCTCCATCTACCACTGTTGGAAACTTATGGAATGAGAGTCTGTCACTGCAGCTCCAGAGATGCTGAAAACATTGGATGTTGTTGGGGTGACATGGTCGAAGCACCTCTTCAGTGTTGCACAGAGGACAGGTGAAATATCTCTGTGCTATTTTTAAAAAACAAGTGCCAGAGGGTGTGTTCCAAATATAGGGGGATCCTAGCTTCCCCGGGAAGGGTTATGCTAGGGTACTGAAGAGGAGATTTCACCGGATGGTTGAACCTATGATTCAGGAGAAAGAATGTAGATTCTGGCCTGGCCATGAAAGAGAAGACCACCGCTTCTCCCTTGTATATCAGTTTGAGGGTTCATGGGAAAATGCTAATGCAGCCTACATGTGCTTTGTGGTGATTTATGGATGTATGAGAATAGGGCTTTTACTGCTGCAAGTGCTGCAGGATTATGGGGCACCAGCACTGTTGCAGCATGTGATTTGGTACCAATATAAATACGTTGTGCCTGCATCCTTCACACAAAATTGAAGCCATTTAGGGTGGGTGTTGGCCTCTGGCAAGGCTGTCTCCACTCCTGCTTGTTTCCTTTTTTTCATGAATAGGATATCAAGATGCAATCATGGTTGGAAGGGCATTCACACCTCCAAATCCAAGGCCATGGTACTTTCTTAGAAAAAAAGTGAACAGCCTCTTTCAGGAAGCTGGATCAACGTCCCTATCCTCACCTATGGATACGAGTTGTCTGTAATGGCTGAAAAAACAAGGTTGAGAGTATAAGTGGTCAAAATGAGGTTTCTATGCAGGATTACTGAACTCAGAGACACCTCAAAATAGAGCCACACATCCCTTATATTTAGGGAAGTCAGCTGAGGTGGTGAAAGTGTCTTGCATGGATGACACCTGGGTTGCTCCCAGAGGAGCTGTTCTGGGTATGTCCCACTAGGTGGAGGACCTGGGGAGGACTCAAAACAAGCTATTGCTAGCTTGGAAGCATTTAGGAATCCCCCTCAGAACAAGCTGAAGTCTCTTGCCATGGAACAGAGATCTTATCTGACCTGCTTGGTATGCTGCTATTGCCATCTTCACGAGGAAACAAGATGAAAATATTATGATGATGAGGACTTCGAGCTTAAAAACTGCATGGGTAGTTATGCTGCAGTTACAAATTCAAGCCTCAAGCCAAGTTATTATATTATCATGTTATATATTATTAAATCTTACATAAGTATCTCATATTACCTAAAGTTCAAAATCCATTGTAGTAAGCAAAATCTTAATTATATACTGCTATAATTAAATGAATAACAAGCATTTGTTATGTTATTTTAAGTTCAAGCATATTAACATACTGGATGTGAAAACACATGGTCAATCATTTAATACAAAAATAAACATTAGCTTCCTCAGAAACATGGCCAGTTTCATTTAATTTTATTAACAGTATTACTAATGTTTTATTCTACCTCTCCTGTGCTTCTGTTCAGAAGTTCACAATAAGCCTTCAGAATCACTCAGTATGCTTATGAAAGAATTATAGAGATATAAAAGATATATAGAGAGAAAAGTCTACAATCTGTTGAGGATTAATTAACACTTTAGCAACACCAAGAAAACTTCTCAAGGGAAATAATAGTACTAGTGTAACAAATTCTTTACACTGACAATGGTAAGTGTGAAAGAGTGGGACTGATTATTATACAGCTTACGTCATAAAAAAGTCTTTAGTAATCATTGTCACATGGACAAAAATACCGCCCCAACTGCCCCGCCCCCCGCAGAATAACACACACCCAGAAGTATTTTTGCTTCATAACACCGCAAACGTCAATGTAAGGTGGAAATTGTGTTGTAATGCGTTCCACCATGTTTCCAACCACATCTGACTTGAAGGCAGGATATTCTGGATGTCAGCTGTGATTTATCATTTATGTCTGAACGTGGTACCAGCGCAGATCAGTACAATAACGACGGCTAAAAATGCTCGTAAACGAAGGTCTGTGTTAACACCAGCGACTGTGTTAGAAAAATAAGAATGAGAAATTCTTCATATACTGCGATATTACGCGTAAAAATACATATTTGCATATTTTATAGCATATTCAGATTTATAATTGTCGGTAGTATAGACGAAAAGGCTTCCTGTCACAAAAAAAAACGTTTTGTAATACACACGAAAAAGCCTGCTCGAACGAACTAAATGGCAGTTGAAAATTATCCCTTCGAATTAAAACTGCATTTCCAATATCTCAAAAACCATACGTTGTAACATCACACGAAAATAGAAAATACATTAAGAATTAAGAACCTAAACATTTTCATGGATCATTCCCTGCCGATACTACTGAAATTCTTATATTTCAGTCTTCAAAGCATGATTTGGCTATAAATAAAGACCCCGATATTTATGCGATAGGTACTATGATTCTGATATTCCATCTCATTCTATTGCATCCTTACACTGTTTTTAGTTTGAATATTTATTAGTATCACCCAATAGATGTTTACATTCAGAAGTGAAATATCACGCAATTTCTTTATTCTTTAAACAAGCTCGTATAACATTACCTTTTGAGGTCTGTCCCTCATCCATGTCTTCTTCCATGCTGGCTTGTTTTGATTTACAGCTGATACACAAAATTCGGCAAATCTGACAATTATAACCTAATTGTATCTTCCTCTAGAAGCGGTGGTGAAGAATGCCCCCAGACCGTAGTGTGGAGACCCGCTCGCTCCCCACGCCGCTTTCAGCGCGTTAACAGTGATTTTATTATAAATCACTCTTCTTCCATGAACGTTAGCAGTTTCTCTTCTCAATGCGACCACAGTAAGTCACACTGAAAGGAGCCTCGGCAGATTGCTGCCGTTTGCTCAGGACCAGAGCTTGTGCAGGATTTTTTATTATATTTTTTTGTATTACTTTAAAAAAGCCGAAATAAGGGTTTCTGTTGCAGTGGAATGCTTTGCACAAAAATCAGCTCCTTGCACCGAAAAACAGAGGGGTGTATCTTAGAAAAATAGTGCCCACAAAAATATATTCCCCCTCTTTCTGCTATAATGGAAAAACCCAGCGGTCGGAACCTATGCTGTTTTCTGTTGCCTAAAATTAATCTCAAAGGCAGGGAATAAAATTATTTCCTGAGAAAGATGGGAAAAAAAGATTTTCACATGAATTCATAGTATGTTGAACTTAGTGTCACATAAAATATTGTTTCTTCTTTTACACTTTCCTCCTTTTTAAATCTAAAACACTATGAAAAACGGGTTATTAACTATCTGAAGTACATTTAGTTGATGGAGATTCAGAAGTGGGAAGTCCATCTCATCTTCCACACTGACAACATGGGGAAAATGTAACTGTAACAGCACTAATACAACCCAAAAGCCCGTGACAGAATTGAATACACTTTGCAAACAATTGTCTATCATGTTTTACTGCAATTAGAATAAAAACAAGAATAGATTAAGCAGCATATATTCTGCCAGTTTTGTGAATCCTGGTTAATGCTACTTGTATAACATGTTAACAAGATAAATGCCTACGTTTGCTATGACATTGTATCTCTCTCCCATGTGATCAGGGGTAAATCCCCTGAATTGAGTGGTGCCTCACATCACCAGGGCTGGGAGTTTGAATCCCGCATGCACAGTCTGTGTGTGGAGTTTGCATGTTCTCTCCCTGTTGCATGGGGTTACTTAAAATACTTTGGTTTCCTCCTGCAGTTCAAGAGCGCCTTATTCAGTGTTGTGTCCGACTCGACCACAGGCTCTGTTCTGCTAACGCAAAGCGACAAGCGCGAGGCGCAACGAAAAGTTATGGGCGTGTCCAAATCCATTTTGCTATTTACGGCAGAAAATAACAGACTTTGCGCCAGCGCAAGTCGCAGAAAGGTTGTCCTAAATCTCTTAATTATTCAGAGGCGTGTTTTGGGCGAAACATGCAATATACCAACCAGAATGGCACATCACCTCACCTTTAAAAGGCAGAGGCACATGAGCTACGGCCGATTCCTATTATAATGGCATGTTTACCTGGCAAATCAGACAGTCTTTCGGCCAAGGAAACGGACCTGCATTAGCACATCATTTACGGGAGCACCAGTGTTCCATTTACAGTGGAATGCGCTTATAGTAATCACAATTATAGTGCTTAACCGCTTATATGGATCAAAAAGCTTGGGACAAAATCATTCCTGCACAAATACTGTTGAAATAATTTGCTTATAGTAATGGAGCAGTCCATTTTCCAGTGTTATTTATAATGGTGAGAGTTAGTTATATTGGTGAGACCCAGTCCGTTACCGGAGATGGGTAGCTAAGTCCTAGTCCGGAAAAACACATGAATCAGAATTCAAACACCATAATTCGAAGACAAACACCTAAAATAATTTATTTAAAATGACTATCAACTTGGTAATAAACTTTTACAATTAAGAAATAACTGATTTGTCAAACACAATGGTGACAGAAATACAACCCGAATGCATCCTATAGCAATCTTTAATTTCATCATAACATGACTGTATCCTGCTGAACACATTTAAAATTGGTTCTGGAACCAAAGAATATGCATATACAACAACACGGGGCTTTTTTATATTTAGCAAACTATTATCAATTTTTTAATATTTCCTTAAAAGTGCACACTATACTGTAGAAAAAGATAAAGCAATGTCCAGTGGTAGATCTACTAGGTCACTGTTTTTCAATCCTGCTTCTGGAGTACCACCTGCCAGAAAGTTTTCGGTCAACCCTGCTTACAACCTGCCGCCCTCATTATTAGGCCATTAAGAAACACCTGATGCTATAGAGATCAGGCTGGAGTGAAAACGTCCTGGCAGGTAGTATGTACTTGAGAAGCAGGATTGGGAAACACTGTACTATGTAACATACTATGCATGGCACTGTATCTATGATTATTGGGAGTCTACACACTAAAATGTAACACACTATGCATGGTGTCTGTGATTATTGGGAGTCTCCACACTACAGTGTAACACACTATGCATGGTATCTATGATTATTGGGAGTCTCCATACTCCAACGATGACAAATTTTTTTTAAGAAACAGAAGTGCTGTGAGCATTTTATGGCTTAAACATGCAAGACTGATGCATTTGTCTGAGTGGAGACCAAAGTGGGCGATTTGAAAAAGAGAATTTCCTACATTATTAATGTAAAGTACAACAATAATCGTTATCACAAAAAGTCAGTCAGCTAGATGGGTAGCTATCTCCAGATTACCATGTCAAACCAATTTTAGCTGGACTCTTAGCTAGTCATTACCTCTTGCCAAAGTGAGTATACTAGCCGCCCGTACTTGTCTTCATGTTTCCTTTCCAGAAGTCAGTAGAAAGTAGGAGGTATGCCAAAATCCTCAGTAATCACTGATTTGCAATATTTGCACTCTGCCATGTGCTTCTTTTTACTGGACGTCTTGCACAGAAACTCCTTATGGTTTATGTATGTTAAACATATAATTGCTGCCTTTGCAGACATGGATGTGAGTTAACTGCATGGGTTCATGTCTGATTTTGGTCACAAAATGTTGAAGCTAATATAAGAAATTTGGGGTGTACCAAAGCTGGATACAGGCTGCAGATATACGCTCTGAACTACACTTAAAAAATGTGTTCAGGTCCAAATAAAGACCAGTTAAAGTTCACTCGAGTGCGTCATAAGACTTAATCCATTCATAAGTGGACTCGATCTCCGGTCACATTTTAAATGTTAGAGTCAAGGGTTTACATCCAGTTTCAACATTATTAGGGACCAAATCAGCCCTGGATCCCCACCCCCACCCCCCAAAACACACATGGTACTCCACAATATTGGTTGGAACGTGTCCCTGTTGTTCCTATCCAAATCCATGCCATTGGTTGGAGTTCATCAACAGTCTTGATTTTTTTTCTAGAGTGTTTAGCTTGCAGCAGCATCCCAGTCCAGGATTTCTGGTCCAGAAGTTTTCCAGGCTGCAGTTGTGGTGCCTGTGTCCAGTCCTGGTAAACTTATTTAGTGCTCTTTAATATTCTTGGAGCTCAGAGCCTGGTTCTCCACACTGGCATCTGCAATGGGGTGAAAGGTTAAAGTTATCAAGACTTTTAGTTAGTTTTGTATCCCTGCTGATAAATAAATATATACACTATGAAAATGTTACTTACAGTAGACTTCTACATAGACTTACCATCACAAATATGCCCTAAAAATAATTCTTTACATTTAACTAGTCGTGGAAGTATTTTAAGGATTTTAGGATAACCATCCATCAAACATAAAAATATATAAATTCCTATACGTGAAATACACAAATAAAGTCATTCATATGTATCTTTGGTTTAGAAACATTTAAGTTCAGTTACTCAGCTGATGCTTACAATTAATTTATTCAACATTTATTTAGCTGGATATTATAATGAATATACTCATCACAGAATCAAAACTGGAACTTTGGATGAGTACAATGTCCTTAACCACCATTTATGAAGACAAAGAAATATTGAAGAGTCTGACATCACAGCGCAAAACTGTTTTGGAGAGGTGGTAGTGATGCACAAACCATGCTGCATTTACTTTTCACTTTTGCTGTGTTGCTTTTGGTCTTTTGATTAATCCCTGAGTTTTAGCCACTTTTAGCCACCTGTTCTAAGGGAGCCTGCAGGCTCTGATACAGAGCACAGGAGACAAAACGGGGGCATACCCTGGTCAGAATGCCAGTCCATCACTGGACACATTACCACGTGCCTTTGCACTGTGGGGGGAAATGGGACCAATCAAAGGAAATCTGCAGGAATGGTACCCCCGTGGGTAACATTGTTGCTTCACACATCCAGGGCTAGGTGCAGACAGAGCTGCTGCTCTGTCTCTGCAGAGTTTGCATGTTCTCCCTGGCTCATGCTGCTGTCCTCCCGCAGTCCGGCGACATGCAGTTAGGCTAATTGGTACCTCTAAACTACCCATAGTGAGTAAGTGCCCTGTGATGGACTAGTGTCCCATCCAGGCTGGACCCCAGCCTTGTGCACTGTGCTGCCTGGGTCAGGCCCTTGCAAGCCAGACCAGGATAAGAATATTAATACTGAATTAAATGTTACAGCACTTTGATTCTGGTAGGGTTGCAGGTAAGTTCACAGAACATAGCTTTAACTAAGAAAAGTAGTTTCCCATTTTTTGTGTATATGTTTAGGTGCATTATATGGGGAGAAACTATTTTTTGCTCATTTTAACATGTTTTAATTGTAACCTGATATATAAACAACTCAAAATGAAAAAGTAAACATATAAAGTAACTAACTTTATGAAGGTTAACTAATTACATTTTTTTTTTTTTTCCCGAGACATACATTTTAGTATCATAATTACTATTGAACAGATTGTTCAACTTAACACAAAGCATTGCTGGATCTTCATGGGTACCAGGATTGTTACCATGGCAACCAATTCAGGGAGCCGCTGTTTTGCAAAAGCCGATGGCAGTGAACCTCACAAAATTACATTTCATTTTTTTTTTCACTGCACAATAATCATATGACCATTACCATCAATGATTGCCAAATTATATTACATAATGCAACGTGCATTTCAATAAAAATACATATATATCAGAAATGGAATGCAATGTATCATGAGACTGTACCAATCAGCCATCTGGACTGTTTTCTCTAAGACCAGATTGTGGAGAATGTTGAATGGTCACTCATTACATTTCATGTTGTCTATTTTTGTTGTTAAAAAGTCACACCCTAAAAGGTGACTTCCATCCAAGGAAATAATCTTTTATTAGCAAAAAATAATATATATGTATTAGATATATTCATAAATTCTATTATGAAGCTTTTTTCAGTTTAAAAGAGGTTTACAAAATAATTATTAGAAAAATTAGTTTTATGAGTATTCATTTTGTAGTGTCAAATTTACTGAACGTTTTAGTAAATGGAAGTTAACATACAAATGAAATCCAGCAGCGCCATCTGTTGATACATATCTGTCATAGCTATATGTATTCCGAGCTATGGAAATGCATAACATGAAATTGTGCATTTCCAAAATTTAGGAAGATGCAAGCTACACCCCTAGAAATGTTTCTAAATTCCCCACAAAAAAAATCTAGTCAGACAAAGCAAAATACCCAAGGTAAAATTTGGTTAAAATGTAACCAAATATAAGACTCTCTTAGGCTAATTCATGATGATGATGATAATCCTAATGTAATCACTTGTTTGGAACAGACAGCTCTTGAGGAAAATCCATTTCAGGAAAATACTGAAAGGGCACGTATAAAATTTTAAGATTTCCTGCACTTCATGCTTAGCACCAAACCTCAACCATTTCTGGTGTGTTTGTACATACAGGCAACAAAGTGTTCCGATTGAGCTGCAAGTGAGTTCTGAGTGAGCTGCGAGTGAGTTGTGAGAGTACGAGAGCTGCAAGTCTTGGGATAGGCAGTCAGGTTCCAAGGCTTGCTGTGCCGATTATTGCTAACATTTTGTACATGTACAATCTACCGTGTTCTATTTGACCCCAAATACCTGGAAAAGGCCACAAAACAAATGGCCCTATAAACATGCCCCTTACATTCCTGCAAGCCTAACCGAGTTTAATCTTTTTTTCCTATCCAGCCTCTTTTTGATATCCACCGAATCAGCATTGTGAGCTACAGAATGTAGCTACAGTTATAATACAAAAAACAGGCAGGCAGAAGTATACTGAAATGACTACACTGTAATATATGACAGGAATTGACCGTGACTTGATGGCAATTAATAATAGTTTTACAATTTGTAAATAAATACAAATACACACCAAGCAAAATGTACAAAATGAAACATTCTACTGAGGGAGAATATACACAGAATATATGTGACTTTTCCATCAACATTACTGAAACATAAAGCTGCAAAAATATACAGTAGATATACCTTTCTAAATACTCAACCCATAGTTATGCCCTTGGATTTACTAACTAAAATCACATTTGAAGGCTTTACGATGACTTTAAGATAATTCGGTTCCATCACCTGTCAACCATGTGACAGAACCAAATGGATGTCTGGGATGACAATTATTTTCATAGTATTAACTTCACCTGTTTCCAGGGTATATCAGGTACTGTGAAACCTCTTAATAATATCCAAAGAAACAGCCAGGAAACTAGAAGGAATGCCAAAAATGTGAAGTAGGTACTAAAACCCCGAGACTGTACTGTAATAAATTTGCAATTTATTGTAATCTATACAGAGAAACGCTGACTTGACACTGTGAAATAGGCTACTTCTCGCTCAGCACTAGATGGACCCAGCTGTCCATGATAAAATGGCATTTTGAAAAATGAGCAGATATGAAAGCAAACAATGTTTCAAAATAAACTGTTTTCAAAATATTTTCTACACATTCCATTCCCATCTTACACATTTAAATTTAGAGGAATTTAAAACTGTGGAAATCATACTTGTACAAATAATTAATAGCAATAATTAAGTAAGGAGTTAGAAAATGGATAACTGGCACTACATTTCTGTTATCTCCATAAAAAAAATGCAGAATTTGAGCTAATTAACTTACAGAGTAAATATGAGAATATTTCTGTAATTCTGCATTGCAAGTGGATCGTGTCGAATATTCAGCTCATCATAAATTACTTCCATAGAGTCCTTTTCAGCCAATGCTGAATAGCCAGATTTTTAATATGGCTGTCACAACTCAATCACCTTGAACTGAACACTAGATGCACTTCTTGTGAAGGACGACAAGCCTGAAAGGGGGGATGGTGCCATTACAAGTATGTGTCTGAATAGAAACAAGACAGGAAAGCAAGCAATCCAGCGCTGATGGCTGGCACCTCATGAGCAGAGAGTTACTGGTTCAAATTCCATAAGGAGCCCTGTTGTGATATCTTGGGGTAGGGCACTTATTGTGTATGTATAGATGCATGTGGTTATTACATAAACAAATGAAAAACTAGATAAAACGCCATTTCAATTGTCAAATCATCATAAAGACAAGCTATTTTGTGTTTATGATGCTTATGATGCATGTTTCTGTATTTAAAACTTACCTGAAAAATTTGTTTGAAATGTATAGAATATTATTGCAGTATTATTGAATCATACAATATTATTTTGCATGAATATGATATCATTCTGGTCCTCTACTTGAGACAACCATTGGGCACATTTCTGCACTAATGGTGTCTGCATTGACATATAGGTATAATGCACAAAGACTACATGCAGACAATTTATATTATAATTTTTGTAATTATTTTCTCCCAAGTGGCTTTAACGTTATTTGTTTGAGTTCACAGATCACCACAAGATTAGCATGGCACGAGTTATGTAGTGATGTTATCATCATCAGTGAAGGAATCTAGGAAGGAATCTGGCCCACAGATTGTTACTGTGACTTTCTCGCTATCGATTACAATATGAATGCTTAATACTGTAAAATCTGTGACGTTAAGTGGGATGGCAAATGTGAAAAGTGAGCTTACTTTGGATTTGCAGTCTGCTATCTGAAGGAATGTCTTCCCATTTTTCAGATGGCGGTGGCAGCCTGACAGCCAGCTCTCCCAGAGTTGGCTTTATATTGAAGCGCTCTTTTCGGAAGAAGGACAGCCAGTCAGATTGCTGCACGGGAATCCCTGAGCTTCCAAACTGACAATTCAAATCATCTCTATAGAATCAGATTCTCTCTCTCTCTCTCCCTCTATATATATATATGTACATTTTATTCTTGCAAAAAACTGATGTTAGCTGCTTTAAAATATAATATAAGAATATGATGATAATATTCTTAGATATTTTTCCAGATAAATTTTGCAATGTGACATGAGCTATTATCTCATTTTTGCCTATAACTGAACAAATCAGTTTCGTTAAACATTGAGAAATTGCAAACTGTAGCTAACTGTAAATCAAATGAATCTATTTGTGTAAATTAAGTGAATCTATTTTCAACAATGAAATTGCAGGCTAAATGATATATACTAACCACAACCATATTTTATTACATGTTGTACTCAATCATCTTTATAATCATTTAGCAACAAAAATTGGACTTTTATCACAGCTGAATAAGTACAGTATGGCATTTCCCTACGGCAATATATTACTACAATCATAAATTGCAGTGTGTGTGTATACCTATATTATTATATTCATTTCTTTTTCTTGTGTTTATATAACCGACAATTAAATGTCTGCTGAGAATTTACCTGGGTTCTCCACTCGTTCAGCCTGCCTCTGCTGCAGGTGCATGCGAATGATCAGCATAACTTTTTGCCTGGTTTTATCGATACTGGGCTCAGCTATCACCTCGCTGAGACAGAGGTTGTTTTTAATTGCCCTGGAAGCTGTTGCTCGGGCAACCATAGGTAACATCTCTTGGTAACTGCGGTCAGTGAAGTCGGCCTCAGCATCCTGGAAACTTTTAATTCTGAGGGGAATAGTGTAGAGAAGAGCAGAATAAAACTTTTCATTGAAATTCAACACAAGTATTCCCATATCACGGACCTTGATGGTAAACACATACCTTCTGTTTGTCATAAGAACGTAAATCTCCTGGATCAAAATCTCAGCTGCTCTTGGTTTACAGTGAATGGTCCCCTCAATCACGTCCCTTGGCAACCTAACGCCCAGTTTTTGTAGTGACTTAAAATAAAGAATTTCAAACTTAAAAAATGCATCTCGATTAAATTAAGAGTTTAATCTGAGAATTTTTTTTTCTCACACAACCATTCTATTTAGTTGCTATATGTAATTGCAAATCTTCTCCACTTTAGAACCTTATAATAAGCAACAAGTTTTTTTTTTTTACCACTTTTTTTTTTAAGTTTTTTTTTTTACCACGGATATTGTATTTAAAAACATAGTCTACATTTCCGGTTAGCGGCATGAACCCTGTTCGCTGGCATCATAATGACACTCTCTGCGGAACCTAGTTGATTTTCCGTTATTTTGAGCCCGTTCAGATTATTACCTTTTCTATTTGAGTCCAGTTGCTGATTTTGGTGGGGAGTGAGGTCCCGTTGTCATAGGAATGGTTTTGGAAATCGTAGGGGTAATAGCAAGAGAACACCTCAGCCACCAGGTAACCATTGGAAAAGTCTCTACAGAAAAATCATCGTGCAAGATTAAAGCTATATGTATGAAATGAATGGTTTCCCCCCATTATCGAATTACTTATAAAAACAAATAGTTATAAGGCATGGCCATGATACACCAGAAGGAACGCCAAGGGGCCTACTTATAGTGAATTAGATCACCGAAAATGTGCCAGTACCATGTAAGCTTGGCTAACTTTTTTTTTTTTTAAGAAAGAGAGAACAAATGACTCATCAGCGCCTCGTCCTTTCGTGTGGCTTCTTACCTGCGGATATTTCTCGGGGTGGCAGACAAGCCGAGGCTCTGTAGCCACTTGAGGACTTCCCGAGGCAGCCCTGCCTTGCTGGGCGAGCGTGCATAGGCCATACCGAGCCAGGCGGGTACAAAACTACCAAAAAGTGGCATATAATTTACAAGGAGGGGGATTCGGCGGCGATTAACTGCGCAGCCTCTGCGAAAATCCAGTTTAGGCGATAGTAACGAAAAAGCGCAGCCGCGGATCCCTAGCGAAGCGCACTCGTTGTTTACGTCGCCATGGTAACAGCTCATCCTGCGTAAAGAGGGCAGGCGCCGTAAAGCTAAAAGCTGATCAAACGCACCTAAAGATGCGCAAACTCACAATTTAACATGACGACTAAACGAAACAATGAATAGATAAATAAAACAGAATGACCCTTCAAAAAAATATAAAAAGCAGAAAGAAATGTCCACGACGTTCTGTCTTGTATCTTTAGATGGGTACATACTGTTATTTTAATAATTTATATATATTTCTATCATAGCCAATTTTTGTTCTTCTTTGGTTTATTGTAAATATTCTAAGAACAACAAAAGACAGCAGCGGTTTTTTATGTTTAAATACATTTTTTTATGTTATGTCTAAATAACACCATATTAACTATTAAATGAAATACACAGAATTATATTGGGCATCAATATTTCTAGTAGCACTCATTTGTCACACAAATAAATCTATCTTTATTAACATGTCTACATGTTAGAGCAAACACCAAATGATGCATTCAAGCATTACTGAATGCCTCTGACAGTCTGCATATATTTTGATGCGCCAGCGTCAAAAAGCAGGAAATGCTGAACTTCCTCATCGATACTGTAAGAACCTCTTCAGGGTGCGGGGGAGGTGGAGCTGAGGGATGAGGTAGAGTCGGGAGCGTCCCATGCAGTTTCGGATGCTCAGGCGGCAGAGCTGACTCAGGGGGCGGGGCACAGCTGTGGGGGGGGTGGACAGTCATGTGTTACCAAACCCCTTCTCAAATAAGGTCCATTTCGCAGTACAGTTTTGACTTGCTGCTTTAAACAATTTACATTACAAATCATCCTATGTTGTGAATCCTTAATGCAACCAGCCCTTCTGGAGGAATGGGAAACAATAGGAACTGAGGCGCTTTATGTCATTAGAAAGATTTATGCTGGGGTGGTCATTCCGGTAATCCATGCATTTTCCACCAGTGTGTGGGCAATGATTCACCTTCATAAAGCAGGAGGAACCCTTCGGCCAAACTGCTAGGGGGGGCCACCTCCACTGGCCTCTTCATCTCGTGATTCTTCGCATTTACGTCGGCCCCAAACGCCAGCAGTTCTTTCACGATATCGGTGCAATCCTCCTGAGCGGCAGCATGCAGGGGAGTCTCGAGAAATCTACCTTTGTGCGCGTTTGCCCCTGTCAAAGAGGGAGGAAATGTGTATGAGTTCTAAATTCACCAAGAAGTGGTCACACAATAACCTCTACTCAATTCCCAATCGTGCGATAACAATGGTGGCAACTTTTCAAGCATACAGCAGAAGGCACATAGAAGCGTAGCCGTACCATCTGGACCATGCCCTGAAGCGTGCTGCATTCACGCTTTTAGATGATCCCTGTAAGTTTTTGTTTTCCACTAAATCTTACAGCAATTCAGGTGTTTGCTTGAGTATGCATACCTGCTAGCACTAGACAGAAAAATACTACTAAACCCTGTATATTAGTATCGCCAAGATCAGTCCTGTAGCTAGAAACAAATTTTGTTGGGGGTCTGGCAGCCATACCAATAGGTCTCTCGCATAGACTTCGATGACCTAGGGGGTACCCATCAGTAGATACACCAATTGGGATGGAGTCCCCCTCCATAGATTTCCCCAACCAGAGGGATAAATCACATTTAGCGTGGGGTTTATACTAATAGCTACTTTCACTACCATGCCTGACTGCCAACAAGAAAATTTGGAGGTGGACGGCTTTCAAAACCTTTTATTTTACTACCTGGCTATGTGCCTCGTCCAGATATAGTAATCACAATATATTATTATAGCATTAATACACAAAGTCCATTGCATTTGTATACTTTATTCAGTTTACTGCATGCTATTACAGAAGTTACCTGGTATACAGATTTGTATACTTCTGAAAGCAGAGTGTTTCCTCTGAAACCTTTCATGAGTCGAAGTGGCACAAAGCAAAGAAGGAAGGGATAGTGGTGGCTGTGCCCTTGTGAGTGAAAGGTTGATTGTTTGAATCCACGCCCATTGAAGTACACTGAGCAGAGTACTGTCTCCATGGTACGGAATTAGCTGCCCACTGTGATGTTAAATGTAGAGGGCACGTTTTGTGGTGTGTCGACAATTTTTCACTTCACTTTCAGCGTACATAAAATAGAAATAACGTATGTACAGTGTGATTTCACTTACCAGAATCAATACAGTCTTGCATCGCTTAACAACAGGGATATGTTCTAAGAAATGTGCCATTTGGCGACTTTGTCATTGTGAGAACATCACAGGGTGTACTTACACCCTATGCTATAGAGTATAAGCTAAATAATGATAAAAAGTACAGCACACTAAATACATCGACCAGTAGTAATTATTATTATCAATTATTATTAAATGGCCTCACCTCCATTTAGCAGTATCCTGACACACTGTAGCTCTTTGCAGATGCAGGCGACGTACAACGGCGTTCCCATGTGAGGAATGTCATAGTCAACATCAGCACCCCATGCTATAAGTGCTTCTAAAGTCGTATAACAGCCTGGGGTTGAAGACATTTCATACAGATATGTGAGATTTCTTTCAGGGCTTGAGGTCATGCGATGAATTTTCTTCTCCAGAAATTCATCTGTATCAACAGGTAACATAATAAAACTGCAAAAAAGGTGTCCAATTCATGTCATATACAACACAAAATAAAACAAGTGATGAATAAAATAAAAATAAAAACAATGTCAACACAATTTATTGAATTGCTGTTTCAATTAGCTTTCGCTGGGATAATGTAGCATGGAATACCTTTACTGGCAGCTGCATGTATAGGTGAAGGTTGGAATATACCAACTTGAAATTTTGCACCATGTTCCAGCAGTACCTCAGCACACCTCACACTGTCTGATGAGCAGGCATTAAATAGTGGTGTCACGCCGTCAATGGTGGTTACATTGACCTGAGAAATAACCCATAATGCAGTTCACAATACAGTATCTTTTTTCATAATACTATTATATGTGTTGCTACATCTCCTAAACCAGATTATTTCACTTTTTTGAGTCTCATATCATCAAAGGTTTGATGGGGCCTCTATATGAATTTATTATTCCACTGTGGTAGTCTCCCCCATTAATTACCCGGCTATTACTAATGCTCAGTTTAATTTGGCACATGACAGCCAAATGTATGTTTGTTGACCCTCGTCACATCTTGAACTTAGAAGACAAATCAAAACTCTTGTTTGAACAAGTGATGGACCTTGTTCTTTTAATAATATTCCATTTAAATTTACAAACAATTAAATAGGCTATTACTAAAAGGGCTTATTTAAAAAAAAATTGAAACTGAAAATGAAAGGTTTTCATTCTTTATATCAATAATAATGAAGTGTTTGATGGTCTGTCCTTGGTCTCATTCCGTGTTTGATGCGCGAAAATAAGCTACCATATTATTGAAAGGCACTTCAGACGTATTTAAATTGTGGCCAGTGCAGAATAATTGGTATATTATCCTGTAATCACTCATTACTGATTACCCATTCAAATTATCCAACACATAAACATGGTTTCTATTTGAATATTCTTTACTGACCTCAGTACCTACTTATTATATATGATTTTTCTATTCAGTCGCTTATTTATTTATTTTTTATTTGAAAGTAAAACAGTAATCAGTCTAGTGTCATCTCTTCTAGCTGATATAAATATAAATATAAATGTAAAAATAACTGCCCCCCAATCTCTATCACAAGACAGCAAATGCTCATCCATGGTAACAGAAACACATCAGCTCCTTCACATCTCCACAGCAGCACAAATTGAAAACAAACACACATATTATTACATATAAACACATACATTATTTGCAGAACTTACGTTGGCGCCTGCCTCAATGAGAGCTCTAGCACAAGCCACGTGATCCCTAAGGCTGGCCTCGTGTAAAGGGCTCACATGGTCGATGGTGAGCACATTCACGTTACAGCCCTATGGCGACAAGAATTACAGGTCTTTCTGTTAATACAGGATGAATATTCTTCCTTAACAATCAAGTGTTCAAAAATCAAATTATCTCAGATGGCAGCTTAACAGGAAGTTGGTCTCCCTGGCCCACCTGAGAAATAAGTGTCTTGACATTCAGGAGACGGCCCTGGGATGCAGCTTCATGTAGAGGGGACCGGTCTGCCCATGACCCTGTGCCAGAAAGAACATCCTCAATCTTTCCTGAAGAATGTAACCAAGGAGTGTTCTGAGAAGGAGCATTCTCATTAAGGTTCTAAGATACTGAGGTACTCTGCAGCCTGGTCGACAAAGTTTAACTTATTATTATTATAAAACATTAATCAATTTGTAAAAAATAACTCCAGAATTTCTCTTTAACACTACCATTGTGATTCTCTGTTTCAGTTATTCTACATAGTGGGAAATGTTTAAATACAAACATGGCAAACCACAAATGCAATTTTTCTTATACAATATTTAATCCAGTATGGGTCAGAACCAACAATGGTTGTGAGATTTGTTACCAGATACACACACTGCCTATGACTTCGGTAATGCATAGTGACTCAGATTCCAGCAGAACTGTGCAGTTTACACACCTTGGTCAATGTCCAGAATAACCGCTGATGCATTCCAGACATTAAGATCATCATCATCAGCATCACCGCCCTGTACGACCTTCATCTATAAGACTAATGACCGAGGAAAGAGCCTCTTCAAATAACTATCCTTCTATGGCTACTGCAGGTGAATATCTACTGTTGACTGATAATCTTAGACAAAGATTTATACAAATCATTATTTTTCATAATTAAAACATGGGGATTCTGATTGAATAGCATATTCAGCATTGCCTGAAATATGACATGCACCCAGGGGTGGGTGAAGTGTGTCTCTTTGCCAATTTGCTGTGACCTGATGTAAAACCATGCCAAAAAAAAGTGCAGCCTGTGTATCACTTGTGATGATTTTCAGCCAGAGTTTGTCATTTTTTCTCCGATGTGTCAGCAGAATAAATATGCTAAAATAGCTCACTTACGACATACTCTGTTGAATTGCTCCAAATCCCTCTACTGTCTACATTTTCAAAAAAAAATGTGTATACTTTACATATTTTCTAAGTATTACAGTCAGAGACGCAGAACGTCTATGTTACATTTTGACATATGACTAAAATATAAGTAAATCAATGTCTGACATCTGCAATATTTTATGGGCTGACTTGAAAATATTTCCTAAGGTGTTGTGTTTTCTGTGGTCTCCTTAAATAAATCATTGCATCACAGATCAGGGATCGCCACAGTAAACACAACAGAAGTTTATACTGTTTCAGGCTTGCTGTACTACGAAACATAGAATAACATATTGATGCGATGACTGCTATTGTTATTTTGCATTACATAATAAATATTTGATATGTTTACCTGTGTATAGTGTAAACCAAACACAGCCCTAGTTCTTACAAAAAATATATATTTAAAAAACTAAACAAAACATTGTGTATATTTTTACGTATTGTTAAAATGAAATCCAACACTACACAAGGGACACTCGAATTTAGTAGTGTAAAACTGACCTTGACCAGCTAAGTATCCCGGCAAGATCTGATGCAGGAAAACACGGTGCCGTTTCCCTGTCTGTTCTCTGACTGGCTGTTTTCCGCAGATGGGACTTTCGAAACAGTTTCATCAACTACTTTGTACCCTTGGCAGCGCACGCTCAGCCCTGGTCGCTTGCTGATTGGCTGGCTAACTGTTGCTGTTGAAGTGATCTACCGCTGATCACCGCACAGCTATGATGAAAGAGCTGAATATTAAAATCCAAGCAGAGCAGCTACTCGGGACAGGGAAGAATGTGACCCTGTTCTATTTATAATACAGGGTTAGAAACACTTTAACGTTTTCGAGACTCTTAACAGTGTGACTCAGGAAAGAACACTTACTTTAAAAAGTCCCGGATACTATTATTGTAAAATAAATACGTGCAACCAGTTAGTTTTAAACAGCTTAAAACAGCTTTTAAATAACTTTAAAAGCTTGCAACAAAAACAATAAAGCATAGTAATGGTGCTGGTAACCATATCATACACGTTTTAAACAAGCAATATTTCCTTACTGCGCTGTATTTAGTTTTGAGTATTTTTTCACAACCATTGTTTTTCTGCATATATTCAAAAATAAGCCATGATAGACTATTAGAATTAAAAATAAGTATATCTGGCGTATACACACAAACCTTGGCTATTTTAATCTACAACGTAAGACCTCTCCACATGAAATGTAAATACCAAAGTAATTCCTATTCTATTTAAATGAAAATGCATCAAGAAATACTTAGGTAAAGTTTGGTTTCATTTCTGCATCCAAATGTTTGTATACGGAGTAGATATACAAAGTGAGCGTGCCATTCTTGGGTTCTGCAAAGGGCAAATACATATATTTACTTTTTCTAGCTCTGTACGTATGGATGAATGCGAATTACTAGCAGGAAAATACCCCACGGGAGAGTAATTTATGAGGAAAGGGTGTTACAGTTGACTTACTGTGTCTCTGCCCCACATCATAGAACTCAGCAGAAATCCGCGCCGCCTCCTTGCGGTTCCCTTTAATAATGTAGAAGTGCGTGAGCAGATTGAGCGTTATTTTGCCAATGAGTTTACAGCAGAAGAGAGCGAGTATTGTTAAGTAAACACTGGACAGTCGTGCGGCGAAAGGCCTGCTGCTGTCCGGTAATTTAGCCACTGATCTCGTCATTTGTGCCGTGGAAATGGGACGGGTGTCGCGTGTGACCGTGCTGACGTCTGTCTGACAGCTGGGACCTGACGCTACTCTGCAGGGACGGCGGCACGCGCCAAAGACTAACAACTACTCTAGCCTTTATGATCTAGACAAAGTAACAGAATGGAACATAGATGCAGTATTTTATTTAAATGACAAAAACCTGAAGCTTTTTTTTATAGAATGCATATTTTATTCCATATTTCCAGCAATTTCTTTCCATAGTCTAGTTCCCAGAGAATAATGCAAAGGATAATACAAGAATCATGGAGAAATGTGTTAGTGCTGCTAATGTTTTATACGATTTAATTCGGGTATAGTGGTAACTAAGTTCAAAAAGCATTCAAAGTATACTAGCATTGTCTATTAGAAATTATTAATGAAAATGTCTAGTTCAATATATGTTAGTCGGCAAATAAATATTACTAGCAAGCAATCGTACTACGTAATACGAAATTTTACACGATATTCGCGTAGTCAGGCCTCAATACGTTCAATAAAAATCTGAAATGACCAACGTACACTATTCATTTAATCTAGACTTCTTAAATAGATGTACAACTGATATAACATTTTAGTTTGCTAGGTCAGCAGGATTTGCATGGCAGAACGGGTGTGTGGCTGGATGGTGCCTCATTCAAAAAGCCATAGCCACACTTTCCACATATATGACTCGTATTTTTGTGACTGTGACAGTAGAGGGCAGTGTTGCTTCAACTCTGAAGTAAAGAGCGAGTTTTGGCCATAAACTTACAGGGTAAACTACAGTAGACCTATATCGTGAAGATAGCTGGTTAGGTTCTTTTTAAAAGGAAAATTCAATTCATATTTACTTTATCTTACAAACGTGAACTAGAACTTAGGTCAATCAAAACCTGTCAATTAACTTTAGTTGTCTACTTTGAATTTAAATAGTAATTTGTCTTTTTTAACTTAGTAGCGATGTTGTTTGGTTCACATAACATTTCAGAAAAAGATAACGAATCCAAAATAATGTGGAGGCAAATCACTGTAACAAGGCTGTAATGTCTGTTACAGTTAGATATAATCAGGCAGTGTGAAGGTGCAATGGAATATAAGTAACGTGTCAGGCTCTGCTCAAAAAATCATGGCATAAAGTCAATAGTCACGTAGAGGGATGGAAAGCTGCAGTTGTGGACCTGGTGGTACCTCTGAATGAAGCGCTTAAACCGAGGTGCTCAAGCAAAATATCAAGCTGCATTCGGGGTTAGACCTGTCAGTCAATTTTGATGAAACCACAGGTTATGCAGAAAAATAATAAACGAATCATCTGTGATAATACCCAAACTGGATGCTGGACCAAAATGATATCAGAATTTTCTGGTTTAACATTTATACTGCCAGTACTAACTTTTCCACCTCAATTACCTTGTTTAATTTCTCCTAGATATTAAGATGCCTTGGTAGCCTATGTTGTTATTCAAGTTCAAATGAAAAAAATGATAACACAGAGACATGACTTGCTGGAACAATCTTCTCTAGAGTAATATAGTTGTTTTATGGTTGTATTCGTGGCATACTGGTGATTTGGCCGAGTTTTGCTTAAAATAGTTTAAGTTGTCCTTGACAGATGGTTTTATACATCTCTCTACTTCATATAGTGCTGACATTTAAGACGAGCACTAAGTTTTCTAACTTTAATGTTACCAAGGGCACCCAGCCTTGATCTCTTTAGAAAATTGACTGCCAAATAAATAACACAAAGTCCTTGCAATCATTACAATAACTTTTTTTTTCTACAATAGCATTTCACATTCACTCTGACTCGATTTCAATAAAAGAGATTAATTAAAAACTCTAATGGAAATTGACGAATGGAGAGATCTATTATTTACAGGTGTCTCTAGTAAGGAAATACAGGAATATTCATGGACTGCAGTTTTTCCCATTTTCATTGCCTTAGGCTATGATTGGCCTTTCCTGCATATGCTGTCTCATTGGCTATAAATATCTACCCTTATCCTTTGGTTGACTTTGTGGAAACAAGCCACCCTTCTGCAGAAAAGGCTGCATCACCTACAGCCAAATGGCTGCATTTTGTGTTACGACTACATACTCCATTGGCTCATATGGATATATGCAACAGTATAATTTTCATTAAAGATATGTCCTGCTTGTGCCACTTAAAATAAGACCAGTTGGAGAATTGCAATTATGGCAGAAATTTGTACGAGCTGCTACTAATTAAGGTCCATTTTACAGACGGGGTGTATTTGAGCTGCTGTCCTTTTTTCCTCCTGCTTCGTGAGCTGCTCATGTTAAAAATCGCTCCATTCTTTCCCTATTAAGTAGGTGTAGCTACAGCAGAAAAGGCCATGGCCAGCTATAAATATGCAGATACTACCAGTGAGGATCAGTGCATTTGCCCATTACAGACTTCATTGCTGGAGAATGTAGCTCCTCTGCTTCAGCACCTGTCTCAGTTTTAAGGAGCTGTTGCTCATATAGCAGAAATTCAGTTAATCCAGACTTATCCATCCATCCATCCATAACCAATGGATAGCCACTGTGGAGCCTATCCCAGGAAGCATTATTGAACTTCAAGCCGTTCCCAAGAAGTAAAGGGCGCAAGCCGGGGCACGTCCTGGATGGGATGTAATAAATAATAATGTAATAATAATAAAAAGATAAAATATATATATAAATTTTTGTAAATAAAAAAAGGAAAGCCAAGTGGCTACAAGGTAACAAGGTAAGCTTATTTTATTTTTGGTTGTATTTGACATTTTCTTCTTTCGCATATTATTGAAATTCAGGATGATGGAACATCTCGAAAAATCACGAGTGGCCCACAGGTGTGTGAGAATATCACCCACATATTTGTATAATGAATATAAAAGGCCAGATAAACAACACTCAATTCTCTTTCTGACATATAAAGTAAAGCAGGGTTACACCAGAAATGTTACCAAGAGAACAATGAAATGCTCAACGTTTTAGGTACGGGAGCTATTCCTTTTTATATATTGTTTTTATTGTTGAAACATGACGAAATAGTTGTGGTGGTAATGAGTGGGTTTCCTTGCAGTCATTTATAAAGTCATTTTAATTTACTTTTTAAATCTATCAAAATTCTGTACATGCAAGCTATACACATCACATAATTATGTTGTGTTAAAGGTGCTGCACAATACCACAATATTTTATTGATATGCAAAAATGAGAGAAGTAAATTACAGGAAAATAATAAACAACTAATCATCGTTTTGTGTTCACCGTACTTTTAGTATCCAGAGCAGTTCTAATAAAAAGCAAGTGAGCGGCAATGTTGCTGCTACCTCTGATCACCGCACAGCTATGATGAAAGAGCTGCCACAAAGTAGATATATGCTTAGTCCAAATTATCACAGAATACTCTATGTTCATTAATTTCTTCATTTTCCAGACAGCTTGTCCCAGGCGGGTGAAAACGACAGCAGCCAGAGAAAAGCAGTGCAGCGCGCAGTGAGCCCCTGCATCCACAGCGTGATTCGAACCCTAAACCCCGCTTTGTGATACAGCCCTGCATTATTAACTACAATGCGGGACCACAACACTTCCAGGAACTAGTCTAAGGCTTCCACGGTTAGACTAAAACTGTATGCACACCAAACCCTTCCAAACAAAAAAAAAAGAAAAATCCCAACACTATACAGAATAGTAAAATATGAATAAATTCGCAATTTTGACTGATACAAAATAACCGACTACCGGGTGACGCGCGCTGGGCTAGTGCGCATGCGCAGGGTGCTCACCCGTCCTGGCGGGTGTTTTGTAAGCAGACGCTTCCTGGTGGCGCTGGCGCCGTCCTTACTTCTGACTAGCTTTTTGTAACTTAAGCGATAAAGTTAGTGATTTGCGATGGTTGAGGGCCCGGGGTGCACATTAAATGGAGAAAACATCCGATCAAGAGTGCAGAAAGGACAAAAAGTTCAAGAGATTGTTGGAGACGCGAAAGCGGTCCCACCAGTAAGCAGCATTGAGATGAACTTTTAAGATATAATCTATACAGTTTGTGTGTTAGCAAGATAATTGCATCTTTTTTTAGCAGATTCTCGAACTGCAGACGAGCTCGGTTTTGCTGGTATATGTGGATCATGTCTTTGCATTAATGCATAACATAATATGAGTTATATTAAAGTATTTTTACTTAAATTAAGAAATGCGGGTAATACTTTATATGAGGGGGCACAAATACTATGTTATAATAGCTCAAGTTACTGCTGAAGTACAAATTATGAACACAACGTGATCAAATATAGTTGCTACCTGAGATAATAGATGCGTCACGATTCATCATCATGAACAAACATGAGATCAGTATTTCACCTCTTATTCATTATTTGTTCCTTCAGTAGTTCCTTAGTTGTTCCCAGAGGTGGTCCAGACCAAGATTTTCTTGCAACCAAAAATTTGAACATAGTCATAGTCACAGAGTACTCAGCTGGTTGGTTGAAACAAAACCTTGGGCTAGATTTTTACTTTCTGGACCTGAACTAACCCCCCTCTGGTGGTTCCATCAAGTTGATCCTTCAGTAGTTCACAAAGATTTACAGAATAAACAGATATAGGAACAAATACAGTAACTGCTTGAGATAAAACATCAGGATTCATTAATAATGAATTAACATGAGATCACTATGTAACTATGACTTAGTGATAGGTTAATTAATAAGTAAGAGTATAATGCTGAATTATTTGCACCTGGTCAAGTAAAGTGTTTCCAAAATATGTAAAAATATGGTGTACCTACTAGACCTCTCCGGATTTCAGTAAAGAAAATGACCTGAAGAACCTTATCCTGTACTATGAGGGATGAAACCCGGACTTACCAGCAGCTCCGCATTTCTGTTTCAGGGAGACGGCTCTCACCAAACGTCCTTCCAAATCTTCAGCGGCTGTCAATATGTCGGTGTGGATACCCTCGGAAAAGAGCTTTTCCTGTATTTCGGTCTGCGAGCTCTGAGGTACTCGTTTGATCCTAAAAGTTTTATTTAGTTTAAAAAGACATCAAAGCAAAAAGAATAAACCCCACAATCTCATT
The DNA here is from genome assembly GCA_026780765.1 of Petrocephalus schoutedeni. NCBI lineage: Eukaryota > Metazoa > Chordata > Actinopteri > Osteoglossiformes > Mormyridae > Petrocephalus > Petrocephalus schoutedeni. The sequence goes on from JAODKL010000017.1 coordinate 11,832,624, forward strand.
GTTACGTTAAACACACTGCTGTGTGTAATGCAGTACTGTGAGGCCGTCCACATTCAAGCTTTAGTGCTGCCTTCTTAACCTTTTTGCCCGCAACCGCTCATGTATTATAAACAAGTTTTAGTTCAAGTACATTCAAATTCTGAAAATATTATTATTACTGATTCTGCTAAATAGTTGGACCATTAGTGTATTAAAAAGCAAACTTAACACAGTGGTATATGTGTCACTGTGATGCAATCACCCCATCTTGCTCCAGAGTTCATTTTGGGATGAACGGTTCCATGAGGATCAACCCCAGTGGCAGGAAGGAAAGGAGCGGGAGGCTGCCTGCCCTGCAGATCAGTCTCACCAACGACCTCCTCTGCTTTTTTGACACCACTGTGGAAATCAGGTGGCAATTTTTTTTTTACACCCAAAACATGTCGCACAGAAGTTTTAACGAGTTTCTAAAAAGCTTGAGGTGCTTTGAAGTCAAAATTATGGCAGTATTGTTGGGACTATTCTATTCTGTCTTTTCATAAAGCTAATTAAAATGCACTTAATATATTTGTTTAACACATACAGAACATCCAGTAAATCAATTATTACTACTAGAAAATAAACTGAGTCATTTAACAAGGGTTACTGTACTTCCTCTTTTTCCTGAACTTTCCCTCTTTTTTGGGACCGAAAAATGCCCGGGATATCACTTAGCTTGTGACGCTTGCTCCCTACAGTCAGAATACTTTCTGTGTGCATATCATGTTGCTTAGACACCCCTCTTTGCATCCTGCCCCACTGTCCTTTTTTTTGCAAAGCAAAATATGGGCACCCCGGATTGTACAGTTTAAAATTGACATGTTGCTGTTATGTACTTTTTCTGCCAGTCCTGCAGCAGATTCGGTAACTACTTATGTTCTCTGCTCACTAATTCTGATTGCAGGCTCACGGATGAGTGTGAACAGAAAGTGAGGACCATGGAGAGCTTAGACATTTGTTCGCCCAAGTTTAGTTTCTCCAGAGCACTGGAGGTGTTGACGAGTCAGAGCAATCGCATGCTCTGTGATGTGCTGTTAGACCAGACTGTGCTCCCCGGGGTGGGAAACATTATAAAAAATGAGGCCTTATTCAACAGTGGTCTTCACCCTGCTAATAAGGTACCTGTTTATGTTTCAGACATGTTTGAAACACAGATTAACCCCGGTGGAATTCACCGTATTCACTTAGTGCCATTTTCAAAAGTCACAAGGCTCTCTGTTAATTATGACTGCAAATTATCTGTCCATAATTGTTTTGTATTTATGCTTTATTCGTATCTTGGTTTATGTTGCAGTTTAATTAGATTACCATTAAAGGTTCAAGTTCAAATAGCCGTAATTCTGAGTGCCACAACCCCACCATATTAACTGCAAATTAAAATATGTGACGTTTTCTCAGGTCAGCCAGTTGACAGATGGTCAGATCCGCCATCTGGTGAAGATGACTCGTGATTTTAGTCTGCTTTTTTACAAGGTACACAGCCTCACAAGTGACACCAAGTTCATTAAGCTAGTCACACGAAGTCCATCGCTCTACTCAGACAACGCCTGCAAAAAAATATGCTTATATTGTTTGTATTTCCATAAAACCATGATTAGGAGATTTAATTTAGCATTTTTTTTTTACCACCTTTACATTTTTATTGTTGAATATTATGCACCAGGCTGAATACCCAGGGGCTGATTTCTCTTTATTTTAATATAGTTAGATGTGCAAAGTCATTTGCAGTAGAAGGAAAATCGTGTTCTTGAGCTGACAGCAAAATTTCGCGTGCTGTGTCTCCCACTGCGTCTACAGCACCGCATGACAGCCTGAATACTGCTCATATGTGACATATGAAAATTGTGAATTCCACATCCGACGATCAGTTCTAAAAACATAATGTACTATGCTGTGTAGTTAATTTTAATGAATAGCATAAATGCTTCCAGTAAGTGATGTAACCTCACATAAATGTGAAATATAATAAGTGACCATCTCTGCTATTACTAAGTTCTAGTTATTTGCCTTGACATTATACTGTAGTAATAGTGAAGTTAAATTATTATTAAATATAATAATAATGCTGTGTTGTTTACTAAGTAGGAGAGTCAGGTAATGTGTATATTCCCTCCAGAAGAAGAACAGTATGACAATACTCATCAGGTTTCTGTTTGGGCCAGATAAAATATTTTAATTGACTGTGCCTAATTAGTGCATTTGCCTTATTACAGTAAAATGAGAATAATTTCATTTCCTAATTCACTTTTTCTTTCCAGTGCAATAAATCTGGATCCATTCTTCATAAACATTATAAGGTGTACAAGCGGGCCCAATGCGGTCAGTGCATGGCAAAGATCACCGTCTGTCGCCTTGGAGAGAATGGGAGGATGACATATTTTTGCCACAACTGTCAAAATGGGTCTTCCAGCCAGGTTACCGTTAGGTAAAAAACACTGCAGTCGCTTCTCCCTCCCTTATGTTATATACATTTTATTAAGGTAGTATTTAGAACGAATTTAGGGCTTATCTAGCACACTGCTAGGGCCTCTTTCCTTTGTGTAATGGGTAGGGTTTGTCCGGAGCTAAAAACTCATCCCCCATATGCAGATGAGGGAGACTGAAACTGGGAGATCACGACTGCGAATGTGCTGTCACGCTCTCGGCGCCGGATGCGAGCATTACCGGCCTCCTGTTTTTGTTGAGAGAGGCTTAAACGGGGTTTGATCGCAAAGCCCGGATTGCTTCGCTGGGCTGTTTTTAGAATTTTAATTTAACTCATTGCAAAATTCAGCAAAGCTGCCTCTGCTGTTTGTTTGCCATGTAAACCTAATGGCACGCCATATAAAAATTAAATATTTTTCGCAGAGAAAATACTCCCGACAGGCGTCTCGGGGTAGACAGTTTGTATTCCAGAGCGCACTGTAGACATATTATGTTATTGATAGGAGACTTTGAATTTTGGGGCTTGTGGTCATTAGGCATCAACATACTGTTTTATTCAACAGGAAAATATGCGACCAATATTGTTTTGCAAAGATGTCACCCAGGCGTATCATAACTATCGCTTGTACCTGTCTCCAAAGCAGACTTCCATGTAGGAGTTCATTAGTAGGCTGGGTTTCCAAAGCAGCCCTGGAACATAGTGAACACATGGCCCAGGAAGATGAGGAGTGGACATGCGAGCTGTGCACTCTGAAAAACCGGGCCGGTGCCGAGTCCTGTGCAGCCTGCCTGTCACCCCAGCCCAAGCGTAAGTGATGCTAATCCCCTCCACAACTTCATCACGCAGCCCTGACTACTGTCTGCCTCTGAGGCACTGACACTCGAGACCACTGCCCCCCATTCAGATTGGGAGACGGAGGGCTAGTCGTAAGTGATCCCACATTCTGATGTACCATGTGGACAAAGTTGTGGAAAGGCATCCTAAAGTGATTGTGTGATTTAAGCTGGACGGTAGTGAAGTGTGGCCTGGCAGGGTTTGAATCACGCTGCTGTGAATACAAATTAATTCCTCAGCTCTAATTCCTCCCCACTCTGTAGTTCCCAAAGAGGGGCCAAAAGAGGATTTTTCATTCTCCACCAGACATGTGATAAAGTACCCCTGCAATGCCTTTGCCAAGCCACGGGAGGACCTGAAAGTCAATCGCAAGGCTGCGTTCGGGACTTCGACTGTGATTTTTACAGATTGCGGTAAAAGAGAACCCTTGACGAGCTCAACTCATCCCTTTGGGAAAACCCATTTGAATGCTTTGGCAAACAGCAATATAAACAAGCATACCTTTGGTCAAGGGAAAGTAAGTCCCAGATGTTGTCCTGGTTCGTCGTGTAAAAGAAACTCTGAGGAATTGATGGTCTCCAGTCAACCGTGCAAGAAAATGAGAATTGATCACAAGTCTTCCTCTACTAACAAACCTCAAAGTGGAAATCATAACTTCACAAGGTACATGTATATTCGCTATTCATTTGTGCACTTGTGTAACGGAATGAAAAAAATAGTATAAAATGTGCTGATTAAAAGTGACACCTGCTAAATTATCACCCAGACAAACTATTTTGCAAACCAGTTGCTTCAAATATGACACTATAATATTCCCCATATGGGCCAATTAAAGGTGTATGTTAGGACTGATGTAATGGAAGAATGATTCAAATGGAGAAACGTTTCACGTTTTCATCATGACTGTGGTCAAGGAAGGAGCTGTCAGTAAATCGTTAGTTTGCTAGTACAGCATGCAAAAAAAATACACTAAATCGTTCGGTTCAGTTAATGGTAGAAATGGCACTGTAGTTAAAATATGCAGGTAGTCGCTAGTTGTGGGCCAGCGTATACGCCCCTGCATATTGTATCGTCGACAAGGTGAGTGCGTGCTGTGCATTTTAATGCAGAGTCCATGTGTCTTTAGCTTTAAAGCTCAGATGACGGGGACAGGTGTGGAGCCATTCTTTCCCAGCAGTCCTTGCTGCATCGCTCACCGGCGGCCTTGTGCTCTGCGGGTGGTCAGGAAGGATGGGGAGAATAAAGGCCGGCAGTTCTACGGCTGCGCTCTGCCACAGGAAGCGCGGTGCGATTACTTTGAGGTAAGGCTCCGAAGCGACCGTTCACCCTTCCTAAGGCCGTTAATGTGGACAAATGGTCTGTGGTCTTCCCCGGTTCTTGGTGGCTTCTCGCACGCTACAGGATGCATTGGATACTTTCTCACCATCACAGTAATTTCTGCAATTTTGTACTGAGTCAGGTTTTGTGTGCCTGTGAAATATGTACATACAATTAGAGTACAAAGTTAAATTGGCAAGAATGCATTGGGGATTGCCTTTTTTTTTTTTTCGCAGTGGGCTGATCTGCATTTTCCAACCTGCAACCACGGGAGACGCTGCCTCCTCAGAACGGTTCTGAAACTCGGACCCAATAACGGACGCCACTTCTACGCATGCCCCCTGGGAATGGGCAGACAGTGTGACTTCTTCCAGTGGGTCAAGTAGGAGCCGTAAAATTAAGGCAAAACAAGCTTGGCAGTTTCTCAGCTACACTATATACACGGACATTTTGAAGAATATATAACAAGTATGCATATTTCCAGATGTAACTTAATAAATCATTTTTAATAAAGCAATTTAAATAGAACTAGTAATGAAATGTAATCTGCTTTAAATATTTAGTGAGACAGTAGCACATTGTATTGTTTACAGCAAGAACATCAGTAGCAGAATTAGCATGCCTGCTTGTTCTGTTCTGTGTTGTAGTCTTACCCATCATAATCCTGAATATTACACGCTGGTATAAACATTTAAACAAACAGCATATTCATTTTCACTGTTTACCGTGGACATGTTTTAATTAGGAAAGATTCATTTACCATCCAATAAAAACGTACTCACTAAAGAAGAATTACATGGTCCGTACAGTGCAATTTCAAATTATGCCACTAAAAATGTAAACTTTAATTATCAAAAAAAAAAAAAAAAAACTGAAAAAAAAATTGAATTTAGGTAATGCTGGCAAGACATTTTTGAGTTTCACCACGCGATGATTGGGAGTCATTTCGATTACCTGTGCGTTCTGAATTTTTATAACTTAAAATTGAATGTTTACTTGATCCCAAACAAGTCGCTGTGTTCCAGGGTAGTTTTAAATACACTCCACTGCTCTTTGAACCGGAGCATTGGACTGCAGGTTGTACACCATGAACCGAAAAGTGGAAAATCCTGGTACTTTGTTGCATGCAGCACCTTCAAACAAAATGCAAATAAAACCTTGAGAAATAAAACCCTTTAATAGGTGAAATTTTAACTGTCATACTGACCATAATTGCCATGATATGGCAGATATGTGGGTTGGACTTTGGCCCCCTGCCAGAACACCAAGCGATAATGTCTATGATGTCTGTTTTCCCCCCAATTATTACATAAAGTCCTTAATACATTACTACGGTTCCAAGTCCATGTGTATCATCACAGTTTCTATTTATGTAACTAGTAAGAACAATAAATGTTATCAAAGTTTACACACCCAGGCAAAAATGACCAATTAATAGTTTAGCCAATAAGAATTGTTCATTAAAAAGTTCAAAAAGTGACTCATGTAATAACATCCTGATTTCTTATGTGCTTATTTAATAACGTATTGCTTTATCAGGATGTGAAATGCCTATAAATATAACCAAAAGGTGTTTTGAGCCTCGACACTTACCGTAACCGCCAGTTGTATTAGCACAGATGATTGCACCAAAGAACCCCGGGTAGTACCGTTTGATTCTTCTGATTGCCTCTTGACAGGCTGTGGTTGGATCTGCTCCTGCTCGCATTAATTCCACAGCAAGGTAACTGCACAAGCAGGAACATAACGGACTAAATCAAGTGCTCAGGTTATACCTGACTACATCATTGAAACATGGGCCCTATTTGCTCTGAGCTCCCAATATCGTTTGCTGTCTGAATTCCACAGTTGCTTTAACTGTACATCCCTAATTACTGTCTAAAGGCTGCTTCCATATTTCCTTCTGAAGTCTTCAGTAGATATTTTCATTATGCAACCAGTTAGATTTTTTTTTATATGGAGAGCAACCCTTCTGCACAAATTATGTATAAAAAAAAACACGTGATATCCTAAATTGGCTATGCTTGTCAGCTACTGGGTTACCAGAATCATTGAGATTTTCACTAGGAATGACAGGGCTGGATATTCACCACGAGTGGTGGAAACATGATCAGAGTCCTTTCCCCTTAATTGCCAGGAAAAACTTGAGCGAACCTCCAGCTGACAAGTACAGCCGTTCTGCCATTTGGGTAGTATTGCTATGCCTCACGTCAGTTAAGAAAATCCGTTTAAAATGGTCTTATCAGATCTATGTAACAAGCCCCGGGAACCTTGGGAGGAAGCGCATCATGACGTCGCCGTCTCCGGTGGCGGCGGCTCCTCCAGCGGTGCTGTCTGCAAAGGCCCCTGCTCCCGCGATCGGCGAATCCCCCACGCGGCTATTAGGAGGCAAGAGCGCGGAAATAAATCAGGCAACCGGACCCGCTTCAAATCTGATTGTAGGTGATGTGGGGTAAAGGAAATCAATACCACCAAAAAAAAGACATATCCCTGGAATTCTACTCGCTGAGCAGATGGCAGTAAATTACCATTTCGGGTTCTTTCCCCTCTTTAATCAAGTGTCTATGGAGAAATCTAAAAGGCAGCCCAAGTTGATGTTTTAAAATTTTTTTTTTTTTAAATAAGCAAGGTACATGTCGCACAAACAAGCCCGTCAATTTTGCCCGTTGGCCTTCAATTGTAAAAGTGAAAATGGCTTCATTAAATATTTACAGCCTCCCGGAACACAACAACGATTGTAAGGAAAAAATCGTAATAGGCATGCAGGTACTTTTCATAAACGGAGGATTAATACAAACCCTGGAACCTTGTGCTTTGCGCCGTTAGTTGATGTTCCGGCTGCTACGCTTCCGGTCTGATTAATCACGATCATACCTATGTCCAGAGAAATAAAGTTGGGCCATAGATGCAGGACTCACACACATACCTGGCAGAATTCTCAAGTGTTGGGGCGTCTAATAATCTACATTACATAGTTACGCAAACGCTATCAATTTGGCGTCAAATGCCATACCGATTTCATCTGTGTACGTCCTCAAATCCTTCAGTCGCCTTATTAATTCTGATATATTTATTCATCCTGATACAGGACATTTGCAAATAAATGTACATTTAAAATAACATGCGGGGAAAAATATTTAGGCTAACAGCTAATTAAAGTGGACTTTAATTTAATACAATCCAAATCAGCTATAGATAAAAGCAGAAGGGTCTTTATGCATTACATGCTTATACATGCACATTTGGCTTTACAGAATAGAAAATGTCTCAGATTAATGGGGAGGGCAACACATTAGGGCAAAGTATGGTACCGATGGTGTCATGTGCACGGATATCAAGGTGAGGAATGCTCCGTCTTTGATGCAAAACGGCACTGGATTTGTAAGGGCCGCATGAGGTCAAAGGATCCGGTAAAACATTCTGTTAAGATACAAACAAAAAAATGTTAAAAGGTGTGTTCATTTGGTCATTTCATCTTGTACTTAGAATATAGGACTGACAAGTGAGAGTGTTTGACACTTCAAAAATTGTCTTCAAGGTTTTCCAAAGTAAACAATTTAATGGGCTCTTATGTAAAACACTATTCACGGTTTACAATTACAGATTATAAGTGCATCACACCTGATTAAAAAGCATGCCAGACTGATAAAGAGAATGCTGCAGAAGATCAAGGATATATTTCAGGATACAAAGCAAGGCTCTCCACCTCAGCATTTCAGCCCATGAAGGTGCAATGTCCTAATTGCGTAATTTAGCCACAAAAACTGCAGAACTGCAAGACAGGACACCAATCATGTCTTACAGGAGCTGTCGGATTTATGGGGGGGGTTATTTCCCAGCACTAAATTTACTGAAATCTACTCAAAGATCACCTGGATAGTTTTAGGTAAATCTGCTGTTGTGGATTAATCAGAAATCCAATTACAAAAAGGTACCACTGTTTCCAAATTATTACTGTAAATAAATCAAATGAATGCTGAGACACAATAAAAACACAGGGAACCGCCAGCCCAGATCAGGCACAACTGGAGATACTTCAATATCTGGCTGGATGGACTCTCATGTGCAAAGCCCTACATGTGATATCTTAAAGCCAGTTCATTCTTCACTCTTCCTCATGCATTTTCTGGCTGCAGGCATCCGTACTCACGACAACTTGTGTTCATACTACATTTGGAGACCGATGATCTTGGTCAGCGCATGCATACAGCAGTGATATACCGCCAGACCAGGAGAGGGCAGACACATTGCAACAAACACAAATACAAGCACTGTAGTGAAACGGGTAAACTTTAAGAACAGTTTCAAACATATTACTCTAGCCTTGGGTAGTATTACAGTAATTTGCCAGTATTTTGAAATCCTTATGATGAAAATTAGCTGGGACCCCTGCCCACCCCGCTCGGCAAATTTTAATCGGCAAGATTTCAAAATGCTGCATACCTCAGTATAATGTCTGACAGTATGAAAAATTAGACATACGGGTACCTCCAATCCTCCTCATGTGGCTGCTCACCATAACTACAACAATACTTCCTCTACTCTTTCGCTGGCCGCTAACGTGCAACTGTGAAAATGACTAGTCAATTACCATGCACATGCGCAGTCAATGCGCATGGATGCACAAGATTTCCACTGGACATACAAATCTGGGCTACACGCGCACCGACCACAGCCATCCGCCGGCAACCTTTGATGACAAAATTTGTACCGCTTACTCTTGTCTGCAACCGAAAGCGCATGTGGAAAAGTACAAATTTGCCTTTATTCATTTCCTTCTCCTGACGCTTAACGCACCAGCATCTCCTCCCATTTGTCACCCTGATTCTTCCCCAACACTACCTTAACACCTTACCATTCCCCACTGCCAGAGTTACAGACTCCTAACATTACAATAAGTCAAAAATCTGGCCTTTTCTCACTACTCGCATTAGTCTTGGCCTTGGCTCTGTCCAGGCCTGACTGCCGTAACTCCCTGCTGGCTCTCATTCCTCTGTCAGCCGCACACCCACTCCAGCTCACAGAACCCCACGACTAGCTTTGTGTTCCCTCCTCTCCCTGTCAAACGCTCACTGCTCTCCGCTTTGTACTTCACACCAAGCCTGATCAAAGACGAAACTTGGCCAGAGTTAAGACCCACTGCCTTAACACTGTTTTCCAATTAATGCCCCGACTTCCTTTTAAGTTGCCTTCGATAAAGATGTCAGCTGAATAAACAAAATACGATGCCCTCTACAATTATTGGCACCCCTTGCAAAGATTTGTAAACCGGGTTAGAAAAAAAAAAATCCACCTTTTGTCAAAGAAGCTCTCTCTCACACTGGAAAAACATTTGAAAAAATCCAACCATTCATTGAAATAAATGTATTCAAAGAAAAACAAATTCCTCATCAAGAGATAATTATTTTAAACAAAACCACACGTGCACAATTATTGGCACCCCTGGAAATTATAGGGAACACAATGTAACTGAAGTATGTTTCCCATGCAAATTATACATCTTTGAGATGACTGGAGTGTGTAGGAACCTTCAAGCTGTAATCAATGACTTCCTGATTTACTGGGGATACACATATGAGGTGGCACAGCAGCCAAATTCCCCTAGTCATCCATCAACATGGGAAAGATAAGAGAAACCAAACACAAACCAAATGAGGGAGAAGTGTGCTGACCTTCATAATTCAGGGAATGGGTATAAAAAATAGCTGTTTGCCTGAAAATGCCCATTTCTACAGTTAGGGCAATAATGACATCAACTGGAACTATTATAAAGTTGCCTGGAAGAGGACCCAAGTTTATTCTGCCTCCATGTACAATAAGGAGAATGGTAAGAGAGGTAAAAAATGGCAGGTGTGTTTCTGTTGAAAATAGTTCTCTTGAAGGATTTGTTTTTTTTTATTTATTTATTTCAATGACAGGTTGGATTTTTCTCATTTTTGTCAGTGTGAGATGAAGCTACTTCACAAAAAGGTGGATTTTTTTCTCACCCGTTTTACAAATATTTACAAGGGGTGCCAGTAATTGCGGAGGGCCCTGTCTGTTATATATTATATTTTACTTCACATATACATATATAAGCAGTTGGATATAATCCAGAGGTCCACCACACCAGAGCGCAGCCAGCCGCTTACTCTGCTTGGCATTATTAGCACTTCCCACTAGCAGGAAATGAGAAATTTCATCATGATTATAAAAACAGGCAAACATACATTATAGCAAATAAAATGAAATGGTGAAAATGCAGAACACCCACCTGACGATAATTAGGCTGACAGTTTCCATTAAGCCATTGTGCGAACATATCAAGTGACTTATTAGTCGTTAAGTCTTCAGCTTTGAAACCCATGTTTTCGGCAAAAATTGAGGCTATGTAAAGACAAAGGAAAACCAGAAGATATTCTCATGAGTGTGTGGTGCCTAAACAGCAAGTTTTTAAAACATATTGTGAAACAAAAACGAGGTAAGCCAGGGCTACTTTGAGTGATAGAATAAATCAGAGGTGAATTATCAAATACTTAAATGATATATTCATATCATTTAAGAATTCTTTTTGTATGCCACAAAACAAGCGCTTAGTGCAGAAAGTACAAATCCAGGCCAGGATTTTGTTTCAACCAACCAGTTGAGCATAAAGAGTCACATTCACAAAGTACTCAACTGGTTGGCTGAAACAAAACCCTGGTCTGGATTTGTACTTTCTGGACCTGAACTTGTCTGTAATGGATTACTTTTGTAAGTAACTTCCCCGACACTATTATCCAAGTACTGATATGGAATGTACTTACGTAGGTTAAAACAAAGATTCCTGATTTCCCTTGGGAGGTGAATTACCTGACTCTCCAACCAGGAAGGTGTGCTTAGTTCTCTCCATTACTGCCCTTGCCACACCAATGGCGTCCTTAATTCGCCTGAGATCTGCCACTGCCCCCACTTCCATTGTATCTCTGAGTTCAAAATGGAGAACACCAGGTGAACTGGAGATACTTTGGGGTCATTCTGGCTAAGTTTAACTAGTGGTGTATACTCAATCTCAGAATTGAACCATTCTGTAACACTGTTTGCTCTTGGGCCAGTACTCCAAAATTTCTCTGGCCTAGCTCCTATTGTTTATGAGTTACACTTTTCCCTTCATTCTCAAAAATGCTTGGTCAGCCATATTCAGATGCTTGCATCTCTGCAAGTGTAAGATCTAGGCACCTGAAAAAATGTGGATATACAAGACTTTGGCCTTATTCCAAATATGTATTTGTTTAGCTTGTAGCAAGTACCCAAGTTGTCATTTGGAGTAGCCGTTTTGAGGGTTTTATCAAGCTTCAAATTGTTAGTAAAACCCTTAAAACAAAAACCTTTAAACTCAATAAAATTCAATAAAAAAAAAAAATGTATTTTTTTACTATCCCTTGAGATTCTGGGCCTCTTGACAGATTAAAGAATCTTAAACTGTATATATTCTACAAACTAAATAAGTACATATTTGAAATTAGGCCAACGACTTCTATATCCACATTTTTTTCAGGTGCCTAGGTGTTACTGTTGCAAAGATAGATCTGAAAATGGCTGACCAAGTATTTTGGCCAAAGAAGTCAAAATCTCATTGAATTTCAAGCCAGTGTGACTCCTAAAGTATATGAACGGGGCCAGAAAAATTTTGGATTTTTCATACTGGCCCGGGGGGAAAACAAAATGTCACAAAACGGTTCAATTCTGAGATGACGGAGTATGGGTGACACCAAATATTTGCTGAGTTGAACCAGAATGACCCTTTGATGATCCACGAGTTTTCAACATGAGAGCTTTCACGTGCAGTGCTCACCCATTCATAATCATGGCATCCAGAGTGGTCTCCCCCTTCTCATCAGGGCTGCCACCATAGCCTACACTGCCATCACACTGGTCTGTCTGACACTGCGCACACCCCTTCTCCACAGCATCCAGTATTGATCCACCAGAACTGAGTGTCTTCCATGCTTCAATGACAGAACATATGCTACAACGACCCATAATGGATTGTTTAAATGACAAGCCTATTTCAAGTGTTCAATCATAAAATATGTTTATCTAAATATCATATCCGCAGTCGAATCATCAAAGACCACAACTTGAAATTTCCAAAGATGCACTAAAGTCAGCATGCCAAATCACCAGTTGGCATGTAATCCTCGTGGACTTGGTTTGAAAGATAAGGATTCATACAGCTGCAATTGGACAGCTTGTGTTTAATATTCAGATTATTACAGAAAATAACCAGGAATATGAGGAGATATTCTGTACTGAAGTGAAATAACATAATTCCAGTGATTATATTTAAAGAAAGCTGCCGAGCTAGATTGCCAGCATGTGCGTGGCAGTTTTTAAGCCACTTAGTCACAGTATGAAGTAAACTAGAAAGATAGATTTCCCCTCTCTAATATAACAGCTTAAAGCAGGGCTGATAACTGTATTGTCATTAGTTTAGTGTGGCTGTGAGCAGCAACGTTGAGCTCTCTGCGGAAAGAAATCAATATCCCCCTGAGTCAAGTTTCTGATGTCAAAACATAACAGAAATATTATAAATTTTACCTGTCGTCGTAGCGTCCTTAAAAGACCAAGTATTTATTACCAGAGGTAGACCGCCTCGGCACAGGGGCAACGGGGATAAGAAAAGTATTACCGAAATAAAACTTAAAAACATTTTAACTAACTTCCTCTAAAACTGGACTGCTATTTTAAAATGTGATTAACGCCACACGTGCGGTGTAGTGAATTAAAGCGTGCCACGCAGAAACCACCGAATTGACAGAGGTTTAAAAGCCACTATAAGTCCATAAAAGCATTCATACTGCACGGATCGCTATGCTCCAGACATACCGAACCCCCAACTAAGGCACTTTCTGCGTCTCCGCACCCGGACAACAGGGACCGCACTTTCGCATTTGCGCCGGCAGCCGCTGCGTCACTTCCGGTCCGTTGACGCGCGCCCCGCACCCATGTGACATCAGGCGCCCTCTGTCCGCCTGTGTCACATGTCCGCATTTCGGAAATTAGATCGGGACAGCATTAGGTTGTGAGTCACTTGAATATAGTTACCGTCTTTAGAGTGCCAAGATTGATGTGTACTAGGAAAAACATGTGCCGAGAGCCACTTCCAAATACCATACTAAAACGTATGTGCAGCAAATAATGTAAAATATGTAATAAAAACATAATGAAGTAATCAGAAAAGTGGCATAATATTGTAACCTACTTAAGTAAAGTGTCATGCATTTTAGCCCGCTGAATCAGTACTTTTCTCGCGTGTTAAACCTTAAGTAGAGCAACACATCGAAATGCATGGTCTTTAAAAAAAAGTTACATTAAAAAAAAAACACGGTATATGTAATAGCATTAAATATTAATGCATATTTATGGCCCAATCTTGAAGACATACATATGAAATAACCATAAACTAAAAAGTTTATTTCATTTTCCTCTTTATGCCAGTTATAGTTAGTAATCACCAACTGTGTCAATAGAGCGCTGACCATATCCTCTCTCTACCTTGTTATTCCAGATCTCTAAATCTCTGGACAGCGCCGCAGTCCAGGAGTTATGTATTCCCCAAAAGACCTCCTAACTATCTCCCCTACTGGTAACTATCATCATTGCCAATACTCAGGCAGTTCTCCTGCAGCATGTCAGCAATATTTGTTAGGAATAATTGGATGTTCTGGTATCATTGTTAGAAAACAAAAACATCTTTAAAGTTAATACAAATCTCCGGTGCATTAGCTTGTTATCAGACGTGACAAAACAGGGCTTGAACGCCTACATTTTCAGTGAATCAGGAAGGCCAGTTCCTAGACTGCACATTAAAAAAAACGCTTAGGAACAAACCACATCTTATCCCATTTTTTACATCTTTTATTTAGTAGACGCTATCATTTAAAACGACGTACACGTGAAGCAAATGGAATATCACAAAAATATCCGTCTTTCCCTTTGTAATTTAAAGCAAAATAATAATAAAAAAAACAACTGTAGTTGCTCGTTTGGTACAGTAGCAGACAGGTCAGAGCATCATGCGAACAGGCGGGCGTATAGCATTTGAATCTGCTCCTTTTCGGGCTGCCAAGCACTTGGAATATTATATAAATCTTGATTCATATAATCAAACGTTTTGAAAGCCGCAGTAATAAAATGCAATTAATTTGATCTGGGTTTTAACTACGGCATCGCAACACTTTTATTTTATGTAACATCAAGACCTCATACTGGATAATACCAGGATGTTATTTAGTAGAACAAATGTTGGTAGACCATCCGTTACTGTTCAGAGTCAAATAGCCCTTATTAGTTTCCTTGTAATGTAATTTAGAAACTTTGAGAGAAGTTGTTCAGCATGCACTGTAGGGTTAGTCCCATGCCTTTGAATCATACGGCAGCTGTGTAAATTGTCACAGTCTTGCAGTTCCTACCAGTCATAGGCCTATACTATGTTTCTTATGCTTTTCCTGGGTCTTTGTTCATAATTGTTTATATTTTTCACCAATATCTTATTAATGAAATGTGAGTAGTTAGTGGAGTATTTGACTATAGAGTAACAGTGTAGCTGGAAAGATTTCAGCAAGATGGCCAATAAGCCAGAGAATGTACACTGAGTTTGTGTTAAATTTGTGATTTTATTGGTATTTTATTGGTATTTTTTATTGGTAAGTTGGTATTTTATTCTAAGAATTAATGTTATTTTTAAAATAAATTTTCTGTGAATGGCAGTACACTGAAACTTACAATTATTATAGCTATGTTAATATTTATTTTCAGATAACTAAATGCAGTTTTCTTTTCCATCTGTTCATAACAAAATGAAATATTTGAATATAAATAATGAACAGAAGAGGTTTCTGAGGTCTCTGGGCACATAACACCAGACTCAACTCACAGCTTGTGTGTATGTACAAATAAGCACTGCCAAGGAGAGCTGCACCAGGCCAGTCATATGCCAGATACACGTTACATGCTCTTTTTCCTGGTGCTTTTAAATATACAAATAATTGTATATTGTTTAATAACTGCCATAACAATGTTGCATTTTTGCATTAAAAGTTATGATGATAGATTTTACTGAAGTCAAGCTAAAATTAAAAGTAAGAATTCAGAATGAATCGATAATTTAGTACAGAAGGAAATAAAAATTCAGATTAACAAAACATGCAGTACAATGACACATTCAGTTCTGTGTTAGTTCAGGTTAGTGAGATATATTTAAATAACCATAGTCATCAAAGTGCTGTTTTTTTTGTTTCAAAATCAAATGACCTCAGTTAAAAAGGTCACTCCCTGCAAAGCTGAATGATTAAAGTTGCAGCTGGAAGAATCTGATGTGGCCTGATTCAGTTTAATCATAAGAGTCAAACTAAAGCTGCAAAAAAAAAAAAACCTGGCTTAGGGGTCCTGTAGCTTTGACTTGTCGTGCTGTGCTTTGAATTAAAAACAACCTCAAAAAATACTAGGGATCCGGAGCATGGCAATACTATTGCCATAACACTAACAGGAGCACGTAATGTTTGTCATTTTCATCCCCGAGAACAGAATAAAACAGACAAACATTTGGTCAAAACAAAACGGAATCCTTACTTTGTCAAGAAAGCCAAGATAAGATTTCCGTTTTATAATTCATATGTTAAATAAACAATGGGCGATGCCTTGTAAACTCCTGCACAGGTGTCTGGATAAAGGGAACAAATAGAGCAGTCTTTCCGTAAAATACTTTCTTTGTATTATTGATCTACGTTAAAGAGCATCAGAGTAAAAGGACTACACTTTTTGAATATAGCCTCATCAATCACACATGCCCTTTGTAGCAGTGTTGCAGGGTGGCCTCCATATCATTCTCTTGGGGTAAGCCATTAAAATTAGCCTCCCTTCTCTCCTGTGGATGTAGCCCAGGGAAGTTTCCTTCTAAAAGCGTGATAAAATATTCTGCATGTGCATGTTTAGATTTTTTTTGCTAGCAAAAAGAAAAAACAGGTTTTGCTGTCACAGATATAGACCAAATATCCAAATAAAGACATATCCCAATACCCTGGTATAATGTCAAGCATTCAATTTTCTAAATGAAATATACGACTACTGACAGATTATTTACTGGCCTAGTTCTATTTGGCCAAAATGTACAGTCTTGTTTTAAAATCCTAGCATTTTTTCCTATAGAACAGAATGGTACGCTTTCTTTTTTAGGCCAGATATAAAGAGTAGTATTGCACCAATATCTCCAAGTAAAACAATAACCAGAACACCTGGTCAGTGATCAGTGTATCACCAGTAGTATTGCACTTCGCAAATCACATGCAGCATTCACACCCAGAATAATTGTATGTAGTTGTGGTGTATAGCATTATATAATCATTTGATTATAAGGCATTCACACATACAAATGGCATGGTCGCATGAAAGCCACTGACAGCGCATCTTTGGAATGTGGGAGTAATTATATATGCTAACATAATTCAATAATGCGACTTATTCATTTCAGGGCTTGTGCGTGTTATGTAAAGGACAGCGAACACAGTAATGCCCTTTCGATTCTTCGAGGAGAACTTTGATCAGATAGGTCTTGTCTATTTTGTAGCTGAATATTTTAAAGACTTTTTTTTTCAAAGGTCAGACTTGTATATTATTTGAAGATAAAGGCAAAATCTGAATTTGACTTAGAAGCAATTGCTTATGTGAGTTATGGAGAGCTGTAATTTTAAGGAGTTTTTCTTCAAATAGAATTTCTTATTGCTATAAAGGAAAAGATGCACTTTTATTATTTTATTTGTATGGTGTGACTACTCGGTAAAAGGTGGCATATTACTTGCTTTTGCTTTGACTCCCTTAAGAAGGAAAAGAAGGACTAATGAGGTTTCTGGGAGAGCTAAATGAAGGCCACAGTGCCATCTTCTCTCCTTTAGTCGCTCGGAAGGATGAGATCCTTTCATTAAATAATGAATGTATAGACAATGGGTTGAAGAAGTGATGCGTAGAGAGGCACCTCACGTAATCACGAGATTTTTCTGTTTCCTTTTATTTTGGAAGTCTTTGGAATTGCTTTTCCCCACTAAATGCAAAGGGGGACAAAGCACTTTTATTTTGTTATGAACTTGTGGCACCTGTGGAGCTTATGGCTCATAAAATATGCCGGTGATAGATGCTTAAGTGCAGGAATGTCATAAATGATGGATTATATTTAAACAAAAATGGCAATGATTATGTGGTAACCAAAAAAAGTGACAGATTTGGGATATTTTTGTTAAATTATCCGTTACCATTAACAGAAACACAATCATGAATTTTCCATACAACAAAATAAAGTCAAACTGAAAATGTAATCTTTTTTAAGTTAAGCAAACAAGACTGTCGAGCTGTATGAATTTAAATGCACTTTATCCAAAGTAATGTGTAAGCACCCCCCCCCCCTCCTGTTCCCTCGCCCTGTCCCAGTTTGCAAACGGTCACACACAAAGCCAAAATGGGAAGAGCATTGTCTGATGCTAATGTAATCAATATACATTCTCAAGCTTGGTCTCATTTGAATGGTATCAGTGCAACTGATATAATGGTCTCAGTGTTAAATACATCATAATGTTATGAAGATCTAGAGAATTAGCAAAATCTTGCCCTGTTGGAAGAGCCCAGTTCAGTTTAACTTTAAAGCCCCTAATGACCCCACCAAAAACTTATCAGTATACTCTGAAGGAGGTTACAAAGATATCACAGCCCTGCACCAAAACCAATATCTCCAAGTAAAATGATAACCAGAACATCTGGTCAGTGATCAGTGTATCACCACCTTCAAAGAAAGCCTTTTGCTTGGTTTGGTATTTAAGGAAGGGTCCCCGAGACAGTCGGGGGGACATTCTGTAGTCAGAACCCCCACATGGTAGATGTGATTAGCATACACACCATGTGTAGCTTTTACTTAGGGGACACTCTGTAATCAGAGCTCCCACACAATGCAGTGTGAATTTCCATCTGGAGCCATATTTTTCCTGAAGTCAATCTGTGAACCCTAAGCTGAGGTATATACACTTCTGACTTCATAATGTTTGTGACTCAATAAGACATAGCATAGTATAGAGTTTTTGGCCACATTACTTTTTGATTGTCTGACTTTGCTAACGTGGGTATGTTCCTGATAGATGGGGCATACTCCTCTGGCCTAGTTAGGAGTAACCTAGACCGCAGGGTACGGGATAAACACATAAGTGTTTTGACCGCCGTTTGGCTCCAATCAGTTGAGACCAGTTTGTTACGTGTAACACTGTCGTGCAGCCTCTGAGTCCAACCTCCTCTCTTTGGGACATTGTGCGACTGCCCATGCTGAGTTACAGTACCAGCTGAGCCTCTGAGGCGCTGCATGAGTCTCCAGGCCCAACTACTGTAGGTGTCTAAGCTGATTGTGATAGTTGTAGCAATCCTCAACCTTTGAACTAAGATCAGACGTAGGAGATCTATGGATCGCCGAATCGGCTTTGGCAAATCCATTCTAACAAATGAAAGTTAAGCATTAATAAGGAAAGCCCAGAAGTAATCTAAATTTTATGCCTAATATAAGATTCTGAATAAGTCTGTAATTAAATTAGATTAAGATATGGTTAGATTTTGCTTTAATGGGTAAGGAATTTACCAGGTGTGCTTGGAAAGAACACGCATTCAGAGCCCTCGGTTGCCCCATTGGATTCCATTCATTAACTGTTAATGCTAGAAACACAAAATAAATCTCTATATGGATCTATAGAGCTAAGGTAATCGCACACACACAATCACACATGCATGCACACGTGCATACTGTATTAACTCTTATTAACTCTTAGTCAGATATATTTAGATTTTTAAGTATCCGGACATAGTAAAAAATCATCTGGTCCTTAGCAGGTCTTAAAGTTATAACCTTAGATGAACAACAACACATGACATAGTGTCATTATTTATTTAACAAAATCTAAGTCAAAATGTAAAGGCAGTACTGTATGTAAAAAATTAACTATACCCTTACTGCTTCCATAGGACTTAAAAGGGTAATTGGCAGCCAGGTGCTGCTAAGGAAATCCACTTCATTAAATAATCATCAGCAAGTGTGACCACCTCTATAAAAGCAGGAGTGTTGGCAGTCTGCTGGGCTGGAGCATTCAGGTGTGTGTTAACACAATGCCAAGGAGGAAAGACATCAGCACTGATCTTAGAGAAGCATTTGTTGCCCATCAATCCTGGAAAGGGTTATAAGGCCATTTCCAAACAATTTGAAGTCCATCATTCTACAATGGGAAAGATTATTCAGAAGTGGAAAACATTCAGGACAGTTGCCAATCTTCCCAGGAGTGGACTTCCCAGAAAGGTCAGAGCATGCAATGCTCAGAGAAATTGCAAAAAAACCCAGACTCTACAGGCCCCAGTTAGCATGTTAAATGTTAAAGTTTATGACAGTACAATTAGGAAAAGACTGAACAAGTATGGCTTGTTTGGAAGGGTTGCCGGGAGAAAGCCTCTTCTCGCTAATAAGCACATGGCAGCATGGCTTTGGTGTGCAAAATTGCATCTTAACAAATCACAAGACTTCTGGAATAATGTCCTTTGGACAGTTGAGATCAAAGTGGAAATGTCTCGCTGTAATGCACAGCGGCCTGTTTGGAGAAATCCAAACACAGCATACCAGCACAAACACCTTATACAGTAACAAGCACAGTGGTGGAGGGGTGATGGCTTGTTTTGCAGCCACGGGACATGGACACCTGACAGTCAATGATTGGACCATGAACTCCCCTGTATACCAAAGTATTGTAGAATCAAATGTGAGGCCATCTGTCCGACAGCTAGAGCTTGGCAACTATAGCTCATGCAACAAGACAATGATCCCAAGCACACCAGCAAATATACTACAGAATGACTGAAAAAGAGAAGAATTCAATGGCCCAGTCAAAGTCCAGGCCTCAACCCGACTGAAATGCTGTGCTGGGACCTAAAGAGGGCTGTGCATAAACAAATGCCTGCAAACCTTAATCAAGTGAAGCAATGTTGTAATGAAGAGTGGGTCGAAATTCCTCCACAATGATGTGAGGGACTGATGAAACCATACAGAAAAGAATACATGTGTGTATGCATGCATGTACATATATAAAAGCTTCACAGATATGAGAATGGCCAATGGAGATTCACCTTTCAAGGAAATAACCATACTGTATATGTCCTAATTTGTGGCAGAAGGTTAAACAGGTGTGTGGTCTACGACATATGTGCATTAGAATCCGGACTCAGGTGCATAAAGATGGGGGCTTAACAAAGCAGAACCCCCCATCCCCCACATCGTTTTGTTTTTTGAAGTGGTGTTTTCCAGCACCTTCTATAACCAAGCGCCACTTACCTATTTGGGCTGCTTCTCCCTTCTCAACAGTGTCAGACGAAATGTGTGGACTGCTGTGACTGTTCTGTCTGGATCTGTTTCTGACAGGATGGGTGGGAGATGAAAAAGCAGGAATAATGAAAGAAGAAACATAATAATGACTGCCCCCTGCTGCAGGATACCAGATAGCACGCTGGTCAAAGAATCTGCACTTGTAATTTGAAGGCTGTCACCTTCTGCAAGGTAATCGAGTAATAATAATAGTAATTCATTTAATACGAAGAAGACGACGAACTGGCCCTGAGTAGTGGATGATTTAGCCAGGGATAAGATACAAGATAACATAGGATGGCATGTGGCTCAGAAAGTAGCATCAGTGCTTCACAACTTAAAGATTCTGGCTTTGAATTTGGCCCAAGCATAGTATGTGTCCATTTCCTCTCTGCATTCATGTCTGCTCTCCTGATTCTCTGCAGTCCACCAAACGCACGCTGCTCATGTGAGCCGCTTGCTCGGGATTTACTCTAACTTTGTGTGTAAATGCCTTGCAGTGAATGGAGGTCCAGGTCGTGCCCTTCTTCATGAAACGGACAGTTACTGAAAATGGACGAATAAACTCTATCTATCCATCAGCGTACCCAGGAAGCAAGGGGCACCTTGAACATGATTCTAGTCCATTACAGGGTAGGATGGGTAAAATAGCCTGCGCAAATAATCAGTCATGCACTGAGGCCTTGCACTGGGCTGCTTTTTTTCTGTTACCTGCCCAAACAGAGATGTGACTGACTTATCTTGTACAAATGCTAGCTAAAAATAACACTGAATGAAGTAGCCTGACAAGTCAATGAATGAAGTTGGGTGACAAGCCCAAGTGCTTCATCAAAAACCGCTCCACCAAATATCCAGCTGCATAAATGTGAAGCGTATTTGCTTATTAGACATGCATTTTGCCCCGAATCCATACATCTGGTACGCGATGAAGGCTGATACACTCTCCTCCTGCTCTTGTACATATTTTGTCTTTTGCTGATTGAAGCTCTATCTTGCCTATTCGCCTCACATGCTGCAGCTTCTGGACAGTGCTCCTCTCAGCCCAAATTAGGGCTGTACTGGACAAAATCTTACACATCTGCTGAATAACAAATTAATTCTAAATGCATATTATGTTCAGTAAAGCTGACAAAAGAGTAGCATCTTAGACAACCAACAGATGGCTTCTTTCTCAGTCATTTCGAAAACACGTTTACTGTGGAACTCTATGGAACAACCTTTTAATATATTTCATATTTTTCATATCAAATTAATAAATAATAAATTTAAACACATAATAGATATTTTGCAGCTTTTGGTGTGGATACCTGGACAAATGAAGGGCATCTGATAGCCAGTCGGCTTAGTTTTCTTTTAATTTAGGCAAATCAAAATACCAATAGTAGGGAAGATAAAGATTTATGTAGGTTCAAATGGTTAAAAAACCATTAGGATTAGGACAATTATTAATTTGTCAATTTTTGTGTAGTCACTTTGGCTTAAATTTATTGATCCTTGTTACTGTTTATTTTATGGTATGGTTATACAGCTTATAGTAGATAACTATTTTCTAGGAAAGAAATGTCTTTATAAGAAGTATCTTTTTATGTAGGTGGACATCGATCCACCACACTTTTGCTTTTTCCAGTTTATATTTTCATTTTGCTCAGAGTTGTTCTCTGAGAGCCAGAATTTGTGAAGAGCGGCCAGTAACGGGATTTCTCTGCCTCTGTCTTTGAAGTGAATGTTTAATTACGTGGTGACATTTCCCACTTAGCTTGTATCAACAACTGGATCAAGCTTCACAGATATGAGCCTTTCATGCCAGTAATTATCGCAATAATTTTCAAATGCCACCATCTTAAATACAGTCCAAAGTTCCGCTAAAGGCTTTGTTTGTAATTTCCATATATAACAGGAAACGATATCCTTGATTTACTTTAGATAATAACTTAGTTAGTGTCTACCAAATGTCAGTGTTCAAAGTGACTGGTGACTTCTGGGGAGTCCCCAGAAAATTACGATAAATTAGCATGTTGTAAAATGTCCTTTACAAAGGGGATCCCTAGTCGCTTTATTAGGGGCCTTTCATTTATATAGATGTTAATGTAGAACCATATAGAATATAGAGCACTCTGGTTGGAAATTTTTCAAACAATCAAAAGGCCAGTCTGGGAATGTGCTATATTGATACAACATTGTGATTAAAGTTTACAGTACATCGCACGAAAGTTTAACGTCACACAGGTAAATTACTTCACTGCTGGAGTGGTCGTATATGTTTAACTCTTTTAGGCAAAATATGAGTTTACCATTTCTCTCCTTAATATGCTAATGATGCTATAGTTCAAGCCACACATGCAATGGTACAGTTACACCCAGTCATTTAAAAATGTATTATTGTGTTGACTTATCTTGTAATTGCATTATTTTTCCAATATATTCCATCCTGGTTTTCTGGAGAATCATTTCTTGGCCTCCAGCCTTTTGTGATGCATAGCCTTAATTAAAAATACAAATTGAGCCTAAGGAGAAGAGGACTAGATGCTTTTCCGTTATTTAATAAAATTAATTTAGTAGCATTTTCAACACTTTTCAAAAATGTTTCACTCGTTAATTGTATTTCGGTTTCAGATCAGCAAAACAAGACAGACCACTGACTGCAGACCTTTGCTCTCTATTGGAATTAAATGCTTCAGTCCAGTATTAAACTGAAATGCTCTCTACAAAATTATTCGAGGCATATCGCGAAGTGTGCTTCTGCATGTAAAATTAGCCTTGATAAGAAAATCATCATTTGGGCTAGTTTTGCAACTAAAATCCCAGTCTAGAGAATATATTAAACTAGCATCCACCATAAAATTGAATAGCATTCAAAGTAACATTGGAAGGCAAGGAGACATGGGAGATGGGATGACTGGGAAATAACTACAAAATTTTTTATTTGCGGAAACAGACGTAAGATGCACTGTAGGCAAGGAGTGTGGAAAGTGCTGGTATATGGGGGGAGGAGGCATAACATCATATTTACTACATATTTACATAAAAACTCAGATATAATCTTTTGGTTTAAGAAAAACATGCATATATTTCAGGCTTTTAGTAGTAAGTGGTTAATTATTTGTAGGTAATTCTTCAAGATTGATCATCATTCTTAATGTTGCTCCAAAAGTGCAAAAAGATGCTCCCAGCTGTCCCCGGGGTGCTGTTAGAGTGTTTGGGCCCCATGAAAGCACATTTTATTGCCCCCCC
>JAODKL010000017.1:11856845-11869060 GCA_026780765.1 Petrocephalus schoutedeni
GGTGCTCTGTCAGGCTGCTGAGCTGGGGAGCTTAGAGATTTGGAGCCCTATGAAGGCCCATCAGATAGGACCCCCAACCCAGAGCAATCATGTTCCAATTGTTCCGGGCCCCTGAGTGCATCGTGGTAACTGTTCCCTCCGTTACGGTACCCCTCCACCTCCCAGTCCCGTGGTCCATAGTTGAAAAGAACAAGGGAGTTCATGGTCAGCACTGGAGGTTCAGGAGAAGACATCTTTGGTTATTTTTGGTCATGGCAAGCTTACTGTCTGCTCCCTTTCATCTCCATGCCAGCACTGGCAAACCCGCCCTCATTTTGCGGCGATTTGCAGTCGCCAGCTGCCGCCAGCAGTCTGCATTCCTCGTGGGCGGCTCCGGCAGCCAGGAGCACCGACCGCAGGTGCGTGGCGGCTTCCTCAGCGCCTGCCGCTTCGCACCATCCATCTTCCACCCGCTTATTCGGTCCAGGGTCTTGGGGGTGGTGACCTGGTCTTCACCTTATTTCCATGCTAGAGACTCTGGTGTACCTGCAGTCTAGATACCCTAACCACTCAAAGTAAAAATGAATCTGAGATTATAGTTGATTAGTGAGATTACAGATAATATAACCTCACCACCCCCCCCCCCCAACCCCCCGCAACACTCTTAACGAACAGCCCTTCATCACCTTTTTTTAACTCATGAGTGTCATTTAATTTATTTTTTTTTATTTAAGAGACCAGTAATTAAACTTTACATTCTTCATTATTTATTTATTTATTTATTTTTTAATTGCTGACACTAAGTTAAAAAGGTCCTGTCCTCGAGAGATAATAGGTACTATCCTGTTAACAAAACATAATGAGCCAGTCCTAGATGTCCTGGGCAGCAGGAGTCAGTGACATTTTTGCAAATATATTTCCTTATTTAGGAACTGTGCATGTTTTCAAAAGCTCACTAAGGCTTTTTATACCTTCTTAGTTAACACAGATCACTATAATATGTATTTTCTGTAACTGCTCGTCCTCTTCCGTTTCACAGGGGGTCCTGGAGCACTGTGCATGTGTGCGTCCTGCAGAGGGCTAGTACCCCATCCACAGCTTTCCTCACTTGCACTTTGTTACCTGGGAAGGGCTCGAGGCACAGTTGACCCCTTTCCTGGATAGACTGCTGATGGATGGATGGATGGATGGATGGGTGGTTGGATGGATGGATGTGTTTAATTAGAGGAATCACATTAACCTTATCTGGTATATTCAAAAAATTGATTTTTAAACATGACAGTTTCATAAGGAAAGGAAAGGGGAAAAAAATCACTCAACCTATATGTATTTCCATATATATGCATTTTTTACACAAAATCAAAAAAAAAAGTATCAAGAATGTGGCTATTTTATACTCAGACGTGTAAAACTGAAGTGAATCTTGGGTGTGAATTATTTATGGTTCTGGAATTACTGGCTGTGTTTCCCATTATCATTACTACCTCCTTTAGTGAAAATAGTGCCACCCACTGGCCCATAATTTCCGTTTTAGTGCAGGCGTTAGCACCTGCGACTAAATAATAACTACACCAGTGTACGGTCATGCTAAGGCAACTGAATGTCGCCTTAAACACTCCACAGAGCACAGCAGGAATTTAATAAATTTCTGTTTTACAAAAGGAATCACTGTGCATTTAATCTGCTTAATGAGTGTAGCTATATCACCTCAATAGCTACATCTCCACATTAACTCACATTTTTATGCACGAAAGATAATAAAAAATAAACTGAAACAAAACCCTGATATTACACCACTTTTTTCTTTACGGCATCCCCCCAGCAGCTGAAATTGCTAGAATTTTCATAATGCTAATTTTCATTTTAGGAAGCATATTTATGAAAAAAATATGCAATCCCACTTAATGTATTAATAAATGGCACAGATGTGTCCAGGCGGCTTTCAGACACTCTGCATATGGGTCGCTGAAGAGAAACTTAAGAGATGCCATAAATTGTGCGGCCATCTGTTCCTCAGAGTCAGTTTCTAAATTAGTTAGTCATGCACAATTTTTCTTTTATTATGAACAAAAAAGGCTTCAATTTTCATCTGCTTTTGTCTTGGCATGAACTAATCTTTTACTCATTTCAGTTAGGGAAATAAATCAAATTTTTTATATACAGTTAAACATTTAGTTCCACAATATTAGAATATAATTGCTTTGTGTGGCAATGCACCTGACAGGCTGACTTACGCGGACAAAACAGAAATTGTATGAGTGCCGGAGAAGTCAATTTAAACAAGTTTTCTGAGAAAACTCGAAAGTGAATTTTTTTGTTTTTATAATTTTTAGTTTTTATGACAAATTCTAAACTCGGGGTTTCTCTGTCTATAAAAAACAGGAATGATTTTCCAAGCAGTGATTACATTTGCAGAATAAACGTGAGGATATGTTACAAGACAGGTGTTTAAAAAAATAAAAAATCTTTAACAAATCATGAGCACAGTCTCAGTAAAAAGGCACATCTCAGGCTGTACACACCTGAGTGGCTTGGTTTGCTGCCCATAGGTCCATTACACTTTGGTGGGTGAGCCTCTGAGTACTCAGAACCCACAGTACCTTGGGCCACTAAATACGAGGCAGGCAGCCGAGGCAGCTGAACAGGACTCGAGCGCCAAGTAACAATGGGTCACAAGAAAAAGAAGATCAGAGAACTAACAGGTACCAAGACATAACCAAGGAACCTGAAAGCAAGACCTAAAATCAGAACTGGATGCAATGAAAGAAAAACAAAATCACAGAACCTGTCAAAAATCAGACAATCAAGTAATCAGAAATGTGTTAAAAATAGCGGCCCAATCAAAGGTCCCACACACCAAACTGAGTCAGATGAAATCGAAACTCAAAACTGAGCAGGGACACAGTGATGAGGAAGAGCTTGATACATTGATTGCTGCGTGGGAGAATTGACATTATGATCATCTGCTAGTGAATTTATAAAAAGTGTTTTTCAATATATGGAAAAATCATTGTTGAAATATATAGTAATTACTGGAAGATTTAAATATTTATAGCTCACAATATAGATTTCAGTGTTTTATTAAACATTGCATATTAAAACGACTTGTTTGAAACTCATCTTAAGCAAGACATCTGTCATATAGCATAGTTATAGACATTCCGATACTAGACAGTGCTATAGATATTTAACACTCCACAGCACAGATTGCAAATCGTCTTTACAAAGATCCCCAACTTTGCACCACCTGGCACAGTTAAAGCTTTGCTGAAAGAGTATCACAAGGATAAAAACAAAAAGTGGGAGTGGATTAGGAACGGCGAGACGTAAGCTTGGAAATCTCCTTTGGCTGAAAGAGAATCATTAAGCATCGCCACCGTTATGTGGACGGTTGTATTATGACTTTTGGAAGAGCAAGTGCTTAGCTACTTCCAGCAGTTCCGAGGCTTTGCCTGAGTGAGAATTAGGTAAGCGATCTTATTTCAAAGTCACAGGAAATCCACTTTAAGCAGTGTAGTTAAGATGTAGATTTATCTGCAGCTGATGTAGGAGAGATCTGAGAACGTCTAAGGCACGATCATCCATTTAGGGTCAGCGAGTGTGAGTCATCTTATTGTCCTGTGCAGTCTCCATATGTGTGTGTGTTTGTGTGTATATATAAAATATTATATCAAGGACTTTTACTAAAAATGCATACAAGCCCTGGCCTTTGGAGACAGGCTCTGATCCAGAGTCTATTTAGAAGATTGGCAATGGAACCAAACCACATTAACTGCTTCCACAGCTCTTCATCCACTAGGATGCATGGTTTTGTCCCCATGCACTATTTTCACACTGATCACCCTGAAAATCTTAATGCTATTAGCAAAAATATTTTTCATATAAATACTGGATCGGTGCTTGACAATTTGGAATCATAAAATCACAGTAGGGAATCCTCAATTAGTCAATGCACTGATGTCAGCTCTTCCTCCAGATGATCATGATTCACGCGCAGAATAAACAATAATTAAGATACCGGGAGTCATATGTAAAAACGAAAATATATTCATATGAACTATATATATAGGCAAGTTGAACACAGAAATGATTATTCTAGGCATCTGACTATTCATTTACTTGCAATTATTCTGCCGTTGTCATTAAAATGATTTGACGAATGTGCGTGTCAGGTTCAGAAAAGGATAAAGGATGCATCACTGGATCACAATATATTATGTTGACCTTTGTATATATAATACATTGTTGTTGTAAGAGGCAATTAAGAAACCCTTCAAAATGAGTTGGACAAGAGAATAACTTCTGGCTCATTTCTACTTGAAACCAAACAACAGAAAAAACATAAGGGGTTTGATTAAAATGTTAACAATCCCCGAAATATAGCGTGATAGTTTGATTTTATCCATTATGTCTGAGAGAAGATGTTTCCAGTGCTCTCCACACGATCCTCTTTGGCAGAGACTTTACCACCTTAGACAGAAAATGCTATTATTGTTGCTTAATGTTAGCAATTATTTTTTTCCAGTGAGAGTAAATTACTTGCAAATCTAACAGGTTAGTGGTCACAGTGGGTAACCAAGAGCACTTAGCTATGCACCTGACCTCTGAATCACGCAGTTGAACCTCATACGTGACCTGAGGAACATATTATTTAAAGTTGTATCTGGGTAGTTTGTGGCCACACACCCCTGGGAAGACAGATACAATGCAAGTCCCTAGCACTTGATTGGAGTTTCCATATTTGCCACCGCTAAATGCCCAGTGAGTCCCAAAGCAGGGCTCCCTCCTGTACGACTGGATGTTCTCATTCTCTTCAAATCCTGTTCCTTTGGTTGAACTCTAGTCTATTTTGCATGTCTTGGTTATTTCCCTCATCTACCTTTCATGAGTCAATCCTCCAGCTGCAAATTTCTCCAGTCCCATTTTTCTCATAACGGAGCCTGCTCTGCTAATACCTTCATTGCGACCTTCTCTCAAACCCAGCTGGGGCTTTTTAAATGCTGTCTTCTGTTGGCCAAAAGAGAGGCGGCTGTTCAGAGTCCAGGAAGATGTGAATCACAGTCCTTATTTACCTTTTGTTGCAGTCCCTGAGATTTCACTAAGAAGTGATTAAATGCAAAGGAAAGCTGGCAAAGATACCCAACAAGAGCTGTGCCTTTGTTTGCTGCGAGTCCAGAAATGCTACCATTGTTCACAAAACCCCAGGGCTCCCAATTTACCCAGTTCCTTTTGCAAATGGGAAATCTTGTAAGACGGCAAATATATTACTTGTGGTGTCAGCTACTGGGGAATGTATTACAGGTAAACAAGACTGGCCTCTGAATCAGAGGAATACACAATAGGCTCCCAGGTACCACCCAGGTGGGGTTATAATGAATCAGTAACATGATTCCCCAGTATTTCTGTATAAGCTGATTGAATGTGGTGGAGCGATGGGAAATCTGAGCAGGATCCCGGTGAACGTGATCAGTCCAAGTCGGGACAAGAATGGGGGTCCTTCTGGTTACTGGGATTTCCATCTGCTAATGTCCACTGGTCAGATCCAATGTGGAGGGAGGCCATCTACTTCAAAGGGGCAACTAGTCAGTCAATAACAAATAGCAATCTAAATTGGATATGCCACAGAGAAACTTTAAATTACCTGTGCAGCCCACTGGATGTCCGTCACCCTCTGAAATATGCAGCTTAGGATATGAAATTATGACATTTTATTTATTGGACACTTTTATCCCAAAATGACACACGATTGAGAAAGCAAGGTCAGTCAGTCCCTGGGGCAATTAGGGTTAAAACGATAGATCCTTTATTGGCCATTTGCACATGTAGGAGTAGAGGTACATTGTAATTTGTCACTTTGTCTACGCCACCTTGCTCTCCATAGCTTGGGGGTCACAGTGCAGGGTCAACCAACATGCGTTGCCCTGGGGCTGGGGGTTAAGGGTCTCTCTCAAGGACCCACGAACATGTGACTGTCCTGCCGAGGTCAGGGCTTGGACCGGCGACCTCCTGATCTTTTTCAGAGACCCGCCGAGCCACTCACCGTTACTTAATGTCAGCAAAATTAGCTAGCAAATTCTTGTTTTTCAGTGAGAGTAAATGACTTGCAAATCTGACTGGCTCGAGGTCACAGTGTGTAACCACACAACGTGGCACAATAGTGAAATCACTCTACCAGCCATGGGATTTGCAACAGTAACCATTACAAGTACAGGGTCCTAATCAGCAGAGCCACCCACTACCCCAAAACTGCACTGCACCTTCCAGCAGCACCATCCTGTGCCATTTGCTGGGAGAGATGGCTGCTATAGATGTTCTTCTAATAGTAGGTTAATCCACAACGTTTGTTGTTCATGAAAACCCATGCTCATGAACTTACCTACTTGTTCAGCTATTCAACAACAGTTCAGCTATTCAATAACACTTCAGTAACAGTGTGTATTGCCTACAACCCACTGACTTCCTCCTTAGGGTTCCTCTTGGATAAAGCATGGTGTATTGAGTTCACACACTTGCAATCAGCCATGTCCTCAAGTCCACTCCATCCTTAGGATGATGTGACACCGCCTTAGTTACAGCCACCACCTTGACTTGCTTGATTGACTTACTTTTCCCAAAGTCATTCATTCATTACCAAAGTGATCCCCTTTTCCGTCTTCCTTAATCGAGTTCCTGACATAATTCAGCACAGCTAATAAAACGGATGATCGATCTATTTGCAGCCAAACATTTTGTTGACTTTAACATTTTTTTCTGCCCAGACAATGAGTGAAAAAAAATTAGATTGTCATAGTCAAGATTGGCTTATAAATGTACGCAATAATTTCTTTCATTACAAAGCAGTCCACTATTATGAGAAGCTGCAAATGATATGTTTTCTTGAAGGTGTTTTTGAAAATTATGTATAATTTCAGGTTTCATTTTTACAATTTTGATATGATTGGGCTTTTAAATACATTTCCTGTCTTATATTTAATCATTTTAGCAAATAAATTTCAAGACTGTTGGCAATGAGTCACAATTGTTTTGTATGCTGTCAGAATATCAGTTCTACCATGGAATACTCTCTGATAAAAATCGTAAACACTCAAAGCATCTGTGAACACTAATCATTATGTCATTAAATAAATAAAATTTATTTATTTAATAAAGCTTTGGCATTAAATAAAGCTTTGGCAGTGACTTCTTATTCCTAACTTGCTAAATCACAAACTTCAGCAAGTCAGTCCTCGGGGGGTAGGTCAGTGCGGAACTGTGGTTCCGTGGTTTGTCCTCAGTACTCTGTGCTTTTCCTGGGGAGTTATCATGTCTCGCTGAAGACTGAAAGACAGAAAATAGATCTGACATGCAACAGAGTTTAATTAAGATCAAGATTCTTGTGTTTAGTGTGTTGACTGACTGTAGGAATACAGAGCCAAATCAACCACAAGTGAGTTTAACAAGTTAAAAAGTTTCCAAGACTTTTTCCCAATTGATTTTCTGGCAATTAAAAAACAAAATGCCTGTTTACTTCAGCAATGCATTTATTTATAAGTTTTGTAGAGATGGGAAACTTCTGAAAAGCAACAGTACCATCCTATAAAAGTACTGGTCAGACCCCGTTTAGAATCTCTGAAGTCAATGGATAATAATGGCATTGACATATACATTTTTATATGGGTTTAAAGACACACACAGCGATATATCTAAAACAGTTATGTCAACATAATACAGGCTGCAACGGGACAAAATGTGGACAAAAGACCCTCTTGTCTATAGCTCTTTACAATGATTAACAAGTAGATTAACTATTCATGACATTCAAAAGAGTGAACTCTGGAATTAGGAATACAGTGAGAGAGATAATGATACTGGACACTCAAAAGTTGTAGCCCAGTATCCAGTTTAAGACAAATCCCCTTACAAAAACATCAAAATGCTTTATATAGTTGTAGATCTTGTTTAGCAATGCCCAAAATTAGCATGATGTTAACACTCGAGGAAGGTGACATTTAACTATAGAAGCAATCACATTTTCCCATATAAAAAATGTCAAAAAACGTTTCCAGATGGAATCGTAACATTAAGACAAAACAGATGGTCGAGGGGCTTGTCAACAAACCAGACTTTGTAACACATGCGCAAATGCGAGTTCATGAGGGCTTTTGCATTTTGAGTACCAATTAAAGGCCGGCAGTATTACAAAGAAGGCGGATGGGAAGTCAAGCCAGCTAAGGTACAGACAACTTTCAATGCAGTTGCCTAGGTGCAAACTCAAATAATGTCACTGGAACCAGCCCTGCAGTTGGAACGAGCAGATTTATCTTCTAAAAAAGTGGAAACAAATTCCACAGAAACAGAGCATCAATTGTTGAACTGTTCAAGAAGAGGGATCTACTTTCAGCCCCTACCGAAGACAAAGTAACAGACATCGTCAAGGAAGAGGCTTTTTCCATAGGTTTCCATTAAAGTGTGTTTTTCTTTTTTACTTTGAGGATTGAGTTTGCTTCAGAACTTATGCCCACATGTAAGTAATCAAGAGTCTACTTTCTAAAACCTGTCTTCTAAACATGCGTACAGTCTTTTAAACATCATATCCAATGAATGTGTCAGTTAATATTGTTTTGTGTATATTGCTTCAAATAATTTCTTCCAATAGCCGTTTAATTCCAAATCTGTATGTTACTGATTGTTGGTGATGTCTGGACAATAATAATTCATTTAATCTGAACTGTACCAAACGTCTTGCTTCCTTTACCAACTCAATTATAGCTTGCACACTTTAGTGTCAGTATTTTCACCCACAAAAACCTGTTAATGAAACTGGTCAACTTTACCTGATTTCTTACTATTCTATCTTTTGCATTTTACTGATAATATTTAACATGTACTCTGAAGAGCAAATATTAATTGGAAACATAATATATGTATCTGTTTATATATAATCGAGGTTTAGTAAGGTAAATTTGCCGCATATATTTGTATAGTTTTTAGCATTATTACATTACATTTGCATTGTTTACATGTAATAGATTGATTTGAAGATGAGTTGTTTTCATGACAACACAGTGAAAAAATGACTATGGTTATTTGCCTTGAAAATGATTTGAGATTTTTAATTTACCTGTTTGATGTAACACATTAGTCCATATCACAATATTTGATTAAAAAATATACAGAGAGAAGTAAATAAATATAGATTTATAAAATGAAGAATGCAGGCATTACAGTTTCGTTTCGTAATTTGTAGATTTTCCAAATGTTAAAATGAATAGAAAAGTATTGCCTATGGTTGTTACAGTGTCGAACTGGATGAAAATATTTTTTATCCAAAGGTTTTAGAAATTTTTTAGATTCTAAAAAGGTTTGAGTATGTATATTTAGTTACTGCAATGGCTAAGTGCTCAGATATACAGGTGATTAACCATTTGTGTTAATGGTTTATGATTAATGCGTAATGTTTTAATCATTGCATCATTTAAATTTACACATGCAGAAAATTGGGACAGCTTCAATATCATATTATACTAATTAGCCTAATAACTTCCAATTTAATAGGAGATCACTATAGTATGTAATTTGAATGTACGTATTTTATAAACCCCTACAAATAAAGTGTGAAAATATGCATACTAAATAAAATGTAATTGATTTCTTGACAATGTACAAAATGAGAAATACATCTGGCAACACAGCTTGTTGAATGACGACTTGTATTTACAATGATCTGGATATATTGTTGAAATTTAAGATATTTTTATTTTATTATGATTTACGGCATAGTGACACAGCAGCTCAGTGGGGTGTGCTGTTTACGTTCATCTCCAGGACTGGGGGTTTCACTACTTTCACTACTTTCTCCAGTCGGTATGTTTATTTTCCCCTCTGGTGTCTTCCTGCAGTCAATAGCCATGCAATTAAGTAAATTAGCATCTCCATGTTACCTGTAGTGTGTGTGCCCTGCAATGGGCTAGCATCCCGCCATGGGTTAGTCCCTAACTTGTGCCCAGTGCTGTCCAGGTTCCAAAATTAGTCGGCGGAAGACGGCTGGATCAATGAAGGAAGACATACATTTAACCGCAAGTTAATTAATTAATTTCAGTTTAACCATTTTTTTGCAAAATAAATTTGTGCTACTGAGTAATTGCACGAGAATTTCAGAAACAAACACTTCGACAATAATTTTCCTTCCAGAAAATGCGATATATGGAGTTCCATCTATATAAATCCTGAAGATGAGGTCTCACCGAGATTTTGAGCTAGGAGAACTTTGCTTAGGGAATCCCCCGGGGAGCCACCATCCATGTACTGGCAGTCAGCGAGTGAAACAAATTGGGCGCTGTGACAGACATGTGACTAATGTCAATCCCCCTTCTGCACCCAGGAGACCAAACTGTACAGGCAAGATTAATAAAATATTAATGATCAATGACTTCAAAGTGATTCATAATGCCTAGAGGCAATGTGGCCCATTCTGAATGCCCGCTGTCACCACTGACATACACCATGTGTCATTGAAAAGAATGTTTACATGCTCAGTAATCTTGAGGAGGGAGTCTTTGCCTCCTAAATATATAACTACTTTTTACATGTCTTATTATATTGCTTTAAATTAGCTAAACTGTTTAAAAGGCAGAATTAATCATATTATTTTCTTCTGTTTTATGTAAATATAAAGCCCACTACGCCTCTCATAGCTTGTATGTGGTCAAGGTACTAATCTTTTTTTCATTATCCCATTCTTTCCAGGGTATTTGGATGCTCTGCTTTCAAGTTGTGTAAATGATATTGGTCTGAACAAGATGGCATTTGCCAGAAGATGGTACGTTGTCCTCTAAGTTCCTCTACATTCCAAAAAGCTACAGGGGTATTGCTAAAGCCAAAGAGCATCCTGTCACACTCAAATAAGTCTATTAGTGTTATCCCTGGGTAGGCTAAAAACTGCTAACACCATTAGCTATCATTATAATATAGGTCATTAGAAAAAAACTTTATACAGCAAATACAGTGACTTCGCAGTTCCCGGCTCAGGAAATACATCTTTGGGGTGGCATGGTGGTGCAGTGGTTAGCAGTGTTGCCTCAGACCCCTGGGACTGAGATTCGAGTTTCCGCATGGGTCCACGTGTGCGGAGTTCGCATGTTCTCCCCGTGTTGTCATGGAGTTTCCTCCGGGTACCTGCTATGGGTTGGCAGCCCATAATGGGTTGCTCCTCGTGCTCGTAGCTTCCGGGATAGGCTCCGGACCCCACGCGACCCGAAATAGGACAGATTACAGACAATGGATGGAAATACATCTTCGGTAAAAACAGGGTTAATTTCACAATCATATTTTATTTGTATCTCTTTCTCATCACCATCATGGGAAATCCCATGAGTACAATACTCTATGCAAACAATGTAGGGCTGCAAGGATTCATCGAGTAACTCGAATAACATTCTCGATGCAAATTCTTTGCTTCGATGTTCGTTTAAACCACTAAGTACCAACTATGACTGTGTACTGCTCAGTGATCACCGTGTTTCACACCGAGGATTATTACTGTGCTTATGCTGCATTTCGTGTAGCAGAGCGGTAGAACACAGCGCGGCTGTACAGATCGGTTAGCGACAAGGCTGCACCGATCATAAAAAAAAATGGCGGAGAAAACTTATGAGTCATGGAGACGGTGAATATTTCCAAAAATTGACATTCACGGCATAGAATCACCGTCATTTCCGTTGCTTACCAAGCACTTTAAGAGGTTTGTTGATAAAATAACAGATAAAAAAACATTAGCTGTCATTAATATACTAAATACCGAATAAATGACCGAATGTAGCTTAGCAGCTATCGAGGCTAACGTCCCAGTTTCACTGATGATTTTATCTACTGACTATTGATGTAGGGTAACGTTACATATTAAGTTGTTCTGGGTGTAAACAGCTTCATAATTACACTGCTGCACTGCTACCATGTTACAGCTGATTAAAATATCAGTTTACAGCTCCCTTCGTGTCACATGGGTAAACGTGAATTTACTACCAAATTTATGGCAAAATAGCTTAAATTGTTTTATGGTAATTTGTTTGCCAAAAAATACCGTGTTCCGGTAAAGTGTCTGCATTATTACGTGCGCTTTTTAAGTGCTGCATTTGCAAACAGCGCTGGAACAAAAACTTTTTTCAGATTATTCCGTCTCACCCATGGGCGTAAATCCCGGGGGGGACGGAGGGGACATGTCCCCCCCCCATCCGAGGATTGTCCCCTCCAAATAACCA
>JAODKL010000017.1:11869160-11884803 GCA_026780765.1 Petrocephalus schoutedeni
GTCTGCATTATTACGTGCGCTTTTTAAGTGCTGCATTTGCAAACAGCGCTGGAACAAAAACTTTTTTCAGATTATTCTGTCTCACCCATGCTGAATTGCTTGAAATATCACGATTATGGTATGCAGTTTAACCATTAAAACCAATGAATTGTTCATTTTAAGAGATCTGGCTTTTTTCAGTTTTGAATAGTTACTATTGCACTTTAGTAAGACAAAAATATTTCTTGTCCGATTACTCGATTAATCATTGGAATATTTCATAGAACCCTCGATTACTAAAATAATCGATAGCTGCAGCCCTAAAACAATATTTTTTTTTTCCTCGTTAACATAATGGGTAAGTCTCATGTGGGTAGGGTGCTTGATGACCCTTGCTTCCAAAATATCCTGCAGCAGTTTATGTACTTCCGAATAGTCGCTAGGCAGCAGTTGTCTCAGTCTTCAACAAAATAAACGTGCTGCCTATCCAGTGACTATTGATCATCCTCACATTGAGGCAAGCTTTATAGGTTGAGATCTTGATGACCTTGACTCCAGGCTTTCTGACTCATTGAATTAGCTTACACCAGGGGTACATTTCTGGGAAATCTACCACCCTTAAAGGAAGCCTGCCAGGAACAACAGATGATATTTCTCTCCAGCAATCCAGGGACATAAGAATTACTGCAGCACTGTGGGCCTTGCAAACCTACAGTGCAGTACCTTTACAAAGCTATTCATTTCAAGCCCAACGAAGCAACATGTGGATGAGATTGTTCACACGGTGAGCACAGTGAATCAATAAAAACGTAAATCATGGACCACTTCCTTCCTCACCTGAGACAACAGTCACCTATGACCCATACTCCAAATCCACTAAATATCTTTTGCTGTCATTTTTAGCCTCGTCACTACTAATTCAATGACATCAGAGATTATAAGAACGACAGGCCACAATGTAATAAACTTTACCGTTTAGTTTAATTTAAAAATATTAATGTCCATTTCACTTGACAAGGCACCAAGGTTGCATAAAATTGGATTGTAATGAAATAAGTGTCATGAATAATTACATTTCCGCACATTCCGATGGAATTGCCTATTTGTCCTGTTCACGTATTTCCTTCTGTTGATGTATTTTTTTTCAGTGTAGGTGGCATATCAGTATAATGGGAAGGTAGCTTGGAAGATCTAAACAGTATTGATGGCATTCATTATGCTTGTCCTAGAGTATGCTGAGATGATCATTCCTGGTGAAGCAGATGAGGGTGACCTCTATTAGAACATCAGCATACAGGAGTTGAATGTATATATATATATATATATATATATATATATATATATGTGTGTGTATATATACATGTGTGTGTATCTGTGTGTGTGTGTGCGTATGTGTGTATATATATATATATATATATATATATATATAATAAACACTATATTATACATAATATAACTTTAACATAGAAATGCACGGATGGTGCCATACCTGTAAAATGTCTTTCTCTAAAGCTTGAAAAACAATGTTCTTACAAAGCATATTAGATATATTATGGCATATGGCTAATGATTGAGCTTCATGCTATCTTTTCTACATCCCTGACTTGATTACAGCTCATTTAGCAGGTGTGATGTCCCATGAAAGTCCTTGATTAGAAGTAGGATTTAATAAAGCTGCTGCGGCCAACAGCTGTCCAGGAATACAATGTTTTTTTTTATTTGTATATTACACATAAAACGTTTCTGCTTTAATTTATTTAAAGAATGTTCCAGGCTTCATATTTGTTTCTGCCGCCATGCTCCTCGGGGTCCTGGAAGACTAATGGAACATGCTGTGAGGGCCTGGAGCTATGGGCGGCCCTTCGCATGACATCAGCATTAGCCAAAATACAGTGATGGTGTGATGCATAGTGTTGGATCTAACCTGTGCAGGTCCTAAAAAAAAAACAAAAGAAAAATGTGTTCAGCAAGCTTTTAGTGTTATAGGCATAATGTCATATTATATAAGTCCGTTGATTCGTTCAGTTCATAGTAGTGCGTGCTGTGAGAAGAAATTTGTCCTAATAAAATGTCAGGCCGGGAGTGCAGTGAACTCTAATGACTTTCAGAATTGACTAATGGGCAATAAATCTTAGATTAGACGTCTTGCACAACTGTGCTAAATTACGCAGCGCGCATGCACACAATAACGCGACTGTCTGTATTCCACTGCATAGGCTGATTTATGCCTAATATTTACAGAGACTGGAGGAGCCGCTGAGCACGCAGCCATGGCTGAGATGTTTGATCAGCAATTTGAAGTAACTCTCTGCAAACTGTAGAATAAAAAATGCTAATAATGAGCTTATTACTGAAATGCACATGTACCACAACAAAATTATACTTTTCAACAAACAATTATGCCTGAATATATGGTATAATAATTTTATGCTTTGTAAAACCTCCAAATATAGAATTTTGGGTTCCAGAAAAGACAGATATTAATTTATTAAAAAAAGACAGATTCACCCAAAATAATATTCCGCCATGTCACTGTATTTATAGAGGACTTAGCAGATGATATATGGTTGCTTTTAGTTTTCTGTAACTAACAAATAAGTACAATAAAGCTGATGAATCACACCGCATGACATGCTGATATTCCTGTGACCTCCGTCCACATGAGGCATTTTCTGCAGATTGCATTCTTTATCCTAATAGGTTCACTTATCATCTGGGGCTACTTGAAAAATTTCCCTCAATCTTGAGGGAATACTTGTCATTTAGGCAAAAATCAATCATTTTTCACCCCCAGGGAAATGCCATTCTCCTTAAAATAGATAGAGATACAAGTAAAGTTTAGGAGGACATGCTTATGGAAGAATGATTAAAAACAAATATTAATGGCAACATACATGAGCTCGCTTTTATAGTATAAAAACATAAAATATTTTATATTTTATTTATGCAATTTTAATGTAAATAGTGTGTGCATAACATCATAGAATTACAGTGCTCATAAAAAAATTTACATCACCAATTCAACTGAATTCATTTTTACACAGGCTGAAATGTGATTTGATTGTTTT
This sequence comes from Petrocephalus schoutedeni, assembly GCA_026780765.1. Taxonomy (NCBI): domain Eukaryota; kingdom Metazoa; phylum Chordata; class Actinopteri; order Osteoglossiformes; family Mormyridae; genus Petrocephalus; species Petrocephalus schoutedeni. The sequence goes on from JAODKL010000017.1 coordinate 11,872,208, forward strand.
ATGATGATTGATGAGTGATATCAACTTAACAATTGAAATTTGGGATATTAGGCAAACTGTATATTCCACCTGAAATTGTATATACACAGGTTGGGTACTGAATGTGTTTTAAAATATAATATATAGCAGAGTGCCACCAGGAAGCAATGGCTGCCATTGGGGTGATGCAAGCTGATTGTGGGGTGTGATGAGATGGTCCACTTACTGTGTTCGGACTCCATCTGTGTTCTACAGTAAGAGACAATTAAGTAGGTTAAATTGGTAGAGGTGAGGCATATGCTCTCACCTTCTTATCCAAAACTGCATGAGTGCACCAAGCTCTGCTTAAGGGTCCATGGACATGTGACCATTCTGTCGAAGCTGGGCTCAAACTGGCGACCTTCTAATCACAGGCACAGAGGCGTGGTCACACCAGTGCCAAACTATTATCTGTCTGTTGTGAAGGCTTAGCCTCAGAAGAATCAGGGTATGGAGGGAAGACCATGAAGCAGCATGGGGCAGCCACAATAACCAAACAACACCATGCGGAATGGAATTGACCGTGATCTCCCTATGGTATTAAGGAGCACTCCCACACTGAGGTAAGCCTTATAGATGCACTTTCTGCTAACTGGCCATGAGGTCAGTTTCTCTAACCCAGATGCGGACCAACTTCTGCTGCACATGACCACCGTCCATCTTCCTGGTTCACCCCAGCGGTTCTGCCTAACAACAGGCGTACCCTGAAGGACAGCCAAGCACCGAGAACTTTTCTCCCCAGCTCCCTCGCTGGCCTACCCTCGCAGTAAATAAGCACACCCTTCTGGGAACAAAATGCGTTCCTCTGTCTTGCTGTTCTGGCTGTACGTGACAATGTCTACAAATATATGCTCTCGGTTTTTAACTTGGCCACATTAGCTAAATGCTTAAAACCAAATGGCATGTTATTTATTGGGCTAAATTCAATTTTGCTCAAGTAATATCCTATACTATCTAATTCCTTGTCAGTTAGTTTACTTAGCTCTTACAACTATTAATATTAATGTAGACATCTCCGAGCATGAGTCAAATACACAATTGTGTGTGGAATCCTAAGTACAGTATATAAGACATGTACAATGTAGATAAAATTCTATATTGCATTTAAATATGTGAGCGTTGTGGGCAATTGAGTACAATACAATGCAAATGAAGTGATCTGAAAAGTCTTATTAGGGGTAAGTAATTTGCCTCTCATCACATTCAGTTGCAGCACACATCTAAGATGCACAGCGGCTGCTGGCTGCTCTTTTAATGCTCTTGAACATTTGGGAAAAGCGGAGTGGTGTTTGGATTATTTTGTTAGATTGATGCCATCCTCTGGTGTCCAATGAGCACTAGTGGAACAGGGAAGTCTTATAGACTCTGGAGCCCACTTTGTGCATTTGAATCTTTAGGAGACTCAGTTATTTTCATATTTGATACAGTATTCATATATTCAACTTCTATTATTCAGGATGTGTTGGCGAATATAGAAATTATGTTGTAAAACTAAAGTCCCAAGAAGACCAATTAGGAATAAAAAATGAAAGTGTGCTGCTTCTTCCAGGGGTCATAGCGAACTTGCATTAAGATTTAGATTAAGATGTGACTGTGCAGGAGAAGTACTCTGTCGCATCTTGTTAGTTGCTTTGTACTCTCAGAGTGTATTTTCTAGGGTTGGAAAGGCTGTCATTTCTTACAGACTTTCTCAGCCCTGGAGTCACCCGGTGACCGTTTTGTTTCCCCTGGTCAAGCACCGCTTCTTCATTTTACATCTGCAAGGTTTGCTTGCCCATTAAAGAACTTGTTTTTCCTTCACATCCTCAAGCCGCTGTCATGACAACGCACTTTATTTTTAAAATTGGTCTCCTTGAAGGTGTAAATTTTGTTCTTGGTTATAGAAATGGTTTAAAATCCAGCCTGTGGTTAGTCTAATTTTTTGAGGATGTTAGATTTCGATATGTTCTCATATATTATAAGACATGCTAAGATGGACAAACTGTTGAAGTGTGTTTAACGGAAATGATCGCAAAGCAGAATATTTAATTTTTTCCCCTCAAGACAGGGCAGTAATCTAAAATGACAAATGGCATTGTGCTCTCTGGAAAAAATATAACTGTATGTGGGGAGAAAAGGCTAATTCAGAAGTCACACACAATGTTCAGTCACTATAATAAGTAAAAAAATATCTAGAATGCAATTGTAGCAAATACTGCATACCTAAAGAAACCAAATGTTTGAAATATTGCACAAGATGAACGTCTTTAACCAACAAAGGAATTCTTTCTGCATTTTACACAACCAAACCGAGTGTGTCTTAATGTGTGGGTCCACCTTGCCCTTTTGACAAATAACACCAAATGCGGCTTGATACCTACATATATCCGAAATAATGAATATCATCTCATTGCTTCATTTACAATCATTATCTTTGTTTGTTTTTTTATATACAAAATTGCATTAGGGGAATAATCTAGATTCCAAGCCAAACAGGCATCATTTATCTTTCCAATCATTACAGAGAATTCAACTGCCAAATAAGTTTAAAAAATTAATTTGGAGAAAAAAAGCAATTTTCTTTCACTGCCATAGCTCTCAAAAATGTAATCTATTTTCAGGGGGAGCATTATGACAAGAGTTTTTTCTCACATTATAATTGGATACATTTTTCAGTCATAATGGTATACCATATTACAATAGTTTCCCGTGAAATACTACTCACTTTCTACATTGTAGCATCTCCAGAGAATGCGAAACCTATGAAACACAGATTCCTCCTAGGTTACGCAAATTATATTTAACAAACATAAGGTGAGATCTGGGAAAATGAAATACAAACACAATGAGTATTCCCTCACCTATACTTATCAGTAATTATATCTTCCGAAAAGCTGTACACATTTTACCTTAAATACTTGGCGTAATACAATGTTAACATTACAGAGTTTCCAGAATTATTGAGACTGGAAGTGAACTTTTTGCTTGAGAAAATTGTGGCGCATCCTTTTGCAAGTATTACCCAAGTAAAACATTTCAGTGATTAACATTTGTTTTTTATGAAATTTTTGCCCATTTTTTTTCTAAAACCACAACCAGTGATCCAAATTTATAGGACATACTGTACTTGTAAAGACTACTTGAAATTTTGATATAAAAAAGAAAGTATATCTCTTTAAGTAATTTGCAAAGATAAAAACAAATGGCACTCTTCGTACTGAGGAGCCACTAGTGTTTTTAGTGCCACAAAACTCAAATCAAGGCTTTCAGTGGTGTAATTATGACTGTATCAATAAAATAGGGTGCAGCTATAAGTATGAGAGGTCCGCATCATCACAGGAATCATTTTGCTGTTGAGTGCAGTGAAGATGTTGGAGTGTTTCCGAAAATTTATGCAATTAGGTGAAAGCATCATGCTGTCTGTCATCTATAGACACAAAACACGGCATAAGTAAACCACAAGTAAGGTAAGTAACAAGCACAACTAATGGAAAAAGAGACCTCTAAGTCCACTCTGAGTGCCTCTCTCCCTACGGGCACCATTTCCCTAAGGGATATTACCGGAGAGTCACACAGAAAGGAACAAGATATTCAGTGGCAGAATCTGGCTTTGACAAAGAGGCTTTTTTCGGCATGACTTGGCAGATCTCCAAAAGCAAAAATGAATCCGGACACTCGGGTCAGAGAAATGGAGGAGATGCTGGCGGACGCACGAGGGCCACAGGAAACGGCAAATCGCAATGAGCTGGCAGGCGCTGGAGGCACACAAATCAGACACTAAGTACGGAGAGGCTTGGGCACTTAGAGGTATGAAGGGTGCTCATTTCATGCATCGTGGAGGCCTATAACATTATGGGTGCAAGCTCATGAAAACAGGACCGGTGCACTGGAGAAAGAATCGCAGAAGCAACCAGGGAAATCAATTAGAGGCAGAATTACAGCTATCCATCATTCTACCCATCTATCCATTTGGAGCTCATCCCAAGCAGCACAGGGCCCAAGGCAGAGGTTAACTCTGAACTAATGTCGGCCCACTTCAGGGTACGAATTACACCATATCACAAACATTTCATAGTATGGACACTGTCAATGACAAAGCCAAAAAGCTTTAATCACTTTTGTAGAACATCTATTTATCTTCTAAGCACTTAGCCTGTTCAGGGTCGTGGGGGGGGGGGGCTTTAACCAAACCTAGGCAGTACAGGGCACAAGGCTGGGTATCTCCTAAATGTCTTCAAGGACAACTCGCATTATTTATTTCCTTAATGTATACTCATTCCGGGGTGTTGCTAGGGTGGTTTTAGGGGGGGTTTAGCTTAAACCCCCTCCCTACCCAACCGCTCCTGAATAAATGTACACAAATTTGTTTAGATAGTGTGTTCTCATTAATTAAAATTTTAAGTTAACACTCCTGGTAAAAGCTTAGCCCCCCTTTTCATAAACCTTTAGTGACCTCATATTGAGCTACTTATTTTATTTAAGGGTAGAGCAGGCATTTTTTAAAACAGAAACTTCAAGTGAGTCTTCATCCAGCAAGAAGGATACCTGCACAACTTTCAAACCCACATATAAGTAAACATTTTTAATGGGGCAGAGGCTATATATAAACACAAAAATGACTATTTATCAGTCCACCAGACCACCAATTTTCTAAACTTTGCCATGCAAAGTACCATGTAAAGACACCTTTAAACAAATTCTGCATCATCCTATTAAAATCAGAACGGAAATTCAAAACAATTAACAGTGTATTGGCAGGGCAGTAGCTGGTTAATAGTAGCCAAAATGGACTTGGCTGGATTATGAGAAGAGCTGTGCTCTTGTTCTGTCTATTTTCATAAAACAAGGGCTTAGCTCATAAATAACATTATAAATGGAATATAAATGTCAGCTTGAACGACTGTAAACTAAGGGAATCCCTTTTATTCCCATCAGACCGTATACTGTGAAATAAAAAACGAGTGATGAGGTGTACCGCCATAGGTGGGGTGTCCCAGCGGTGCCGCGGGCGTATCGCCGTAGGTGGGGGGTACCGCCGTAGGTGGGGGGTACCGCGGTAGGTGGGGTGTACCAGTGGTGCCGCGGGCGTATCGCCGTAGGTGGGGGGTACCGCCGTAGGTGGGGTGTCCCAGTGGTGCCGCGGGCGTATCGCCGTAGGTGGGGGGTACCGCCAGTGCCGCGGGCTGCGCTGCTGCCTCACACCTCCCTGGCTGGGGACTTCTCGTCTCTGCTCTCCATGTGTGCAGGCTGCATGTTCTTGCGCGTGCTGTGTGAATTTCCTGTTGGTGCTCTCAACTGTGCCCGCAGCCTAAAAACACACAGTCAGGCTAATTGGCCTGCATGATGGGATATCTTTGGTTGACTGATGACATGTTGGACAGAATCTGTTGACTTTATTTATGGGGTGGCGCCCAGCACCTCTCGGGCTGCCCTCTGCTCTGTGTGCCCCCCCCTCCATAGTCTAAATACATGTAATAAGGCTGACTGGAATCCCTAAATAGCCCATAGTGCATGAGCGTGTGCTTGTATGTGCTCTGAAATGCACTGACATCCCAGTCTGGATTGTCTGGAACACGCTCCAGATCCCCAGGACCCTGGTGAGGATAACTGGTCACAAGATGGATGCATAACTATAGGTTATCAGACACTCTATATTAAACAATATATTAATTTAGCTTTCTAGTCTCGGTCATATCTATTTTCAGTGATCCAAAGTAACAATGCCTTTACGTCTACCAGATACATAACAATAATAATAATAATAAGGGCCCTGCCATAATTCAATCAAATAATCAGCCACTAAGACAGTAGAGCAGCTGTATAGTACCAGCATAACACGTTAAGTATCAGGCCAGGCAAGCGGTAGGCCAATACTGAAAATGAGAGCAAATTCCTGGATCATTAATATGGAGGCAGAATCCGAGAAAATCACAGATCACTTAATGACACCTGTCAGCCTGCTGTGTGATACGGCGAGTGAATCACCGACCTTGTTCCTTATAAGGAGGTATGCTGTGTGGTTCTTTATGCCAGCAGTGACACGTCCTGGTGGTTCCCTAATGACACGATGCTTTTTCCTACATTTGTATAACACTTTTATTTCTCTAGTAATTGTGTATTATTGCACAGAATCATAATACAAGTTATTTCATAAGGATGTTTACTGTATACTAGACAGGTACTGTGGGCAGCTACAATGTTTTCTATTATCAATAATGGAAACATAAAAATATGCAAAGAAACATCTAAATCTAAACTAAAATCACCATGTTTGTATTCGTATCTTAGTGAGGACTGTCCATTCATTTCTGTGAGACAAACCCTAAACCCAACAATGACAACCAAACCAGCCTTGACCTTAAACATAAGTAACCAAACAAAATACCAGACTAGTTTTTTTTAATTGCACACAGATCTTTATGAAAATGAGTTTTCATGCTGACAACTTACAGGTATTCTCTTCATAAGTAATAACGCTCCGTGTTTTGCATCCCCCAAATCTAGAAATGAACGTGCTTCAGGAATGGTTACTTTCCTATTTCTTAACCCAATTCCCAGATTAATCCCATTTCTCCTCCCTCCCACCTCCCAGCAAACCTGAACTAAACAATCATGCAATTAAGAACACAGGATACCTGTTACAGGTGTGCTGCAAGCTGGGAGGGAGCAAAAATTTCTGGAGGCCCGCGATGACTGAGTTGGGAAATAGTGTCCTAATGTATAACCATGCCAGCTTGTAAATAAATAAATGAAAATATATGGGAACTCTTACATGATATGAATGAATCAATGATTACCGTATGCAAAGAGGCAGTATTAGAAATGCCACCCCTAGTCACCCCCCAGATTCACGTATGCAGTCCCCCAACCTTACTTAGTACCCTGACCTTCATTTTCTAGTGACCCATTGTTACTTGGCACTCGAGTCCTTTTCTGCCACCTCGGCTGCCTGCCTCGTATGTAGTGGCCCATGGTACTGTGGGTTCTGAGTACTCAGAGGCTCACACGCCAAAGTGTAAAGGACCTATGGGCAGCAAACCAAGCCAGTCAGGTGTGTACAGCATGAGATGTGCCCTTTATCCTGTGACTACGTACTGTGCTCAGGACATTTTATGCATTTTTGCCTCTCTCCTGTTGTCATGAAAGTTTGTTTCATTCTTGCCAGTAATCATCTGGAGACTTTGAATCAATTGCTTTTCAGTGGTAACTGCCCAGATGGATTGTGTACAATCTAAAAAGCAAGCATGCATATGTAAATGTTTTTACGATTATCTAACTGTTAATATTCTGTCTGATACAGTAAGTTCTTTGGTGATTGGTGTAGTTATAGTTATCTGAGAGAAAAAAGTACCAAACTTTGGTGATTAATTTGTTGGATGTGTAAGTTACGAACACGCAATATTATGATCAGAAAAAGTTGTTGCCTTTGTGGGCTTGGCACTGTGACAGATATCTCAATAACTTTAGAAAAGAAGTCTTAAAGATCCTGCTAAAAGTGATATACCCAGTTATGGGTGGTAGTGCTGGTGGGGTACTTATGGGTGAGTTTCAAAGTGTTACTTTGTTTACTAAATAAATTACATCCATCCATCCATCTTCCAAACACTTTTCCAGGTTATGGTCAGAAGAATAAATTACACGAAAATAAATATTCAATATATGCAGAGAGTTTCATCTATAAACAATAACATTATAAGATACTCATAAAGTTAATGACTGCCATTCCAGAGTATTTATTTATCATTTTCTAATTATTGCCATTTATGCACCTTGTATTCCCCACAGGGAAAATAAAATACTTTAAAAAGAACATGTCCAAGCATATTACAAATAGTTAGCATTTATAAGTTTTAGCAAAAGCACACATAATGTTATGAAAGTTCTGCATTCCAAATTTAATTTGAAAAAAAAACAGTCATTTTAAATGAAAGAGAAAATGAAAAGGCTTTCATTATTATTTATGTAACTGCCTAGCGGTGACCTTGTAAACTATTTACTTTCCAGGCTCAAATGATATATTTCAAATCCCATTCCATGTTATTCAGCTTTAACATTAGTCTAAAAAACTACATATAATACAGATAGAAACATTTGGTTTTTACACCTTTATGTGCATGTTGGCCATTTATTTTTCATATCCAGATTATGGGACAGTTGATAGTGTCAGATATAAAATAATTACATTAAAATTGATATTCAAAAACACAGAGTCAGACAGGTAATATACAATCTAGAGCTTTATTGATTACTATAAGATGTTGAGGGAGGTAACTGTTTTTTCTGTAATGCCCTGAGTAAATCACGGATCAATGTCCAAATTTTGCACCTGCAGAAAGATAATGATAAATGGGTTAAATGGTCTCAACAACAACAACTGATACACACTTAATGGAAGAAATATCACTTCACTCACCGTTGTGACTCGTCACATCAAAATATATAAATGCATGCAGATTACTGCTTTTACATTTACATTATCCACTTAACTGACAGAGTGAACTGCACAATACAAACAATACAAAAATCTATAAACCATACTGACCGTTTTACACATTAATAGTGCCACATTAGTTAATTGGTACATACATGTCAAATTAAACATGCACAAGTATAAGCCTATTATTAATTAATTATTCATTGTACCGACAATCAAGTATTTGTTAATCCTGGTGGGAAAATTTTAAACATGTAATTGTCTAGTTTTGCAATAGCAAAGAGGAATAAACTAGGGTATTAGCAATACCTGTGACATAATTCTAGAATTAGGGATGCATTATCAAAAATCAATGAGCCCTGAACTCCGGTGACAGAAGCTACGTTGAGTGTCTACCGTTTGTTGAAGTTGTCTTTTGGTATATATCAGAAGGTTAATCAGAAGAAATGTACAATCATCCAGGTTTCCAGGGTCTGAGCTAGGTGTTAGGAATATGCTAACACTTTAACTATTATAATTGGCAAGAGAGAGGGCGTGTGCGTGCTGCTTACTGGTGAAATGCCGCTCTGCCCGAGGTGCTAATTTGCGGCAGGTGGGAAAGGATTCGAATGGAGGTGAGCTGTCATCAAAATGTGTCTGAGGAACTAAGATCTGGTAAATCCATCTTACATCTTCAGAAGCGATTTATGCTAATAATCCCCAAAGTATCAAGGATTCATAGCACTGAATGGAAAGCTAAATTCCTCAGTGATAGGCTGCATAACTTTGAGTTTACTTAAATATTTCTCTAGACAATTCCACTTGGATATTATGAATCATGTCATAATTTCCTATAAACAAACGTTTCATTAACAGGAAATACTGTATATTTAAAGTTACTCATTAAAAGAGGAACATAATAGTGATTTTTTGTAAAATCCCGAAGGGTGTTGCACTCGCCAATCAACGATCCCTTGATTTAGAAAGTCCTTAAGCCTGAAGAGATTCCCCACAAGAGTAGGGAAGCAAAGAAGCAGACAGGACAAGGGGCAGTCCTTGCTTTGCTAACGTCTTACAGATTGTGAGAGCTGCACAGTGGCCACCCTCGAGTTTCCTGTCAGGTGTTACCACACTGTCTTGGAAATACAATTTACACTTTCCAGTGGTTAATAAAAAGCAGAATGGCCAGTCCTATTTGACACAGCCTTGGCTTTCTGGGATTCCAGTAGCAGACCATTCAGACAACTTATTCAGAACCATAGGGCTACTGATTAACATTACAATTATTTCCTAAAATAATTTTAGATAATACAAATGTCCCTCCTGACTCAATTAAAAACAGTGAGGGAGTTTAGACTGACTCTAGTGGGGGCAGAAACAGACACAGGTACACAGGTACAGACACGGGTACAAAAAGTTCACTGTAAAATAACGATAAAAAGTGCAGTATAGTAAATACATGGACCAGTAACATAGTTATCATTATCAAGTGCTATGTACTGTTCATAATTGTATATGCTGTGCTGTAAGTCACCACAAACTCGTGAGTAATGCGTTGCGCTACAAGGTAACTAGACGATAGGAGTTTTTCTGCTCAGTTATAATCGTATGGTACCAGCATCATAAATGTGGTCTGTTATTGACTGGAACATCGTTATGTGGCACATGCTTGTATTATAGTATGGCTAGTGGATACTAAAGCTACTGAGACAAAAATGTTCTTGTGCAGAGATATGGAACTGGAAATTCAGGCAGCGTTTGTCAAACATAATTAGGATTAAACGTAAACTTTACGTACATTACCTTTAATAATATATAAAATGTCTAGGACGACTTCATACCATGTAGAGCTGAGCAGTTCTAGGGCATGGTTCTCAATAATTGCAAGTTTCAATTTTTTAAGTTGGCATACAGCCACTGTCAGAATCAACCTCGAAACTTAAGGCTAATGAAATTAGAAAAAAAAGTGACAGCTTGGTGGAAAGAGTGTAGAGTGAGAGCAGTGGAAATGACATTGCCGGCTGACTGACTACAGATGGTGACAATAGCTCTAGGTCTACCAACGTGGCATTTTCTGGAGGTGACATCTCCAGCTAAAGGACTTTGGAAGTGAGAAAGATATAAGTACAGGGGGAGGCACGTCATGCTGATAGGGCTGACTGGCCGACAAGGAGGTCAGTCATACATCTCTTAATGTGGCTAGTTTGATGGCTGTGTATGTAGACCTGTCAAAAAACCCCAATTTGAAACAGCTACATCTGAGCTTAATGAAAAAAAATACAATTAATAATGAAAACCAGTGAGTCAACTTTCAATAAATTACAAGCATACCTTCATGTCTTCAGTTGAGAGTAGCATAACTGATAAGATAATAACATTCATTTTAAAATTACCCATCCATCCATCCATCCATCCATCCATATACCTTATCCTAGACAGTATTGTCGAGGTCCTGGACCCTATCACAAGCAACACAGAGCATCAGGTTGGGGTACATCCTAGACAGGATATGTTAAAATTATTCATATTATTTTTTATAGCTACCAATGAAGATGTTTTTACATAAGTTCAATTGTTGTGGTTTTATTTATATTTTATTTGCTGTTTTATAATGATATGTTTTTAATGTAAATACAAGTAAGACACTTCAGTTATCATGGTTCTGTGTTCTTTGAGGCATGATTTCCAGGCATTCTTGACATAAAAATGATGATTTGTATAATTCATTGATTCATTCTTCTTATAATGATTCTTCTTCTCCCAAGCTTATAACAAGGGAGATGAGTACATTTTAAAATATAATTAAGATTAGTAATATTCTATCCATCTCAAGTTACTGCAATGAATACTAATTTCCCACAAGTACATGTGCCTTGTGTATTTACCATTGGGGAATTTTTTTTCATCTATTTTGCCTGCCTTGCACATTCCGTCCATGGTCGTGTAATCATGACAAGTAAGATGTGACAAAACACTTTCACCTGTGCTCTTGTCATCTTTGCTTCAGTGCCAGCATGCCAAGTGCCATAAACGTGTAACCCACATAATTTAATTTGCCACCTAAAGTTCTCTCTCATCTGACTGCAGCATATCCATGAGACGCAAAACGTCATTATGATTCCTGCGGAGGCTCTTCCATAACAAAACGCTGTTGAAGAGTATGCTTTTTTTTAGGACAAATAATAATTAATTTGTCAACGACATGCCCAATATGTTAGCCATGTTAAATTTACGTGATGGTATGGATGTTCAATACTTCTAACTCCAAGTCAATAAGGGGCCTTGCCACTGAACATTAGGCTGTGGTGAGATTTGGCTCGAAACCACCTGCATAAGGGCAAACCCTTAGCCGTAAACCAAACCCAAAAAAAAACTCAATAGAAAATTCCCCTCTACTATTCATTAGCTCACAATAGAAACAAATGTTTACAAATTACACACGTAATTAAAAGCTATTTAACAACAACGATTTTCCCTGTGCTGTTCAAAGCTAAATTGAAACCTAAGTAGAAAGAGAGTTTTGTTCATTAAGTATGAGATAAGCTTGGTATTGTTCATATCAATCTTAACCTTTGGCAGATTCGAATAAAGCCTGACCTTTCTGCTTCACTCTGATATTTTCCCTTGGCTTTGAATTATAACCTCTGATCTGGGTCACCAATAAACAGGACAGGCTGGAATTGATTTATCTTGGCTGCATTAACTTACCATAAATCATTCTTTCTTATTCTTTTCTTCAGCCAGGACTATTTTCAATCAAATGCAATATGTGAGGAGCTTGGTGCATTATATTCATATTAATTCCATTCATTATGGCAGTTTGTTGATTTTTTTTCCCCACGCAACCTTCAATGGTCATTCGTTGCACTCAGAAATGCTTCACAGAGCATAAAGATGACATTGTAGTTTGCAAAAACTCAAAAGTTGGGTGGAGCAGCGATCATTGCATGTATTCATATTAACATTCACATTCAATGTTGCTATCTATAACATAAAATTGGCAAAAAATATTTTCTTATGATGTCAGATTTTGCCCTTTTGTTGTTTACCATGTAAATACCCTTGATCAAAAGGAAAATTTGGCAGCATTTTGGGGTGGCTCGGCGGTCCAGTGGGTAGCACTTTCGCCTCACACCTCTGGGACCAGGGTTCGAATCCGGCCCAGTTCCATGTGTGTGGAGTTTGC
>JAODKL010000017.1:11884903-11915478 GCA_026780765.1 Petrocephalus schoutedeni
ATTGCTTCCGGGATAGGCTCCGGACCCCCCGCGACCCTGAACAGGATAAGCGGGTTGGAAAATGGATGGATGGATGGCAGCATTTTCAAAAATACTCATTGTTATATCAAAGTAAACACATCAAATTTCCACTTAACGTCTAATTTGATGATGATGTTAAAATGTAAAACAGGGCAAGATGTTTGAACAGTTGGACATGAATTGATGCACAGAATGGTCTTGGTGCTGTCGTTATCTTTATATGGAAAGAACAGCTAGAGCAGCATTTCTTTGGTTTCTTTACAGAATCTGACCCATAAACTTTGTTTTTTGTTTTCTTTGAAGTGGTTCTTCTTTGACGTTTTCATCTATGTCTTCTATCACATGGAATCTGAAAATGTTTTTTTCTGTCTTTCTTGCTGTGCTACCATACTGAAGTCATGTGACCAATGCCAGGAGTCTCAACCAGTAATGGGAACAGTGCTTTGTCCATTCGCTCCTCTGGTGAAGCCTCCAGTTCGTCTCCCATTCCCTCTCTTACCAGCTCTTTATCTCCTTGACTGACAGGGAAATACTGATTAACTGACCCATGCATGACAGGCAGCTGGGTTCTGCTATATATTGCCAGTGCAGCACCTTGGACAGCAGCCACCTGTCAGGCTTCAGGACCGGTGTCTTGGAGAGCTAGCCAGCATGTTGCCACAGGACCACACCTACAGTGAGACATGGCTGTAGATGAGGGATTACAGCAGCTGCTGCTTCTCTCCCAGCATCACCACTCACTTTAAAATAACCTTCCTGATTGTCCATAAATTTGAAGTAAAATGTTTTCATCATCATAAAAATAAAAAGAAGTAAACATAACATAATATCGGTCACACCCTGCCTATTTGCCCCTCCTGTTTTCTCCCTAGTGCAGCCCAAACTAGCCATGCCTGGTAATCGTTTGTCTTACCTCTTGATTCTGCCCTTGTGTTACTCATGCCAGCTGCCTCTCATTTGTTCCCTCGTTAATCTTGTATGAAAGTGCTTACCATTCCTGTGTTCCTCAGTCCTGTCATTAACGCCATTCCTCTAGTCTGCCCAAGTCCCTTATTTTGAACCTTCCTGGTCTGGTTTGTTTTTCCTGGTCCCATTTTTGGTTAAAAAAGAGCTATTTTTGTTCTCCTAATACTTTACACGCGACTCCTTTGGTTTCTGGCCTACAATATCCAACATTAAATATCTTTGTTGGAAAAGTTTATAAACCCTTGCTTTTTGTAACTGTTGCAAACCCAGTGAGCAGTAATGACATCAAGCGAACATTAAATGTAACTGCTGATCAGTCCCATATATTGGCTTGGGGAAAGTTCAGCCCATCCCTCCTTACTACAGAATTACTTCAACTTAGTGATGTAGGCAGGCCTTCTTACATGAATGCCTCACTTCAGATCCTAACACAATATTTCTATTGGAACATGATCTGGACTTTTCAAAATGCTAACTCTCATTGGCTTCAATTGTCCCTTGGTAAGCTAACATGTTTATGTTCAGAGTCTTGCTACAAGACCTTCGGTATAGCTTACAATCCAGAATTCATAGTGCCATCAATGATGGCAAACTGTCCTGCTTCTTTGTAATCAAAACACTAATACTACTGCTGCCACCGCCATGTTTTATAGTTGGGATGCTGTTACATGGAACACTGCTTCATTTTGGCCAAACAACTCATTTAAGAGAAAAAGTGTGGATTTTGACTCTTCCGGCTCATCCAGGTGGTCATTAGCAAAATTGAAAATGGCGCTTTTACTACTGGATTTTCTGGAAATCCTTTTTTCCTGATTTACCACCTCAGGTATGGCCTGACAGAGTGGGGTAATTTCTTGCAGTCATATCCAGATCTATTTGGGATATCAGCCCCCACTGTTCCCAGTGAATGATCCAATTATCTTGTGGAATAAAGGCTGGTTTTGCTTTTATTTTGACAGTTTTCTAGTGAGCAAAAATGTTTAGCTAAATACATCAGATAAATATGATGAGTCAAAGAATAAATAAAAGACTTCCTACTTTGTGAATCAGCACATAGTGTGAACCAATGACACTTTTCTGATCACGCTTATTATATTATTGCTAAGAGAGAAAGTTGTATAGTGAGCCACAGCCATCTGGGTGGCAGAAACTGACATGACCACAACCTGCTTACTGTATTTCGGCGGCCATACCAGGCTGAGCTAGTTTATAAGTATGATTCTTTAGGCTTAGAACTGATTTGCATAGAAAGCCATGTGGACAACATCCTTTGAACCAGAGGGTTAATCCCCACTACGTTCAATGAGCCGGACAGTCTTCCATCTGCACAAGTTGGACTACGTACTGATGTGGTGGAACACATGCAGCTTGGGTGCCTGTCAACATAAGACAATTTACAGAGTGGAACATCTATGCCTATACAGTAGCCTGACTAGATCTAGATGTCCAGGCAAGCTTGTGGTGACTATTATTTGTCCACCTGTCCCCACTCAACAAATTTGAATTCTGGTACAAATATCATAGCGTAACCACTGTATCTATGTCAGAGCCCTACTGATTCTGGATCAGAATCCAGTAAGGAAGAATCGGATATAGCATTACCAGATTCTGGTCCCCCAATGCCCATCCTCTTTGTCAGCAGAAGACTTCACCAGCTAGCTCACAGGAACACTCAGACTAATACTGTATACAGTACTATTACACTACAGGTGGGTCTACTCTACACTGAATTTCTGGCACTTGTTGCCATAGAATTGCCCTCTAGTATTCAGTACGTCATAATCCCCTTTTCCTATGGTTAAAGAAAGAGCTAATTGCCTGAGAAAGAAATTGCTTCTTTCTGGGTTAAATGCAGAAAGTCCAGTATCCTCTGACACTCCAGTTCCCAAGATTTAGCAGAGAGGCCTTTAGCAAACAGTGGACTACAAGCCTCCCTCCACATCAACCCTGGGATTATGCCATTAATCTGCTTATCTGACTCACTTCCCCTAGGGGTCATATTTATCCATTATCCATGTCTGTCTCTCAAGTTATGGAAAATTATATTCAGGAGGCACTGCACCAAGGCTTCGTTCATCCATCTATCTCTCTTGCTGCTGCCAGTTTGTTCTTTGTCTGTCTTCAGCCTTGTATTGTATTCATGGAGTGAGAGATATCATGGGGAAATAAGTCTGCAGCCAGACTCCTAGGCTATGCTGAAGGTGAATGCTTAAAGGGGGCAAATCGCAGCAATCAATGATTGGCAAAAAACAGTGAAAATCAAGGCATTTGGATAAAAATTTTGGAAATTTCTGGGGTTTGCAAATTTTGATTTCAAATTTTTTTGCATAGTTACAGTTCTGTTGTAAAGGCCATTTCCCATAAACTCAGCCTGGAATAGGACGACTGGGCCACTATGGTGGTGTCGATTCACCATGCACCTATTGTGAAACATTCTGATCCCTCAACAACTTCTGTCGCCAAAGTAAAGGCTTCATGAGTCCAAAGTGGGGAAGATTTTGTTCCATGTCAAGGTTAACGACCTAACTTGCATCCATGTGCATTCCTTTTCTAGGAAGCTTTCCTGGAAAAGAATTATGACATTGGCCACAGAGAAGTCCTTGCCATTAGGATGACTTTTGAGAATTCATGGCACTGTCTTGAGAAGATTAACACATTTTTGTTTCTAACACATCAAGATTCTGAGTACATTTAGCCTGCCAAAAGATTAAATATCCCTCAGGGATGATGGCCATCAGTTGATTCCAGTTCACCTGTTGTACAGGACCAGATCCAAGAACACTAAGGCTGATGCCGTATTTGGGGCATCCTCCTTCCCACATGCATAATCTCACCCATTTGGTGATATCATGGATCAGACCCAACAGGCCTTCCAATGTAACTCAACTCCTACTGGGTGTCCTCCTCAAAAGACCAATGTCTCTGCCTTAGTATGCCTCCCTATATTACAGAAAATTCATTCTGATCCTACTTCTGGTCACCTGGGTCCATGTTCTCCCTTGCAATGAAAATGTTCTGGTGGATTGGTCTCTTGGATCCTTTTCTCACTGAGGTATTCCTTCATCTGCATCTTCAGACCCTGATGAAGGCAGCATTGTCCTTTGGAGTCATCTGGTGGAACGGCGTATGACCCTGGGCCCCGCACTCAAGGGAGCCCCCTGTTGATCTTGTCCTGTCAACTCCATGTCCCCTACAAACCATTTACATAACAAATTTGGTTAAAATATCATAATCATTAACAATATGAAATATCTCAAATTTGGCTGATCGATCTGCCAACACAATCTGCCCTGACTGGCTAATTTTACCAACAGCATTCCTGCCCGCATCCTGATCGGTAAGTTTTACCGCTGGCACCCCACATTTTATTAGCATATTATTGATGTTCCATCATTTTTATTTCTCCTTCGTCTCTCTTTTGGCTCCAAAAATCGCCTGAATGGTCCATTTAGGGCCCCATCTACTCCTGTCAGCCAGGGGCCCCCAGAGAAATTAGTCTGTCCTTGAGTCAGGTGCTATGCGTGGAAGCAGGGAGGCCCGCTAGAGGTTTTGGGCCCCATAAAAGCGCATCATTGGGCCCCCAACCCAGACAAATGCAATTATGTTTCAAATTTTTTAGGGTGCCTGTTGCTCAGGGCCCCGTGGAATTTTCCTAACTTTTCCCCCTTTTACAGCGCCTCTGCATGGGGGTGAAATTCTGCCACTCCCTCACCCGCATGAAATCTTCAAAACGTCCCCTTGCCTGAAAGCACCATTAATTTTAGACATTTTATACACATTTTTAGACACTTAGCAATTAAACAGCATATAACAAACATACTAAACTTACTCCTTTATCTAAGGACACCATATTGTTTCTTTTATAATACATTTTTAGCAATCTGCTGATATTGTTTAAAAAGTACAATAAGAAGGAGGTTAGGGTGATAATGGTGTGATGGATTAAAAAAATTGTGTCTCTAATTGGCATTTAACTGGAATTTTTTTAAGTATTTATTTCTAGTTCCAAAATGACCCTTGAGAAATCAAAAGGAGTTCACGGTTATGGTTTTCATGTTTTTATTTTTTGTGTGTTTTTTAATATCCATAGTGATATGCTTGTGCTTCCTAATATCCTTAATGATATGCTCAATCCATCTTTTAACTGCAACTGTAATCATAAAGTCTGACAATTTACATTATTTATGGCATTTGCAAAAATCTACGCATTTTATTGCAAGGCTGTATGAGCTCAGAATTATAACTATGTTTAAAAGATGCAACAGTTACGCTAAAAAAAACAGAATTGCCAAGCTTTAGAAACATTGCAACATGCAGAACTATATGGTGAGAGCCATCACTCAGAATTAAATAATGGACTGTATGGTTTGGAAGACTGCAAGTAGCATTCATTCAGGTGCATATCATTTTAGCATGCAAGGTCACACAGATAGCTGAAGCAGAATTGATGTTGATTTCCCTTTCATAAACAATGTTTCATTGGAAATTTCAACAAAAAAGCCTTTATTTCCTCAGTGTGAAATGCACTCGGTATGGATTCCTTGGCACTGCTTTTAAATGCTAAGCTGAAATGTTGAGGTTATTATGCCGCCTATTCGTTCTTTGTTAAAGCAGACTTTATGAGGTTATTGGCAATATATTTCCATAAAACGACATACAGTTTGATGCTAGAGCAACAATTTAACTTTTAATAAGCGTGGCAGGTCTCAAGGTTCAGGTTGTTTAAATACAAACAGAAATCACACCTACACTTCAAAAAGGGGTTAGTAAAGCTAGGATCAAAAGCAATTATTATGATAATAGGGAACATGCCTTCATACATAAGGCAACAAAGGGAAAGGTCTCTCGAGATAATTGACTTATAATTCATTTTAACAATAACTTAAAAACATCATTAATACCACTTGAAGGGTCCCGCAACCTTGTAATGGATAAGCAGCTGATGAATGGATGGATGGATATTTGAAAAGAGTACACCAAGTACTACAGAATAAAGGAGAACAAAGTTAAAAGGAAGCAAAAAATTATAATTTTATTGACCAAAGTAGAGGGATACTCTTTACTTTTCCAGGCACTTCCAAGCAGAGGTGGGTAATCCAGGTCCAAAGAGTAAAAATCCAGACCAGAATTTTGTTTCAACCAACTAATTGAGCACTCTGTGACTGAGACTCTTAATGCTCAACTGGCTAATCCTAACAAAATCCTGGTCTGGATTTTTACTCTTTGGACGTGGATTACCCACCTCTGCTTCCATGCTCTGGGAATGACAAGCTGTCATGGGCTTGGGCCAATCTGCCCACAGATCCAAGATCTAGCCCAGATTTTCTGTTCAACCGATACCCTTCCCCAATCCTCATCACCTGTGCATTAAACTCACCTGGAACTTATTTCCTGTTCACTCTGCATAACCACCACTCTTATTCAGTAACTCGATTGTGTGGTACTTCAAGTCAGTCTCCATATCGAGTCTTTGCTTTGTTCTGTCGTCTATTTCTGTTTAGTGACCCCCTTTCCTGGTTTCTTGACTTTGGGTTTGGACCTTGTTCTGTACGGTTATGACTTTTCATTGATTTGCATGCTTTTGCTGCGTTCTGGCTTTGTTTAATAAATGACTATGGACTGCCCCTCACAAAGATCTCAGCATGAATCATCACGTAAGTCAGCTGTGCCAGGACAGAGATGAGGCCATTTTACCATCCCACACTTAAGTACGTGAAGATGAATCGGATTCCAGCTGAATGTACATATGATTTAAATAAACCCTGATTATAGGTTCTGCTCTAGATGTCAAACAAAGCTCTTAGGCACGCTTGGAATATTGATTACACTACGATAACAAGTGTAAACAGTATTATAATTGAGCAGAACATAGACGCATACCCTTGACCTCGATACCAAGCGCTCACTGCTTCTTTACCCTAGTTATCTCTGTACATCTTCAACAACTGTATCCAGGGGCCGGCTCTACCTATAAGCAGGATAGGCAGTTGCCTAGGGCCCCCGATTTATCTGTGTTGTAAAGAAGTGAAATGATCATAAATTTTCATGGTGGGGGGGCCACCCAAGTAAAGCTACGTTTGGGGCCCCTGGAAAAATAGAGCCGACCCTGACATAACACATCAATATTCTTCGGTAATCATGTTTCATTCTCGTCAACTGTAACACGTCCTTGTACTGACAATCAGCCATCATGCAGACTTCACATTTTAAGCATAATTTAAGCAGATTTGCAAAATGAGAAGTCACCTGACATGAGAATAAGGCTGAGACATTGAGGAGGTCGTTTTGCTTGAGTTATAAATGCTTTGTATGTGAAACCCTGTGCATCTAACGTTGGATTATGTGAAATCTACGGAATTTTATTGGTCGTCTGATTAACTAATTCGTTTAATATTCAGAAACAGATATTCTCTAAAAAGATTTAAATATTACATATTTATATTAATAAAATTATTAAATTACATATTTATATTATTAAATTATTAAAATTGTTGTGTTTGGCTTGCAGATATCGGTGACATCTGAATATACATTGTCCTACATTATTACCAAATGTTCAATTGCACAATGAAGTGAGATTTATTATTTTTATTTTTATTTGGGCGGGGGGGGTGGTTGGCTATGACAAAAGTTGTTGATTGGGGGAGGTTATGAAAGAACAGTGAAGAAAAACATTTCCTTAAGCAATCCATAAGACTATATTGTATGGAATCAGCTACCACCAACTTCTCTTCTAATTTTTGTCTGACCCGCTAATTCCACCCTTGATTGATGGACGTCATACTTATAATCCATAAAAATAGTGCTTAAGAACCGCATACAAGACTTTAAACTGTGCGTACAGTATTTCCTCAGCATGAATATTCTCCCCTACGAAATAGCTTTGCTTTTCTATAAAGTGTATGACGAATGGTTTTTCAGTACATAGTACCTGCTCAATGCAGTATGCACGCATTAACATTTAAATGTATAATACTGATGGCCACGTAAGTGTCTAAAGCATGCATGTAGGCATGGTAGTTTCTTATTGTGCTCGCAGTTTCCAGAGTCGTGCAGATCAGAGTGGTATGTGCGGTGGCTACCTGTCAGCAGGCAGCCTGTGTGATCTGCAGGGGTTAAGCGGCGTTGCGGCGCAGAGAGGGACGCTCTTTGGCGCAGAGAGGGACGCTCTTTCGCACCGAGCCATGGTGCCGCACATCGCCGCCGGACTCTGAGCGCGCATCACAGCGCTTCAACAGATGGCACCGCCGCGTCCGACAACTTCCATCTCATCGGCTTAAGCGGGGGCACCCCGTAAGAAAACTTGCTCAGACCATCGACGGATCTTGTCACTGCTCCGAAGACGGGACTTGCTGACACCCACCCCCCACACTTGTGCATGTCTGACGCCGTCCCCAGCAAAGGTTTCCACGGACGTGTGCGGCGGACGCCAATTTTTCCCCGCCACCTCAAACTCAAGCGATCCCTCAGTCCAAGGAAAACCTGAACTCAGAACAACCCCGACTCAGCTTTTGTGGTGGATTTCCCCAATAAAAGGTATGCGTTTTCATTCACTCGCAATATTCATATTTAATTATGCATCATGCCTGACACATTATATTTAATGCTCCGTCGTTATGCGCTTACTGCCTGGGTCAATATTTGGCAATGCAACTTTTTTTTTTTCTTAAGTTTTGCACTTAGCATTTCTTTGCATTTCAGGATTTCTTACCTGGCATTGGTCCTTATCTTTGCCACGACAGATACAACATTAGGCTGTGTATTGGGTTTGTAGCTGGTGTTTAGTAACCCAATGAAAATAATATTGCCAAAATGTCTCGGGTTATGAGAACTTTACGTCCTGCACTCCGCAGCACTGGGCTGTATCGCAGGAATCGGGGATGCGTCAGCTAACTCGTTTTTATATATATGGTTTGCACCATTTTAATATGCATATAAATGTAAAATGTTCCACCTTAATTCTTTTATTCGAGTGACGCTGCACCATTGTTACTGCCGGAGTGCGGAGTGCAGTCCTTGACAAAAAAAAGTAAACTTAACGTTTCTGTAGAGCCATGTTTTAAAATGGAGTTTTCTCTAAGCATATTACAGTATGTTGGAGAGCATTTTCACCTGAGTCAGGTGTATAGGAAATTTGGCTGAAACTGAGTTGGCTCTTGTACTATGTGAGGTTCGGTGCTTTAGTATTAAAATATGAAAAAGAACTCTTGTGCTTGATGCTTTATGCCGGAAGTAGCTGTATAAAACCGAAATGCTACACTTGTTGATAAAGCAGTCGGGTAAGGGGAGTGTTGGGGGATAAAAATGCTAAGAAATACCATGGTAAATGAAATGATAAAGACCCTGGTAAGGTGCTGTTAATTCTTGTTTATCTTGTCTTCCATGCACTCCCTCCTCGCACAGTTCTGCAAAGGACAGCACTTCTCCTAAAACCCTAGGATGGCTACAGAATTTAAACCACAACAGCACTGCAAATTGTATTCAATTATGCAGAAGGCAAGCTTGGCGTGCTGCTTGACTTGGAAGGGAACTTAAGGATGGGCCTCTTTCTCAGACCTCCGTGCTGGGTTTACATTCCCACATGTTATAATCCATTGCATGGATTTGTGATAATACACTGTGAAAATCTAGTCCCCACTAAGGTTTATTTTTTAATGTAATTTATCAGATGACCGAAGCAGAAAGGAGTGAATTTTGCAAAAGTTATATGCCATATATGCTAAATTCCATTTACAGGTACAATGATACAAATGTATGTATGAGTACTAAGAACTTTCCAATGGTTTTCAGCGTAGTAGTATGGAATACACAAATGAAGCTGGTTGGATGAGACATTGCCTGTATTTTGCAATGCCATGGGTGAGCACTCGTGATGACTTTGGAAACATGGTGCCATAAAGCAGCTAGCAGGCAACATGACTGTGATCTATAAGCAGCAGATTGTAAATAATGAAGAACGAGTGTGAAAATTCTACCATTGTAAGCTTCTGAAATGCAATTTGGTTTTTATTAAATATATTACTCAACATTAAATTACTTTTTTGAAATGGGATTTACATAAAATAAATATGCGATGAAACCTTTAGATGATTCTAGTGTCTAAGATTAGCTACAGTATACCTAGATTCTCAAACAGTTAAATGGTTTAAATGTGCAGCAAAGATGGAGATCGCACTTGTCTGAAGTGGTCTCTATTGTCCTGAACGTCATTTTCATACATACATAGACACATACATTCATACCAGACATTAGACATGAGTATGGTATTGTGTATAATTTATAAGTCTTACAACGTTAGGTTTTACATTGCTCATAAAAGGATGAATACAAAAGAATACTACTCTTGTGTAGTTCACAGAAATAGAGGAACTTAAGAATTATCAGCACAAAGTCCATATTTACACCACTGCCACTCATGAGGCTGAACAGTCACAATTTTCTCGGCCATTATGATAGTCTCTCTACTTGATTTTTTAATGCCAAAGATAAAAATGAAACTAGCAGTTTTTTTCTGAATATATTTGCATTACTTCTGGTCACTGTGTTTCAAAGTCTAAAAGCGCATTAAGCTTTGGAAAAGTCAGTCGCAACTATTTTCTTACGGTGGTAATCAGTATAGCCCACACAGTGTTTCCATTATGGATCTGGAACTAGGAATTTCTAACCCCTTTACACGCCTACTCAACTTGAGTTCCTGCAGGTTACATTCTAAGTGGGCTTTTGTTCCAGAAAACACATCCAAAAAATGCAATTAGCAATTTTGCTGCAAAAATAACTTTAGCTTTGCAAAAATATGTAGAAAAAACATTCAAACATAAAGGCACCACTGTGTCTTAAACAAATTATCTTTAAAGTGGTTGCGATTTTATTTGCACAATTAGAGCAAAACAATTATCTGCTCTATAAAGTTTAACTGATTCCTTGATGAGAGCTGGCGCAAGAAGCCGCATATGTTTTGGCCCCCCAAGAGTGAGAACTGAGTAACCACGCTGTTGCATCTATTAAAAATACATATTTTGAACCAGCATGGTAGATTAAAGGGCCCTGTTAGTAGTTGTTGTAGTTGTGCTAAGTCTGATGTGCCAACTAAATAGCGTAACCCAACTTTCTTAGTTTACTTGATGGCCAGAATAATCTCTGACATCCGTAAATCCCATCTGGGCCCAGCTGGTCTTCATGGGAATTTAACAGTGAATAAAACAAATTTTCAAAAAGTATTCAAAAAGCATCTAAACTTAAACTCAGTTTCTACCACTATCCCCTGTCCTTTTTCTTTTGGAAGGAAGTTATAAAATTATACCCTCTAAAAATTTCATTCTCCATGTTATAAGTCACTAAAACTAATCATTTATGCTTTAATTCATCAGTGGAGGTATACTGAGATATGACACAAATCTCACAAGTTAAGATGACAGGCTTTATTATATCTACAGCAGAGTGACTGATGATGGCGGGTATTTCATCTGATTTTAAAGGGCAATTTACTGCTCTTTGGAGTTTGGGATTTGCCTGCTGAAAAATGCAGATCATATAGAGCGTGGTCGTTTTGGTAAGGTCTCTTATTTTGATTTGTAAGAACTCTTATTTTGAACTTCTAGGTAGGTGAAGTGTGCTATGATTTCAAAATGAAAATGAAAAACAGTAACGAGATGAGCCAATACAATTTGAAACATTATAGATAATTGCAACCTAATGCCTGAGTTCTCCACTTTTCTACTATTTAATTGCAATATGTTATGTAAACACTTTTCTATTATTATTGATCCAGAAAATATTACAAATGCTAGAAATGTCCTTAATATTCCCATACATTAACATATCTGTAGTTTTGACAAGGTCACCTTGAGCTACATAAACCTTTAGTGGTCTTAATCCCCTGACAGCAGTTCTGGGCTTTGTTTTAATTATATAGGGGACTGTGTGTCCAGTCTATGTTTTGGATAGTATTAAGGTTCATAAAATTTGCTTCTCAACGTGTAAGAAAAAAATACAGAAAAATGTGACCTTTTTTTGTATTTCTTCAAATGACTTGGGACCTGCAAGCTAAATGTGAGCAATTCTTTATCAATTTTTTTTTTGTCCATCGTTTATGAGTATAAAGTTTTAAATTTATGCCATCTGATATCAGCCCTGACTTTCTTTCCAGAATATAATATTCCCTGATGTGCATGAACATACTCATCTTGTAATTCACTTTCTTGCTGAAAGTATTGCTTCATTTTTAATTTTTCCCCCTTTGGAGGCAAACTTCAGCTTCAGTTTTTAAAGTGCAACTTGCTTACAGCAGGTTACATTTTTATTAGTTAAGCTATGATATGATTTATCACTGGAACCTGGATGCCAGACAAAAACCATTCCATTGCAGGTTATTAAATGATTAAATTAATCATTTTATTTATGGCAAAAGTAGTTAATTCACTTTATAAACGTAGTGCCCATTTCTGAACTTCTTTTAATTTAGTCACATTTTGTAGCAGAAACTGAGACACATGTAACACAATAAGTACAATCGTACTCCACTGATGCTTTTGATGAATTCAGACCAGTTCTAGAACTAGTTATCATTATTAATATTATCATTATTATTATTATTATTATTATTATTATTACAAAAATAAAAAATAAACACTACTGAGAGGTACCTGCAAGATAGGCATTTAGTTAAGCCTTAAATGATTTTATGTGGCTTAGTATAAGGCACTAGCCTAAGGCATTAGCCTAAGATTGCACTGGCTTACAGAAAGAGTGCCACGACAAAAAAATACTCACTATCAAAGCAAACATTCTAAAGACAAATTTTCTAAAATGGCTGGCATTCCTTCCTCTATCTGGTGCCTGTCGTTTTGTCTGGTTCAGGGCAGACAGCTAACATGCATTATCTTCAAAAGAAAGGAGATGTAGTGATGCTGCAGTGGCTTGTTCTGTAAATTGAGTGCAAATTGACTCGCATTGACATGGGTGGAAAGCTAGCAGATCTTATTTAAAGCAATAATGAAGGATAACGGTTACCACAGCCGGAGCAATGGCTGAAGTGGGGATGTTTCTTTTCAGCTTCAAACAAAGCCAGCAGGTGTTTCTGAAAAGTAAAACTTAATCAGAAATTGATCTAAGACAAGCGGAGTGTTGTCCTCTTGTCGTATTCCTCTTAAATGAATTTTAAGGGAATAGAATACGTCTCTGTAATAGTTTTTTGCATCTTTTGTCCATAGCACACATGGAAATGTATTTGGTTTCAAGTGAAGTAACTAAGTAATTCAAGCCGATAAGATTTTTGGAGAATTCATAGATTTCACACAACAAGTTAAAACTTCTCACTGTCTGCAGAGTACCTCCAACTTAAAAGGAGAAATGGGAAAAATATGGATATTTGTAGCTGACAGAAATAGTTTGCTGCGATCAGCACTTTTTTGGCAGAAACACCAAATACAAACTAATAATTTCAGCATAAATCTTGGCAAAAGTGGTAAGTTGTTTCATGAATGCAAAATAAATGCTTTTAAGAGCAGTCCAAAAAGGATACTGTAACAACTGAAATTCGCTTTTGGAAGAATGGAAATTTTAGCGCAGAAAAATATCTATTTTTGGGTGTCTGTTAATGGTGTGGAATATTAACATGAACGCTGTTCTATCCAAGGTAAATTATTTTTTAATTGGAAAGTAATTCCATTTGGAAATTTGTACAACACTGGAAGCAGCCATTTCTACTTTGGGATCAGCTTACATACACCCATCTGTGATTATAACTGTGTTAGTTCAAAAACCTAAGTGCTTATCAGAGTTCCGTTTATCGTTGTGTAATGCACAGCAAACGCCTAATGCCCAGTTCATTTTCCCTTTTGTATAATTTTTCAGTTATATGACAATAAATCAAGGAATATTGTATTTTGGGGCTCGTTAAAGAGATATTAAGCCTTATAATCAGAGTGCAGTCACATAATTGCATGACAAATGTGTTTGACCAGCTACATGTATATGATGTAAGATATACTTAGCAGTGATGCATCATGATAAATCCAGTTGATATTCGATTGTACATAACCTATTAAACCTACAAATATACTGTATGGGAGGGGTAGTGCTGTATATTGTGTAAAAGGGAACCTTTAAGACAGCTTTTATAACAACACGGTGTGGGTTTACAGATCTGTATTTACATATAAATGCAGGATAGTGAAGTGTGTTAATAACCAACCTGTTTCATTTTTTATCCAAGCCATTGTTCTGTCTTTAACTTTGCATCGCCTGCCAAAAACTAGTATCCATGTGTATTTGTAGTATCATCATCATCATCATCAACAACAACAAAATAATAATAATAATAGGTGGGTATTATAAATTACCTAAATCAGAAGTGAGATCATTCATTTAGCTATTTCAAATGCGACGATATGATATACATTCTTTATTAAAACCCACATAGTCTTATCAAACTTCAGATGAACTTCTGATTTTATGTATTCAGACTCTGTTTCTCCTTCCCACAAATGCACAGAACATGAATGCCCATGAGCTATAAATGATTACTCTGTTCAATATTTAATACTATATTATTTCAGTGCTACTTTATTTTATCGCCAGCCTGCTGTTAAAAGTAAAACGTGCCATTAAAATAGCAGCTAGCATGCGCATCTTTAATACTGTGCTCTTTCACTTTTAAAAAGTTCTTAAATGGTTATCATGGGATAATTGCTGTAGTCATGCTGGCATATTAAGCTTTTTTGCTGCCCTTTTCCACAAATATAACTTTGCATTTTCCCCATTTTAATAAATTCTTCCATGATAAAACTGCAGACCTCACCATTTTTCATTAGCCTACACTGGACTCTTTGTTCTCTGCTCTGTGTTGTGGCCAAACTGTGACTCCTAAGCACATAATTAATATACAAACCAATGAACTAATGAATTAAGATGTTACCTGGATAATTTATGACACGTAACATTTTTTTCAATTTTGCAATGTCATACTGGTTTGAATTTATCTCCACCTCACTTCCTGAATTTATCTCCACTACGCTTCCTACACTTCCTCCCCACCCCCCTATATGAACATTTTATCTGCCAACCTCAAAACCCCAGTCCTGAGTAAGTACAAAATGCTTTACAAAATGCAGCTTTGTGCAAAAAATCTAAGCAATTAAACAGTGGTCAGCTTAACTAACACTTCCCTAGCCTTAAAAATGTACAGTATCTGACAGAAATTTTTGATTGTGCTTGAGAAAATTCTGTCAGGGGCCAAGTTTGCCACCACTCAAACCGCACATTTGTGTGGGGGCCCGAGGTCTGAAGGGCCCTTATTGCCCACAAACACTATATTTTACATATACATGTTCCTTATTTAGGTGATGCTGAAACAGCTTGTTTTGATAGCCAGCTAGCTAGCTATGATCTTCTGGCTTTACTTGCTAGTCATTTATTTTGATTTCGAAACCTCAGAGGGGGGAATAGGGCACCGAGGTGACTTTTTGAGTGGAAACTCAGAAACAAAAAAACCCGCCACTACCTATAGTGGCAAAATTATGCCAATTTAGGGCTGGATGATGAAACGATGATGGTAATTATCACAATATTGTGGTGCCGGGTGAACTGAGACATGGCGAGGCTGGCGAAAGACGAGGACACTTCCTTGCCGGTAGAACATGGTCTTTATTATAGTCCTGAGCAGGACTGTTTCAGGCTCCCAACGAGCGCCAAACCAATTGACACTGAACCCGAGAAAGACAGAAAGTCAGAGGCTGGACTGTCAGGTAGACACACTGTGGAGAGCTTACACAACGCTAAGGACACACGGGGATCAGACAGGCTACACATAGCACATGGGAAAACATACAAGCCACAATCCGTAATACAACTATTTAGGACCATAACAATAAACAAGGGGCTATTTACAAACTGCCCGCGAGCATGCTGGGAAATGCCGATCCCCGCCGGTGCTTCAATATAATTTCCCTCGATGTTGGTGTGGAGAATGCTCGGTGAAGGTTCCTTGTGTTTCAAGACCCAATTTAATGACTTCCTTTGTGACTGCTTGCCTCACAAGCACAGAAATGGCCGTAAAATCACAAATGGGGGATTTACTTATCTGGCAGGGGAGGTACCATAATCACGAAGGTGGTTCACCCGGAGTGAGGCTCATCCATTGCACTGTGGCTGCGTTGACCCCTGTTAATTCTGAAAATGTGGGAGCCTCGTGCACAGTTTCTGGTAGCGGGGGACTGCGTTCGTGCTCTTTCCCGATTTTTGGAGCAGATGGTGGTGTAATGGTTAGGGACGCAACCGTGTAATCAAAATGTTGCCAGTTACTGTCTCCCACCCGCAAGTAGTACTGAGGTACCCTGAGCAAGGGACTTCCCCCAAGCCCTGATCCCTGGTGTTCAAGTAGCTGCCCACTGCTATTCGTAGCAGTTAAATGCAGAGGACGCATTTCGTTTGTCGTGCATTGCGTGCTGTGGTGTGTCAAAAATTATGATTAATCACCCTTCACTTTATCGAACAAATAAGAGAATGCAATAGGGCCGGCAGGCAGACGAAAAACAACACAGTAAAGGCAACAGCGCAACTCACTGGGAGAGCAAGCAAGTCCGAAGCAACCCGTCCAATGAGGGCAATCGGCGAAATCCACACATTAGCAATCCGCAGATAATTCAGAGATGCTAGGGAGTCTGCGAGGTGGCATTTTGTCTGCGCTGACTAAAATAACCTGACCTGCTGCCAGTCGCAGTGTTTTAAAGAATGGACGACCAATGCTCAACAAGCGCAGTTAGGAGCACTCCGCATACTACAGTATATATACTGTTCTGGTAAGGCACATGAGTCATGGGAGAGAAGAGCTCCAGAGGAAACTTCGGGGTCAGGGGGGAAGGCGCGGCGGTCGCAGCCTGTTTTATAAGGGGGATATCGCGGATACACCGGGGGAAAGACGGCGGTGCTGCGGCGGTACTTTGGCTGTTTAATGCAGCCTGACACACGCCACGGACCGGTGCTGTATATTGGGATCACTGCCGGAAACTTGTGCCAAATGAAACTAGAAATGCTACGAATTTATTTCACCACCCGAAACTTTGCCCTCCAGTAGAACGGAACGGAATGCAATCGCTTACAGTCACAGACACCAGCAATTAGTGCTGCGGCTATCAGTCACGTCCTGTATTGGTTCAAAATGGGACACAGCATTTTATTTATCAATAGGGGGCAGGTGGCAACTCTAGCAGCAATGTCAAACCCGTCCCCTGTAATGAGCAGCGAGGCGGTCAGATGGAGAAAAAAGCAATGAATAGTACTGTTGATGTATCGCAAGTGTTATGCCCTGTGACAGAAAATGTATATAAATAATTGTATAATTTATTAATATTAGGTTTCAGTTTGCAGTCCATTCAATCTGTCATTTTTTAAATGTTCTGTTTAACGTGAATCCGATGGGAATTTTAACTTAAATTAAGCCTCAAAGTAAAGAAACATTGAATTGTTGAAAATAATGATTCATGAATTATGTCATGATAATTAACGATGTTGACCGACATGAAAAAATGTCATGATATTCATATCATATCACTATGATATCACCCAGCCCTTTGCCAGTTATGATACCAAACAGCAGGCTTATGTTCACATGTATGATAACAAAAGAAATCACCATGTTAGTTAGGCGAGATTATAAAATGAAAATTCAGTGGCAGTTGATCTGGGAAAAAAGATCTGTTTGTGCTGGTTTGGGAACTGAGAACTGATGCTTAGTATTGTGATATTCTGTGGATACAGGAAAACATCAACCATGAACGAGCCAAACCTTTTCAAGTGTCATGTACAATGAAATTAAACACTGGGAAAGTATTTTTTTATAGCTGCTATATTCCAGCACAGATGCAGACGATCACATTTTCATGAAGGATTATGTTAGCTTCATTTAAACTTCACTTCTTTTTAAGTTGACTATGTCTTTGTGTGACGCACTATAGTATATTAAACCCACCTAGACTAGTGTAATGGTCACCTGTGGAATATGGAACTTAGTCAGCCGGGATGGCATTCTTTTTTAGACTGTTTTTAGAATTAGCTAATCACCTTTTATGATTTCTTAACACAAGTACATAAAATGTAAAATGCAAAGTGTAATTAAATGAATGCATAAAACAGCAACCGGCAGTTTAGATTAAAAATATCTTCTAACTTGAATTGTTATTGAATTACATACCTTACTGGTTTAACTTGACTGTTCAAGAAATTGATAAAAAATTGCATTGAACGTCTGAACATAATCATGTTGGCAAGCGCCTTACCTGTTGTCAGTTTGTCGAAAAATTTTAGCTTCAGCTTCTTTGGTGCTCTAATAACAATCTGATGATTTAGAGTATTTATGGAAGAAGGAAAGGAAGAAGAAAAAAAAATGCAAAAAACAAATCAAGGCTTCTTATGATTACCTGCCCTTACAGCTATGACCAAAGGAACCTGCTACCGTGGCACAGGAATTTGCTGTGAGGATGTTTAAAGCACACTAATTTGAGAAGAGCATTGCCACTTTTTCTAAAGGTCAGTTCAGGTCCCGATCCAGCATACATTACACACCACAGCATTTACAGTTCAGAAAAGCAACAGCACCATAAAACTATAACACTTACAAAAAGCGCATCCAGTATGTGCAATACACAATGTGCAGCATACTTATTAAATCAAAGGAATGCTCCCCAGTCTCATAGAAAATAGGTCCACAAAATAAAAAAGGCAAATGCTGGGCATGGCAGACGCGAGAAGTGAAATATCAGAAATCAGCAATGCATTGTGAAAATGTCAAACGTCAGCCACTTTATTCTCTCACTCAGCCTTAGTTTTTGCGTTTCTCGTGAAGAGGGGGGAAAAAAGAAAAATCTTTTAACGATTTTGTTCAGCTGGTTTAGCTGCAACCCTGGTGAGGTATCCGACATGAACAGCAGAGCATTTTTAGCTGGATTCCACGTGATCCTGATTAGCACAGTTAGTTATCAATAAATAAATAAATAAATAAACAAATAAATAAAAATCCATAATAATAGAAACTTAAAAATAAGTAAAAAATGTTAACGTGTAGAATGTTTTTCGCACAAAAAAAATGTTTTCTATTATTATTAGCAACAACAACAACGATAATAATAATAATGATAATAATAACATAGTAGTAGTGGTAGTGTTATAATGAGTACGAGAGAGATGGGCGAATGACTGCACAGCTAAGGTGTCACTTCTATCCAGACGCTTTACCTCTCACCCTTTATCTTGAGCCAGCAGCTGTAGATAATTTCTTTAGTTCTGAGTTAGGACTTTGGCTGTGGCTAATGCTGGGAGACAGGTCCAACATTGGTATTGTCACTGAACATCTAAGGGGGCCAAAGCCTCAAGCTGGGGTGAGGAAATTAGTGTTACACTGTGAGCAGCTAGAGCGGTGCTGGCCCGTGGGTTTCAGGCAAAATATCCACACAGTTTTCAGGGGATTTTTGCCTCCAAAATGTGCAATCTCTGTGCCCTTTCCTGGTTATTGTGGTGAATGAGGAAATCAGCGTGCTGTTCCACCACATACTGATGACCAGGTCAAAGCAGCAGTTTCGTCAGTTAGCAGGGGCCCCTTGATGCCAGGAACACAACAGCAGGAGATGGTAAATTCACTCTTTCCATGGCACTACAGATAAGTTGGAATGAACTAATACAAATCAATTAAGTCCCAGATGGGAGCCTTTTCCAGAGTTCACAGATGCTATTTGATCAAAAGTCATCGCTGAATACCAACATCCTTGGCACCGTGACGGTGATACTCCAATCCACCTATTGAACAGTTGCCAGTTGGGCACACGATTTAGCTGTTTGCAAACCTGGGCACCTGGTGGCTAGCAAGTCAACAGGTTTGTCATACTTAGGTATATGGAGAATCATCACAGTAATCTTCCACAGCTTGCTGAGTCATGCACAAACAAGGCCTCATAAGGCCCGTTTACACTTAAAATGCATCTTGGAGCGATTGGATCGCAAGTGGACAGGCGAGACACGTCACCGTTTACACCTGTGTCTATCGTGTCCAGTTGGCCATTTGTGTTCAGATTTTGTTACTGCCTACGTCCTTTTCCTATAGAAGGTCAAATAGCCCCATGTCCTGGTCAGGGATACATCAGGATACATGAGCTTTTACTCTACAAAAGATATATGGTCAAATGCATCTCAGTGCTTTGAGTGATAGGATCATAGTGTGTCTTGGGTGGTAATTTATGCTTGTATTTAGTGCTGTCCACTTGTAATCGATCTCCCAAGACACATTTTAAGTGCAAACAGGGCCATAGTCAGCCCTTTCACTTTCGTAGATGTTAAACTTATGTGTTAGTACACGGTGTGTTGGTTTACATCTACAGTACATTAAGATATGTGACCATTGAGTATTCCAGTATCATCCATAGTGACAGATCTCTAAATGTTACATGGTTCCATTATTCATACTTACGCAACAAAATTCTTAAATTTCACAGATTGGTTTCTTAAATTTTTTTTCAGACGTGCGAAGTTTTCTGATCTGGGATAGAACACCTGAGGCAGGATTTTCCTACTCTGAAACCTCTTCAGAACACCTTAATCGTGTGGTGATAATTACAGCCATGCTGTATTTTTATTTCAGGCGGTAGCAGCTTTTTAGTTTTCATCTTTCATGGTGTTTAGCTATCCAATCCCTAATGCTGGTATCCTTTATTACAATGAAGACTCAACAGAAGTGAGCATGGAGATTCTCCAGTTAAGACTATTTCAGACATTAAACACTGCTGTTAGCTTCAGATAAGTGCCAGCATCATGGGAGTCCTCCACAATTGCATTTATGGACACACTAAAACTGCAAAATGGTGGATTAGTATCTTAATAAATTAATGTTGCTTTTACTAAACTGAACTAGACTGCAGGCAGATATTTAAACCAGACTGATTTTCAGTATTTTAAGATAGATTTTTTTATCAATGAAGACATGCTTGAAATTTGTCATGTCACTATTCCGTGGCAAGGCATGTGTATTTCACAATAAAATGCCAATTACCGGTAAAGTCGATGAAAGTCAAATGATCTCTTCTTTCACTGTGCGTCATTTAAAACACCCACAGTCTGATGTCAGGTACTTCAAAAGTAACTTGCAGTAAATTCAATATTGGGTTGTCTAGAGGAAATCTAGAGGTCATCCAGGCTCAGTGTCTGATAAATATGCGCAAGCTACACATCCTGCCAACATCCATTTGTGTGCTCAGTGGTGCAGGGATCATAGGCACTGGTCTTCTCAGCGGTGGACGAGCATGGCTATAATCCAAGGGAATTAACTGCCTTGTTCCAGCAGCGTAAAGATTCTGGTGGGTTCATGATGGCATGGGGCATGATTTCCTGGCATGGCTTGGATCCACTCCTTCCATTAAAGGGTAGAGTTAATGCAACACAATAAGTTACCACCCTGAGCTATCATCTGTGCCCAGTATTGCTGTGGTTTATAGAGCATGAGGTCAAAATCAAATGACTTCCATGGTTGTGGAGCTCCAGAGAAAGCTTACAGCATTTCTGGACCAGAGAGGTACCTACTATGGTGGTTTCCATCTCCATCAATCCAGGATGAGTTAAGATTATTGGCTATTGAAATTCCAGTGACATACATTTGATTTGATTATTCATTTTTAAGCCTAAAGAAAGCTATGCACAAATAAGTGCTTTCTAAATTTATACACTTATAATGCAGCTGTAATGTGTTTCGGCATTCATTGATTGAAAACAAAAAGTTATTATACATAAGAAGTTTCCCTATAATGATCAGTTAGAGGCACTTTCCCATCTGGAAAGATAGACAAGAAAATCGTGGAAAGGAATGAAGTTTACTTATTAATTTCCATGTCAAAAGGCTGATGAAAGCTGCAAACTCAGCTGTGGATGGTGCTTATCTTGCCAAGAAATGTGTCTTTGGGTATCAAACTACTAAACCGCACTTCCACAAAACTGGTTTGAGGTTTTGCGTTTTAAAAGCGATGCATATCCCCCTAATATACACTTATATGCAAACACATATATAGATATAGCAGTATCATCTCAGTTTGTATTTTATGTTTTATTCTTCTGTTGGACCAGCTGTAACCTGGAAAATCTTAATATTTGTCTAATGTACATGAAATGCAGTGCGATGAATCATAGTCCTAAAGTATACAAAAATATTCTTCTGCTGGGCAGACATGGAGAAAATCATAAAATAAAATATACACCGCACACTGAAATTCTCAGTCAGGAACACAAGAAGAAGATTGAGTACCAGTAAATACAGTGTGGAGGAAAAAGCAACAAAACCTTTATTCAGGAACACAAGAGAAAGAAAGGAAAGCCAGGAGATCAGGCGTGGGTTGTAAATGAGAATGGATTATCCGCAACATCTCTCAAAGCTGTGAACTGCAAGCAAGATTCTGATAACCAGTAATGAGTTCATGGGTCACAGGTGTCCTAAATTTCAGGTGAGGTCGAGTGTGGCTAGACTGCTCATATGAGAATGGAGGCTTGACTGGTTGCAGGTGTTGCTGAATTCCCCTCCTTCTGTGCAGTCGCACTCATCAGATGGGCGATCATTGATGCTTAAAGCATTGATGTTGTCAGTGATGGACGGCCACCAGAATTTCCAGGTCAGTGGATGATGTGGAGGTAGAGTGGCTGCCTTTGTCTTATTGAAGACGTCTTGGAACTGCTGGCATTGTGTAAGGTCTGACTGGTTAGTATTGGCTCTCTTAATGGAGATGGCTTGACAGCAAAGGGCCAAACACCGGCCAGTAGTTCACTTTGTTTCCTGGTGATCGTAGGATCATGGAGACAGGATGCCTTAGAATTATGGGATCCTTAGGGGAAGGGATGACATGTGTCCTAATGGTGAAGTGCTCCAGCTTGCATGTAAAGGCGGTTGTCTGTTGGCTTACTCGTCCTGTTGTTTGAGGTTGTTCGTCCTGTGCATTGGTGTACAGGGGTGGTGAGATTTCTGATGCAAAATATTCTTTCCAGCTTCATATCAATATAATTTGTGGCCATAGAGTGAACTAGTGCTGCCAGGAACAGGAGATAACTGTGACCATTAATAATGTTTCTGTACACTATTGTACAGTTTTATTTTTTTTTTCGTGTTTAACCAAATTTTCCCAAGCTCAATGCCTAAGTGTGTCATATAATATAATATTCATATAATATCATATTCATATTCGGATTATGATATTTTCAACTTATGATGGTTTTGTCGGACCATAACTTTTCATTGCTGTTGACATTGTTATATTAAAATTTGTTGATGATTTTATTTTTATTTTAAATTATAATTTAAGAGCTCTAGTATAGTAGCTGAATGGGTAGTACTTCTATCAGACCTTCCCAGGGTTGAGGGTTTCAGTCCCACCCCTGGCTCGGTGTGTGGAGATGGTATGTCAACATCTTGTTGTATGGGACTCCTCCAGGAATCCCAGTAAAGTCTAAAGCAGTGTTTCCCTATTCGGTCCTCAGGGACCCACAGACAATGTGGACAATGTGGACTGTCCGGTTGGGAGCTGGGAGGGAGGAAAAATGTGGATTGTCTGGCAGGGTGCTGGGAGGGAGCACAAATGTGGGTTGTCTGGCAGAGAGCTGGGAGGGAGCGCAAATGTGGATTGTCTGGCAGAGAGCTGGGAGGGAGCACAAATGTGGACCGAATGTGGGTCCCCGAGGACCAGATTGGGAAACACTAACACTGTTCTAAAGACATGGTGAATTAGCATCTCTAAATTGCCCATACTGTGTAAATGTGCATGCACCCTCCAATGGACTGGAATCACATTCAGGATATGCCCTGCTGTGGAGAGATGGACAGTGCTCCACTCTTTTCTTAGCATACTGATTGAAAATAGACGATACAAATCTTTTAAACAAGGGAAGATGGCAATATTCAGTATTTAATATTTTTGTGATTGGTGGATGTACTCCTGTGTTAGATTCACTAATAAGCTTTGATGGGAACAAATTAATGTGGCTTCCCGTTACGGCAGCTCGCTTAAGTGAGATATTTCCTCTCAAGATATTATGAAGATACTGTAATCGTCTGTCACTTGATTAACACCGGGCCAAAGCAAGTTCAGCTCCGGCATCTCTGCAAATGGCAGGCTGTCATCTTTGTACTTTGCAGCAAAGCGCTGGTTTACGGAAATGGTTCACAAATAGGATGCAGGGATTTTTGTGTCTCTGCTGTCATGTTTTATACTTGCATGCTTCCCTGAACAAAGGCACCCATGGTTCAATTGGCAAGTAGATAAGACTGACAGAAACTTGTAGAATTTCACATTCATGGCTGGCCCCGGTCTTATTATTTTTTTTTTAAAGCTAATAGTCAAAAACTTTTGTTTTTGCTTTTTGTTTTTTTTAACATGATTTGAGTACTCTCAGTCCTGATTTTCCTTTTCCATTACAGGAGGTAATAGAAGAGTGTATACCATTAAGCGGAATCCATTCCCAAAACGTCACGACAAGGTATGGTATGTGACTTGAAGATCATTCAGAATAAAAATGGACGAGTCACCTTCAGGATGCTTGGCTGATATCTCCTGTTTGAAAAACCCTCAGAATTGACACAGAAGTTTGTTTTGTACTTCCTGTTATTACTGATTCTCTTCCAACAATATTTACCAAGTTATGCACTCCTGCCTATTAAAGAGAGGGGGCGCCATTGAGACATAACCTAACGCACCTTTATTGCTTTCAATTGACAATCTAAAAAAATACTGATTCATTAATGTCTAAGGAGAAGTTATATATGTTTACTTTGTGAACAGCAACATAAATATGCGTTTGGAAATGAGTCGTAACAGTTATTGTAATGTAGATAGTGTTTGATGATAATACAAACTTCAGTGCATCTAGAAAATCGGAAATCAATCTGCAAATTTGCCCAGGTACGATCTCTCCCAGTACTTTATGCGCTGATTACTAGGCAGGCAGGAATAGGTGACAGAACATAACGGCAAGTTCACAGCCAGAGTGTGTGTTAGTCATGAGAGAATATATGATGTAAAAGGATTATGCTGAGTAATTACTGCAGAGGAGAGATTTGATGTTAAATTTCAGGAGCAGTGCTGCTTGTCCTTATAAAGGCTTGTCATAAAAATGGCCATGAAAACACACCTCCTCTCCCCTCTTTAAGGCAGCCAAGGCCTCGTGTTTTCAGCACCATGTCTTTCAGGGGATGGATGGTGGGCAGTAATTAATCCAGTTCCAGTATCTCCCTGACAGAGCCTGCCCAGTAACCTTTTACCTGTTCTCACACCAGTATCCTGTATTATGCATGTGTGTGGTTTTCTAAGTCACTCTGACAAAGTTATGCAAAAACTTCCTCTGCTTAGAAAAAAAAATGCAAAAGTGTTGAAAATCCTAGGCTTATGAAAAAGCATTGCATACAAACATCATTCAGTGAGTGACTAGCCACGCACCACAAGCACTGCTTCTCAGAGTCTGAAACATACCTGCATTGCATTATTGCTCTACTTAAGTACAGATATTTGCTATTACTCCCCAAACAATTCAACTAAACATTTGCAATGCACTTCCTAGCACTGTACACCGGTTGCAGAAATTGTGCAGGATCGGTATGCTATATCATTTAATTAAAATGGCAACAATTAAAAATTCACAGCAAAGTTATTAAAACACCTTCCTGATTATAAACGTGATCCTTCGCAAGCACCTTGATAAAGGACACGG
The DNA here is from genome assembly GCA_026780765.1 of Petrocephalus schoutedeni. Classification (NCBI taxonomy): domain Eukaryota; kingdom Metazoa; phylum Chordata; class Actinopteri; order Osteoglossiformes; family Mormyridae; genus Petrocephalus; species Petrocephalus schoutedeni. The sequence goes on from JAODKL010000017.1 coordinate 11,910,608, forward strand.
CCTGCTCTTTGATGGCTGTACATCTCTCACAACTGTGAGCTATTAAATGTCAGTTTTTATTAAACTGTCATTAATAATAATACTTTTATTGCTCTGCTAGACTGATTTAACAGCAATTGAACAGGAAAAGGGCAAGTGTTTCAGGAACTCTTCTGCCATGCAGTATTATATCAAGCTGCGAGGTTATGTAAAATTAATTATTACCTTCTGCACCAATCAAAACTAAGTATTTATCAACACCTCTGTGACAATAGGCTTCTCATTTAATTTGGCAGTACGGAGGTCAGAGACGTGACATTATATGAATAGATGTCACATGCATATTGGGTCGGGAGCCCTGCAAGCATTTTGCAGTCCCTCATTAGGGATACGTCCAGTCAGTTTTTGCTGTAGCTTTAGTTACTGTCTGTGTTTTTTTAGCAGAACTGTTGAACATCTGAACTGTTGGAATATTAATCATGACCTCTGCAAATGCAGTCATTTAGGAAAATCAGCAGTCCCAGATGCAGTTATTAAAAAGGAAATGTAGTTGTTCCTCTGGAAAGGGCTTTCATATTCCTAATATTAGGACATACTTTTGTTATGTTTTGAATAATATTTCAAGGCAGTTACCAACAGCATAGATTGGTCATGGGAATTTTACTTGCACAAAAATGTTCTGAGGGCAGAATAAAAAATGATTGCTTCAGACAGTTAATCTTTCAGATCTTTTTTCAGATGTCAGACCAACCAATCAGATGTCTTGGTCCCGCCCCCATCTAGTTGCTTGAACCTGCGTCCTGTGCAATTTGATTGGTTATTTCTCTAAACCAATAATTTTTCGTTCTGCCCTCAAAACATTCTTGTGTAAGCAAAAATCCCATGAGCATATCGATCCTATGCAGAAGTATAAGTGAGCCTTAACAAATTGTTATTAGAGTTGTTCTGACAATGTTAAAAGTGAAATTTGAATAGTGAAATAGTGTGCTTAACACACAGTCTGTTTATTCTGTCCTAGTTCTAGCGTTCTACTTGCTAAATGTCCTATAATGAACCACCTCACTCAGGTAATGTTTTTCATTATTTCATCCAGTGCTTTCGATTTTCTACACTTACATTAAGCCTAGTTTTATTGACCTATTACATCAAATCACTTGCCATGTATTGCAAGTTTACTGGTTCCTATGTGCAAAAAAATATGGTTTCTATGGAAACCAAATACTCTTTAATAGTCACCTATTGACTGGCTGTGGTCGTTGGAGTGACTTGACACACTTAAAGGGAAAATGTGCTCCAGTGCTGTGTAATGTCTTAAACTTTGCTACCTTTTAATGTGGTATAAGAGACTGGTGAATACAAGACACTCAAGTATAAAAGCTATTCTAATCAGGGACCACACTCATTTATAAAACAATGCATATATTTAGACTGATTGTGAAAGCTGTTGAGGTCTATGCTAATATAGACAGAAGTAATTTAGGAAATATATGGATTGGTTATGCTTCTGTGATATCTACTGTATAACTGTTTACCTGATGAGTTAATTAATGTAGTCCTAATTACTTAATGCAAATCTCTTTGCAAGGTAATCATGATTAAAATGAAAATACTGTTCATTTTTTCTTTATTTTTGCTTCTGGATTTCCAGTTTTATTTTATTCCCTTTGGAATAATTACTGTGAAAAATTTTGTGACAAACGTGCTTGTAAAAATGGAGTACACTAATTATGTTGGATTAATCATAATTCAGGTCAATAATACAAGCAGAGTAAACTGGTTAATACATAGGGAATATTGTGCAGTCATTTGTATTGGTGTAATATGAATAATATTGTGAATTTTCCCTTAAATGAGCAGATAAATTATGGGTCATAGCCTTTACTTGGAGTCAGTATAACTGTATTTTATAGAATCCTAAAGACAAAAAATGTGATTACTTTTTAGCTGTATAACCTCAAAATTTTATCTCTTTGCCCTTGTATACTTGTACATTGTATACTGTATACTCATACCCCATAAGTGCAGTCAATAAGGACAAAAAATGCTGGAAAAAAATATGAATATGGCAGCTCAAAAATGTAATTATACAAGGAATGTAATGAAACAAAATAGTCTGAGCATAATGCTGCAAGGTGATTGGTGGCTGGGGTGGGGGGTAGCATGCGGCCAGCTGAGGACGAGAGGTCATGATAATGTTATGCAATCTTTATTGTGCTTACATCATATTTTATTGCTCATCAAACTGGCTGTCAAATAAGAGCAAACATGCCTATTAAAAACTTAAATGTGCCGCAGTGACAACAAGCTGAATGTTCGGGGGAAAAGACCTTGGCTGGGTTGTCAGCCTATTCTGCCCCGTGATGAGTGAACAGCCTGTGCGCAGAGCACTGTGTGAATCAGTCAGGTGCCGGCCTATCCACTGTGATAGGATCATTTCACTGTAAGCCCTATCCAATGTGAACGTGGGCCCCTCCTGTGGTATACTTAGGATATAATGTCATGTTATGTCATTCTCCTGGTACAGGCAGTATACGGCTATTTAACATTTATGTGCTATTCAAACGTGATTAAGTAAATATTCTCTAAAATTGCTTCCCATCACAAAATTACTCACTTGGTTTCATATACTGTATATGTGTGGCAAATGGTCATACTTATGTAATTAAAGATTGGTCCCCTTGTCAGTTTTGATTAATGTATTGTTATATATTATATATGTTAGCAATTTTATCAGGAAAAGGCCAGGAAAATGAATAACAAACAAACATATTTCTGTTCTAAAGCTTTTTAGAGTAAGCACATAAACAAGAATTTATTTCTACCCAGTATTCAAACATGCAGGTGATCCATGTGTACAGATAGGCTGTCCAAATTAGTGGCCATGTACCCGGGGTTAAAGAAAGATTACACCCTGCTTATTTCACCTTTTATTATGTTCAAGGAACTGACAGGTTTAGATATATTCCAGTTGCCCTGCTATAAGATACAGTAAACGACCCATGGACACAATGCATGTGTAAAGATTAATGTTACCTATGACTACAAATCTTAAACACAGACAATATACTGTATGGAGTGACTGTGCTAAGTTCAAAGTACTGCATCCCATCAAGCATCCCAGTATATGAAAGCAAGGATTTATTTGCCAGTAACTGGGTATAATTATATTCTGACTGTCCCCAGGCAGCAATGAAAATCTCAGTCATCTTTTATAGTTTCTCATTACAAGCTTGAGTTTTTTTTTTTTAAGATTATTATTTTAAAACCAAATTTCCGAAACCTCCGAAGGTGTACCCGGAGTCTCCAAATGGCAGCGTTTGGTGCTTTAAGACTTCAAATGACTTCTTGCAGTGATTAGCTGAGGCACATTTCCAAATATGAAACTGTAAAAGTGATTGCTGATAAATGCAAGGGGAGCCACTCTCACCTGTCACCTTTTGGACGTGATGCTTGCCTACGTGATCTGGCTGCCGTGACAACCCCTCGCTTGGTTACCGATAATTCCCGGGCCTGATTTTTTTATCTGTGCAATTTACAAAACCACCCAGTTCCAAATATCAGAAGTGACATAAGTTTGAATACTTGTCAATTTATAAAAGACTATATTTGTATTTGTCTGTTTGTCACCAAAGCTGGTCAATGTTGAAGCTAGTTTTTGCAGTATAATGCTGTATATCAGTTCTCTCTTTATTCTGTGTTACCGCTGGCTAATTTCGAACAGCCTGCTCCTCTAACAGTAAGTCCTATGTTAGCAACCGCATGCCTACAAGCTTAGGTGGCCCCCCTAGCTGTTAAGTTAAGTATAGGAGTGGCTAAGACGTTAAGCATAGGAGTGGCTAAGACGTTAGTGTTTTTCAACATGGTTGTTGGTTCAGGACATGGTAGTTCCAGCCACCTTCCTGGGATTTCCACATACCACAGTACCTTATTCAGCAGATGCTTTTTTCCAATGCAGCATACAAGCGAGGATCATAGAGTGGGGTCAGATAGCATTCCTCGAGCCACTGGAGATAAGGGCCTCACTGAACAGCCCAGGAGTGAAACCAGGTATAAGATTAGAACCATTTACTCCCAGGCGGAAGCACCACGCCACCCACATGCTTCAGTGTCCGGGGCTCACAGAGAATGGCGTGATGAACCAAACGCATTTAGTCAATGGCATTGCTGAGGTTGGAGACATTGTGTTAATGAGGTCAGAAGAGAATGGCTACTTTCATTAAAGCTAACAGGAAGGTCACAAGTGCAAAATGCAGCTTACTACAACAGTGCTTTGCAGAGTGACTTCTATGAACGAGGCTCTTCCAGACAGTAACGGCTAGGTGTAACTAATGAAGTGCCCAGAGCATTTTCAAGTTTATATTGCACTTTAATATAAAGTAGCATATGCTATATTTATACAAACAGTAATGCTAATAATAATGGCTGGTATAGGCATTATGGATGTTTTGTGCTGCATTATAAAGTAATGCAATCTGTATCTGTAGTCCATTATAGATGAGACTTCATAGAGCATTCATAATGCATGATACACACGGCTATAATGCCTTATGTCTTGTGATAAAAAGTTATAGCCATGTTTATATTACTTTATCAATGTGTTACAATGAATTATAAGAACGGTTATTAGGATTTATAAATATGGCTTAGAGGTCGACCGATATGGGTTTTTCAGTAGCCGATGCCGATGCCGACATTTTGGAGTCAGGGTCAGCCGATGGCCGATATATGCTGCCGATATTTTCTTGCCCAATAATTGAACGATTCCTCCTATATTGGAGGTAAAATATCACACTAATAACTCAAATAACTAATCGCGCGTTCCATTATACCTTGGAGGTCGGTATCCGAGTCAAAAACCGAGTTTTCGAGGCCGGAAGTGACGACATGCGCGC